>CM021105.1:134292598-134820612 GCA_007115665.2 Sequoiadendron giganteum | reverse complement strand
GAGGGAAGTAGAGAGAGAGAGAAGGAGGGGAGAGAGAGGGAGAGAGGGATAGGTAGGTATAGAGAGTAGAGAGAGATATATAGAGATAAAAGGAGAGGGAAGGGAGATAGAGAAATGTAGAGAGGGAAGGAGGGAGGGAGATGGATATTGGAGAGGGAAGGAGAGAGAGATGGACATGTAAAGACATAGTTCTTGAGCTCAAGGAAGATATTGTTAGATAAAGGGATTGAGATAGTGAGAGAGAGAGAGAGGTCTATTGAATAAGAGATGAAAATGAGTGAGATAGAGAGAGAAAGATAAAATTTGACCTCCTGATTACTAAACTTTGACATGTTGATTACTGAAATTTGACTAAGTCTATTTTTTTTAAGATCTTCCAAAAACTAGAATTTGCATTATAACTCCTAGAGATTTGAAACCACTCTCAAACATCCTACCTATATATGCATGAAATATAAATTAAAGTATAAGAAAGTAAATTTCCATATGTAAATGTCAACTTATACTTAAATGTTTATTTCATGTATATAGTTTCCTTGACAAAGAAAGTGAAAATCAAATAGTTAACAAAAATGCATTCCAAAAGTCATGAATGACATTTGGCACTCGCCAAATTTGGTGTGCGCCAAATGAAGCAGCCCATTTGGCGCATGCCAAATTTGGCGAGCACCAAATCAAGCATGCACCAAATAAGTTTCATTGGGAAATACAAACTCTATGGGTTGGATTTTGCATTAGGAATCTGACCCAAAGGTTTGGACAACCATCTCATGAAAAAGACATGATTTTTTGAAAGGGTGCCAAATTTCTTAATATTTTCTTTTGTGCTCCTCATCTCATTTGCACGTCTTTCAATGAAAGTTTATAAAAAAACCGTGATAGTGTTAACCTCTCTTAGCTATCTAAATATATAATTATTTTTTCATTTTGATTTAGTTAAGGTTTTGATCCATGGCTTCTATTGTAAATGCCTTTGTTTTTGGTCAAAAACCAACATGTGCTAGTTTTAGGATAGATTTTTACTCGTTCATCGGAACGTGAAAAAAATTACATTTTTTGAAACTAGACTCCATTCTACACATGATGAAAAAATAAAAAATAAAAATATAATTAGTTTGCAAAACATTTGGGGGGGAGCACACTCAAATTTCATCTTTTCAGGATGTGTCCACTTTGAAATTTCATAAAATATTATATATTCAATAAAAAATTTATTCGAAAGAATGAGGATAAACTACATGGTGTTAGCTAATTTCTCACCATTGTGGATTTTTGAAATTCTAAAAAAAAAAAATCAAAAAGGGGGGAGCCCTCAGGCACTATGCTATTTTTTTTGATAAAAACATGACCTGTTTTGGGCCCCCCCATTTTTGAGACCCTTAATCTTCATTAATTTAAAAAAAAATAGTAGCTTAGAAACTAGACTCAGAGCACTTCAACTTTTGTTGTTGCCATATATTGAAATTTTTAGCGTAACTATCTTCATTTTCTCGTGCAAATTAGATTTTTTTGATTTCAAAAACAAAAAGTGGCATCTTAAGAGCCAAAATAGTGTCATAGATTGGTGCACTTACCCAATAGTCAAAGAAAAAGATTCTTGAGACATCCTTGCTTCTCTAAATCCTTCATGGGACATCCTCAAGAAACATAGTAACTAGACTCAGACAAAGCAAAAAATGATAAGATAAAACAAGCCATAAAGTTAATAGCCACTAAAAATATTGGCCAAAATTTGATCTATTTGATTGTTTGATTGATGTTTATTTGATAAAGCCCGATTTCAGGAATGAAACATACCATATAAGATGTTGAGTCTGGTTTCGATCATGTGATAACTTGTTTGAGGCAATGACGAAGCCTAGTTTCAGAAAGACACATATCATATAAGACATCGAGTCTAGTTTCAATAATGTGGCCACCTATTTAAGGCACTGATAATGTTTGATTAAATGATACTGTCTATTGTCAAGAAGGACACATCTTTTATAAGACAAAATTTGATTGTTTTGGCAATTTTCCTTGTTTGACTTAATGACATTGTTGACTTGTTTGTCTTGTTGAAGTGTGACTTGTCTTGATGTGTTGACTCTTGTTTGTGTGTGATAAGAGTGTATGACTTATGTTGACTGACATGGCATACCCTAAACGACTAACCTAGTGCAGCTTGGAGGGCTCATCGATTAATGGTCTTTCCTACATTCAACACGTAAAAACCTCGTAGTTCGATTAGACTTTGACTGATAAAACTGACTGAATTTTTTTTTACTTAACTTGATGATATCTGACATGTGTGATAGTGTATTTGATAAACCCTAATGGATTGACCTAGTGCAACCTCATGGGCTCATCTATTGATGGCCTTGCCTATGTTATACACGTAGAGACCTCATAGTTCGACATGACCAATGACTTTGATGTACAAAGAATGAGTCATGATTTTATATGTGTGATACATGAAAAACTTAGAAAGATAGACCTAATACCTCGGGGGTGCATCAAGTGATGGCCTTCCCTACGTCTAGTTGTAGAGGCAATGTAGTTTGAAAATGTCTATGACTAACTTGACACAACTGACTTTGACTCTATTTTTGTTGGGATTTTTGACATGTTTTGATTTTTTTGTCTTTTTGGAGTTTTATGATGTTTTTGGATTGTTTTCAAGACATTTTTATGACATTGGGTCAGCAAGTGTAAGGTCCAAATGACGTAGGTCGAGCATTTTCCCCTAGTCAAGTATAAGACCAATAGGATGGAATGGGGATGTGGAGTGGGCTTGATGTCAATCGTTCCAAGTTATGGAAAGGAAAACCATTTATTATGGGCGTAATGATAGGAAAATAAGATTGGAATGATGGTAGATGAAGAAGCAAAGGCAACTACTCATGGTGCTTATTTTCTAGGTTTTCACCATGGTACTTATCCAAAGTGCCACCGAAGTGGTTTTCACTATTGGACGAATTATTTCTCTTTACTATTTTGCTGATTTTTAAATTTTTTTGGTGTTACAAGGATGCCTGTTTGCCAAGTTTTCATCAAGGTCATAATTTTTTTGTTTTCTATTTTTTTTTTTTGTATTTGTATAACTAAGACAAGGGTCTCAGAAGCTATACATAGAAACTCTTCAGATGAAGGTTGTTGATAGGTGATGATAGTGGTTCTCCTTTGAGAGTAGAGAGTTGATATGCTCCTAATCCAAAGGCTTCTGTAACAATGTAAGGCCCTAACTAGTTTGGTTCAAACTTACCTAGTTTTTCTCTTTCAACTTGATTCTTTAGGTTCTTCAGTAAGACTAGGTCACCAATGTCAAAGTGTCGATTCAAAGCTTCCCTCTTATAGTTGCGACGAAAATGGTTTTTATATGCTTGAAGATGATCTAGTGCCTTTTTTCTTTATTCATTGAGGAATTCCAACTCATGCATTCTTGATACACGATGCTCTTCATCGTCAATGTGCCCTTTCAAAGATACCCTTAGGGAAGGAATTTTGACCTCTATAGGTAAGATAGCTTCATAATTGAATACCAAGGAGTATGGAGTGGCATTGGTGGGAGTGCATATGCCGGTGCGGTAAGCCCATAAGGTCGGGTTAAGTGTAAATTCTAGTCACGACCAACATCATTGACAATATTTTTGAGGATTCTGATGATTGTTTTATTAGATGCCTCAACTTGGTCATTACCTTGTGGATAATATGGATTGGAAAAATGATGTTGGATATGGAATTCTTCATAGAGATGGCAGACTTCTTGGTTCTTAAATGGGCGGCCATTATCTATGATGATTGATTGAGGAACACCATACCGACAAATGATGTAATTAAGGATAAACTTGGAAATTTGTGTGCTGGTAATGTAGGTCATAGGAATAGCCTCAATCCATTTGGTGAAGTATTCAGTTATGGTTATGATGAACTTATGGCCATTAGAGGATGCAGGATGTATCTTACCTATGATATCAAGTCCCCATTGGGCAAAGGGCCATGGTGAAGTTATTGGATGGAGCTCCTGTGCTAGCGCATGTATCAAGTCTCTATGTAATTGGCACTATCGACATTTCTTGACAAAGACATATGAGTAATTTCCCATCGTAGGACAATAATATCCTAGTCTCATAATATTCTTAGCTAAGGTAGGACCGATAGAATGGGATCCACATATACCCTTGTGTACTGCACATAAGGTTTCTTTTGCTTCTTCAGCAATGATACATCTTAATAAGGTATTGTCAAAAGGCACATCTATAAAGGGTATCTCTGATGATGGTATATTTGGAAGACTTATAGATAAATGTCCTACATTGGTTGTTTGACAAATCTAAGGGTAGGATTTGGGCATGGAGGTAGTCATATATGTCCTTGTAACATGGGGAAGTGGGACCAACAAGCTCACACACCATCGTAGAATCTGGGACATCATAGGTAGGGACCAAAAACATGAATTTAGGTATGTTGCTAGGTATATCCAATAATGAAACAATAGTTACCATAGCATCTGCTGCCCTATTCTAAATGCGAGGTATTTGTTGAAAGCTGATGTTATCAAAATATTGCTTAAAATTGTCTGCCATGCACTTGTATGGGGCAAGTTTCTCATCTTTAGTTTCATACTTGTCATTAACTTGCCGGACTACCAGTTGAGAGTCTCCATAAACTTGTAAATGCTTAATGTTCCATTGGACTTCCATTTTTATTCCTATTACAAGAGCTTCATATTCTTCTATGTTGTTTGTGAATGGAAAATAAATTCTAAATGACTTAAGAATAGTGTCGCCTTGTGGTGTAACAAATAGTATACCGGCTCATGAACCACGATTAGTGTGGGACCCATCAAAGTATAACTTCCATGTGGTTCTTTTGTCAATGGTGAAGATGAAATCATTAGGAAAATCCACAAATAGAGGATGCTCGACCTTAATTGGTGTGTCTACCAACTGATCAGCAATAACTTTCCCTTTATAGTTTTTCTTTCCACATACTGGATGTCATATTCACTAAGAATCATTACCCATTTAGCCAATTGGCCTGTTAGTGTTGCTTTACTTAGGAGATATTTCAAGGGATCTATCTTGGCGACTAGCATGGTTTGGTGGTTTAACATATAGTGCCTAAGTTTTTAGGTAGCAAAAAACTATTGAAAGACAAGCACGTTCTATGTGACTATAGTTTATCTCATATCCCACCAAAGTATGGCAGGTATAATACATTGATCTTTCATGAACTTCATCATCATTTTGTGCAAGTAAGGCTCCTACTGCTGATTGGGTACCTCTAGGCTCCATTAACATGGGTGGTGTAAGTAGGTACTCCTTGATCCTCTGAAAAAATTGTTGGCATTTGGTTGTCCATACAAACATTACCCCCTTTTTGAGTAAAGTTGGAATGGATGTATCTTGTCTGCTAACTATACTATGAAGTGTCTAATAGATTGTAGTCTCCCTTGTAATGTTCTTAGCTGACTAATGTTGGTTGGTGGAGACATGTCCATTATAGCTTTTAGTTTTGCAGGGTCCACTTCAATGCCTCATCTAGAAATTATGTATCCTAGAAGTGTTCCTGATTGAACACCAAAGACATTTTTTTGGATTTAGCCTTAATTTGTATACTTCTAGTCTTTGAAATATCTTATCTAGGACTTGCAAGTGATCAAATATTGTCAATGATTTAGCTATCAGATCATCCACACAGTCTTCCATGAGAGTATGTACAAGGTCACGGAATATAGTTGTCATGGCACATTGGTATATAGCTCTAGCATTTTTGAGCCCAAAAGGCACAACGTTTTGACAATATGTTCCCCATGGAAATGTAAAAGCTATATTATGTTGTTCCTCGGGTGTGATCTTAATTTGGTTATATCTAGAGAAATCATCCATGATGGGTAGCATCTCATACCCTGTTGTAACGCCCACTATCATGTCAATGTTTGGCAAAGGGAAGTCATTATTAGGACATGCCTTGTTGATATCTCTGAATTCTATACAAATGTGGATGCCCGCAGATGGATTGGTTACTGACACAAGATTAGAAATCCATTCTGCATAGTCTATTGATCTAATGAATTCGACATCGAATAGTTTCTTAAGTTCAGCTTTCACTAGTAGAGTGATTTGTGGATGCATTTTCCTTAACTTCTGCTTGACAGGCTTAACATCTAGTTGTAATGGCAGATGATGCAATATAAGTTTAGGATCCAGCCCAGGCATGTCGGCATATGACCATACAAATTTAATCTATCTTTTTGTGAAGAAGTCATGAAACTCTGGTTGCTCTGTCTCTGTCAAAGATGTTGCAAAGTAAATTACCTCAGGATTATCTTCAGTGTTTATGTTGATCTCAATAGATTCTTCCACTAACATTGGTGACTTTTCCTTAGCAACTGGGAGAATGCTCGAATCTCCATCCTTGGGTGCCTCGAAGAGGTTTTCGCCCTTGGATGTGTCCATTATTTTTACTGTTTCATCGTCTAAAGGTGCCTTTCGGTTTTCACCTAAGGACTTGTCATTTTAATTTTTTTCATTATTTTTCTTTTTGTTTTCACTTTTGCGATTGGACGTGTGAACAAAATCCACAAAATATGCCATTTTATCCAAGTCTATGGTAAATCTAGCCTTATGATCACCTCTAGGTATTCCTTCTCATAGTCCCATGAACTTAGTTATTGCTTCATCATTCTCAAATATGTCTAAGATGGGGGTGCCTTGCTGATCCCAATCAATAAGTTAGGGATACATGATGGGAATTTCATCATCAAAGTTATCAAATGTGGAGGCTAACAAGGTGATGATAAATTGGTTGGCATGGTCATAGAAGTTTTGGACTAACTCCTTTTTGTTCTTTTTCCTAGGGACAGGTAGACTCTGAGGTGGGACTATTGTAAGGGCTAGGTCATCAGAAGATGGTTTTTTAGGTGCCCAAGAGGCAGGATCAAGGGTTTCCCAATAATAAAGATTAAGCCATTCTTTTGTTGTCAAGGACTTTTGAGGATGGGAAATAATTGATTTTGGCGAGGTATTTAGCATTTGGTCAAGTTACCCAAATAAATTATCTAGGTCCATTATGCTGGTGGAGGAAAGGGAATCCCATTCATATTCATTTGAGTCAGGGGAGTCATAGTAGAATGGGTTGGATGGTTCATGGGATATCTTAATGTCTTCAAAAGAACTTACTTCCTCTTGTGATGGTGCCAAGGTACTAGGAACGCTAATCCTAATCAGTTGAAACCCTAGCCCTAGGCCTTTCTGTCGTTGTGAGAAAATTATTGGTTTATTCCTTCCATCCCGATGTAGTCCTCACCCACTGTTTCCATCATATCCTTTCTTTTGCATTATCCTAAATCCTTTTCCATATTGATCTTTAGATATTCAAATAGATGGTGGAGGGTTTTCGTTATCTTCATTATATAACCAGGAGGGGACATCTTCTTGATCCATAGCTTATTTACTTAACTCTCACCATTTTGTGAATGTCATCATAGGAGGGACATGTATTGTGACAATTGATTGTCTCCTATCTATTGTGGGTAAACCGTATGACTTAGGAGGAACCAGCTGGTTGACACAATAGGAAGCTTTCATGTGATTTTCTCCACAGCCCTTATCTTGGATCTCAACCTTAGGAGCGGAACATGGTGGTTGTGATGCAATAGACTTGGAAAGAGTTGATGGATCAACATACAGGGATAAAGTGGAGGAGGAAGCTTCCTGATTAACTAGCACCCATCGTTGTGGTATTTTGCATAGGCTAGTGAAATATTGGAAAGGATTTGGATCACTATTGATTGTGATATCGATGCCATTATACAAGAATTTGAGACATTGATGGTATGTGGAAGGTACAACCTTCATAGAGTGTATCCATGGTCTACCCAGTAACAAATTATAGGGAAGGACGAGATCCAAGACTTGGAAACTAGTATCCATAACCACAGGGCCAATCCTGATAGGGAGTGTTACAACTCCCTTAGATGATATTTTCTCATCATCATATGCCTTAATGACTATACTCTTAGTGGTGTCCACACATGCTTCTCAGAAACCTAATGCCTTAACTAGCTTCAAGGTGCAAATATTCAACCCTACTCCTACATCTTCCAAGACTCATCTAACTTTGGTTTGATGGACAAGAACTTCAAGGTGTAATGGGTCTTTATGGTTGGTCTTCTCAGTTGAATAATCTTGCTAAGAGAAAGTAGTGTGATGATAATTGGTTACATATCCTACCATCTCTTTGAAACGATTGTCATCTATGTTGGTGGGGATAGTTGTTCTTTTCAAGGCTTTGTCAAGAATGGCTCAATGATCTAGTG
Organism: Sequoiadendron giganteum; assembly: GCA_007115665.2. Classification (NCBI taxonomy): domain Eukaryota; kingdom Viridiplantae; phylum Streptophyta; class Pinopsida; order Cupressales; family Cupressaceae; genus Sequoiadendron; species Sequoiadendron giganteum. The sequence continues at coordinate 134,812,310 of CM021105.1, read as the reverse complement.
ATATGGTCAACAGTTCCAAGATGGATATTTGTGTTGAGGTCTTCCCCAACTGGTCAAGTAAATTATACTAAGGCTTGGAAGACTATGGTTGTGGCTCCGATGAAAGACTTGGAAGGGTTATCTTAGTTCTACGTATATTGATATCACATTCAAGACTCTTCTTTATGGTAATGGTGTGGATATTTTTATCAACAACTTAGATATGATTGATGATCATACCTTGGTTATAGTCGTACTTGGTAAATTGGAATAATTGGTTGAGGTATTATTCTTAGTTCCCGAACTAGAGGCCTTTCCTTTCCCATGGTCATGTAATGGATCTGTGAAGACCTTATGGTCACTTCTTTTGGTATGGTTTTTCCCATTGACCTCTATGGAACTCCATTTTCTACAAAATCTTGGATAATGTTCTTCAGTTGTCGGCATTGTTGTAGGTTATGTCCCTTTGTTTGATGGTAATCGAAAAAGGCATTGTCATCCCACCATGAGGGTTTAAAATGTCTAGGATCATACTGTTTTGGCTCTAGAGGTTGTATGAGTTTATGTTTGATCAGTTCTTTAAAGATTGTCTCGATTGGTTCCCCTAAGGGGGTAAACTCACGTTTTGGAAATCTCCTTTGTGGTCATTGTTGTTGTGAATTTTGTACAAAATTGGCACTTTGATTAGAATTGTTGGATATGTCATGAGAGGGATTCTAACCTCTAAGCATGATGGCGGGTCCTGTGAGTAGGGTCTTAGGATCAACAATACCGTGATTAGTTACATTTTTTTTTTTAGACCAAAATTTGTTTCTATCATTAGGGGCATTTTTGTGTTGAACAACTAGATTCCTACCTGGTGTCTTAATTTCCCCTTTGTCAATGAGGGCTTTCTCAAGTATTATTCTTTTTTGCACTAAGTCTAGAAAAGAGGTACAACAATGTAGTCTTAAGTCACTTCTTAGTTTTGGATGAAGATTTTCAAGGAATATTGTCTTTTTGTTTCTCTGGTATCTCAATTGGGCATTGACTAGCTAAACTTCTCCATCTCTAGAAGAAGGTGGTGCAATTGTATTCATCTTCTTGTGTGGTGTGACATATGGTAGCTATTGTGATTTATTTGTCTATGTTGAACGCAAAGTGTTCCACAAATTTTTCAGCTAATTTTCCCCATGATCTTATGTCGTACGGAAGTTTGGAGAACCATTCCAATGCTATCCCGACAAGGGTTCACAGAAAAAGTCTCATAAGGTACATGGGGTCATACAAGATATCTATGCATGTTGTGGAAAATTATCTTATGTGTTCTAGAGGATTTCTCTTCCCATTATACTTAGGAAAATTCGGTACAATGTATCCATGTGGGAAGGGTGTCATGTATAGTGCTTTGTCAAACTGACATGGACAAAAATCTTGTGCTGAAATGGTGTATTTTCCTAGCATTGACATACTGTCCATTTGTTGTTGGAGGGCTTGCATTTGATTTTTTAGAACATCTACCTATGTTAAAGATGTGTTGGTTGTGTTGTTAGGATCGATGTAAGTGTTCTAAAATGAAATATTATGTGACAAATTCTGATTTGGTGTAGGAATATGTCTTGTTTGTATTGCCCCTATTTGTGGAATGGCAGTATTGGTGTTGATCTACGAAATAGCTTGTGTCGTGTTTATACCAATTTTAGGCCTTTTACTTCTAGTATTTGTGCCAAAGGGGTTTGATGAGGATGTTCCTGTAGTAAATTTTAGGCCCTATGTTATAGCAAACAATTTTGTGTGTATAGTTGAGGCAGTTTGAGTAGGTATGCCAGATGGTATTGTTGTAGTAATCTGAGGAATAGAGACACTTGATGTCACAGTTTGTGTCACTTGAGCAGATGAAGCTTTCAATGTGTGGATGTCAAATACTAGAGATAGTGTGGCACCTTCTACTAGCAACTTTGCTAGGTATCTATGGGGATCTTGTTCCAAACATTCATCTACAAAAGATGCAAATTTAGGATCTTGGACAGCGGCATCTACATCTTCTACTTGAATCTGTCTATGGGTGTCTCTAGTGACAAATTTTCAAGAAAGTCTTTGTGAGGTCTTGTTGTTCCTGATGGTATGTTCGAGAAGGGATTGATGAAATCCTATGGATTAGCCATTTCTCTACGTTTCTTTTTAGACCTTGTTTTGACCATGAAAAATATTGCTCAGAATGAGGTAATGCAAAACTACGTCTAAAATGATATGATCTAATCTATTCTTTTGGGAATTTTTGGATATTTTTGAATGAATGCTGCTATATTTTTGGTATTTTTTGGCATATAAGGAATGCCTAAACGATGATACTCTAAGATGATAATATGAAAAATTCTAAACAAACTCCTAAGGTAATTGATTCTAAATGACTCTAAGAGGAGGTTACCTACCACCTATAGCTTAACCAAGGCTGGATTTAACTTTGTTAAGGAACCTGTTGTAGGACTAAGACCAAAAGATAAAGTGATCTCCCAAACTAGACTGATGATCTGAAAGGAATCACGTGTAGGACAAGAGATATGTTGACAAGTGACTAGGTTCAATGATAATGTATGTTGAAGCATGGGCTTGTCCAAAGTGCGGAAAGTTGACTTATTCCAGGATATGCAAATTTTCCTAATATGCAACTAAATTATGTAACTAGGATGCGTATTACTAAAACTACATGACATATAAAGGATGGAATTATGCAAAGTATTAGCAAAATTTTTGGTTTCTATCCAAGGGTGATTGTGAAAATTAGAGACTGAAATGACTGTTTGGTTTCAGACTGTGATAGTGAATTCTAGTTTTCTGGTTCTCAAGAAAATGCGGTTCAAGTTTATAGATGTGTCACAAGATTCAACAGATGCATTTCAGAGGGTCATATGCATTTTTTTGCTAAATTAGGTCTCGGTTTTATGATAGGCAAATGTGACTCGATATGATAGATGCGGCTAACTTTTAAACAGATGCGACTCGCTATAGTAGATGCGACTCAGGATGACCGATGCGGATGACTGTTAAATAGATGTGACTCAATTTTTCTAGTAAATGACAGTGGACTTAGTTTTGATAGTTGTGAGGTTCTAATTAACAGATGTAACTTGGGTTGATAGATGCAGTTTTCTAGTAAATTGCAGGTTTCGACTGACTCTGTTTCGTGATCAAATTTTGGAAAATGTAGACAATCTAAAAAAAAAAAAAATTTGGTTTGTTAATCATGAACGTGTATAATGACAGAAAACATGTAAAATCCTAAGGCTGGCAATGACAATACTTATTGAATTCTCACTTGGGTTTCCCTAGCTACGCTTATCCAAAGCGGATGACTAGAAGCTTGACCACACGGGCTCCCCCTTACACGACACACACTTCTCAGGTCATCCAAGCTTTAGTTCCCATGACTCTCCCATGATGAAAATAATATTTATTTAATTAGTCAAGAAGAGATAAATGTGAGAATAAATTAAATAAATAATTAAATTTATTTAATTAATCGAGGGTTACATGTAGAAGATAAGATTGACATAGATAAAACTGTCTGTTATAGAAAATAAAATCTTATCTAGACTTAAGTGATTAGTGACTAATTAAATAATAAATATATTATTTAATAATAGAAGATTTTGATAAGGAGGAATCATCATTTTGAATTAAATAATAATTTAATTCAAAATTCAAGGATATTTGATCAAATTGAATAAATAAAGATTTATCTAATTAAAGAGAGAAAAGGCCAATGAATAATTAAATAGTTAAAATAATTATTTAATTATAATGGAAAGTGGCATAGGAAATTAAATAAATAAACATTTATTTAATTTTAGAAATAAAATAGGTTTAATTAGAGACATAATTAAATAAATAATATTTATTTAATTAATCAAAAGGAAATAAAGATGGGAATGAATTAATTAAATAATTAAAGTTATTTAATTAATAGAGGACATACGACTTTAGAAAATGATTAAATAATTAACATTATTTAATTATGAGAAATGAAGATGAACAAAATATGAAGAAATTAAAAGTCGCAAGCCTAGGACAATTTTTAGTGTCTACAGTGATTATGCTCTTAGATGATGGACCCAAAATCAATAGAGAAACCCTCTATTTATAGAAGAGAATGATGGAGAAAGAGGCAAAATGGATGAATGTGGGACAAAAGACCAACTAATAGGAAGAGGCCACTTGTCCACATGTGATTGGAGGAGGAATGAGCACATTTTGATGAATGCGTACATAAATATGGTTAGGTGAAATTTGAAATTTGTGAAATGACAAGTTGGAGGGAGGGGGGAATGGAGTAAATGCGACTTGGTTCAAGAAAAAAGACATGTAAGAGGCCTTTAATGCCTTGTTGGATGTACTCATCCCTTTTGGAGGGATTTTTGAATTTGAAGAATATTCTCTCATTGATGCCAAGTTGAGAGAAAATAAAAGAATTTATAAATCAATTAAATTGATTTACTTGTGCAAGTTGCAAAATCTAGAGGATTTGATGGATTAGGATTAGGATTAATCAGGATTTGATTAATTTAGATGAAAATTAGCTGATTTGAAAATTTAACTTAGATTTTAGGATTTAAATAAATCAAAATGAGATAAATAATGGATTTAGATTTAATTAAATAAATTTTGATTTATTTAATTAAAGAGGGTGGTGTTAGATTAAATAAAATAAAGATTAATTTATTTAATTTAAAGGAGATGACTTTAGAGATTAATTAAATAAAGTGAATTATTTAATTAAAAGAGGGACTATAAGATTAATTAAATAAAATGATTTACTTAATTAATAAGAGATGATGACTTAATCAGATAAATTTGATTTATTTAATTAAGAGAGAAAATATGATGAATTTAATCAAATAAGGATTATTCAATTAAATGACTAGCCGAGGAGATGATTCAGGATGAATTGATGTTAGTGAAATTAGGATCAGGTGTATAGGATCAATCGATATATTTTTCGTGTCTATATTTTTCCCCTCTTTGAAGCATTGGTTCAAAGAATAATCTTGTCATGGTCAAATTTTTAAAAAATCCATTTTTTTGGATGCCCCAACGGAAAGAAGTATACTAGTACACTACCCCCTTGAGAGATCGAGTGGAAAGTTTGATTTGAGGATCGATCTCATGACAAAGAGGTTCAAGATGGATGTATGGATGGTTAGACTAACAGATCTATATGATGATGATGATGCAAATGAATTTTTTTTAAGATGCTTAGAATGACAAATCTATATTCTCTTAAACAACTTAAAATATTATGCAATGCATGTGAGATGGATGATTTTTTGTATATGGTATGCAGAATGTTGACATGTTTTTTATGCAGGATGGATGCATTAGTGATGATGATTAAATGTCATGGTACCTTGTTAGCGTAGAAAGAAGACAAAAGAAAGAAGATCCAACAAGCCTAATTTATTAGAGATGATGATGATGTATTTCTTATCAGGAATTAGGATTTTAAAAGGGCTATTTACCTTATGTTTGATAACACACATAGGCACGATGCATCAAAGTATAAAGAACCAAGATGGTGTTGCACCTAGTGTGATGGACATTGACTCGACAAATCAGATAGGAGTACTCCTATTCACACTTGAAATACAAAGCCTCATTCAGAATGAAGTTCAGATATTCTAAACATCTCAAACCAAAACATAAAAAAATAAGCCTTCCTATGTGGTCAACAAAACACCTAAAACACCCTCCCTATAAACCAAACAAAACACACATGATGAAGTTATTTTACAAAGATATCCAACAAGCACAACAGATAGAAATATAATGATCGTTGCCTCATTCCTTTCTCTCTAAATCCCTTTGTTTGGACATCATCGAGAGGTCATTGGAATGAGCACAATAAGATAAATCAAAAAAAAAATATCAAGTACACAAACAAGCCAATGTTCTTCATAACCCTAGCCAAGGGGATGTGTTTTGTTTAGGATAAGAATCCAAAATGATTGCCAAAGATAATGCCCATTGTAGGAAGGATGCATCCTAGGACATGTTAGTGGATGGTGGCAAGTTGATAGGTTGTTTGAAAGGATGTTGATATAAGCTTGATTGACATGTTTGTGAATGATCAAGAGTTTGATTTTGCATTTAAAAGTTTGTTGTTTTAATTTTGATTTTGCATTTGAAGTTTGTTTTTGCTTATTGTTGTGGTTTTTTCTGTTTGTTTTTCCAAAGGATGAAGGTGATGATTGATTTATCGTGGATGAGATTATTGTGGGTGAAAGAAAAATGGGACGGATGGATTTTTTCAAATATTTGGATGTTTTTGGTATTTTTGAATGTTTTGAGGTTGTTTTGCTATTTTCACGATGTTTTAAAGATGTTTTTCTTTTCAAATTTTCTTTTTTTTTTGGTTTTTTATGAGATTTTATGAATGTTTTTGGATTTTGTGTCTCAAGGGCTGATCAAGGATTAGCCTTGCTTATATTTAAGCTCAAAGACGATGTAGTTCAGATACCATTTTTTTTACTTTTTTGACCTGTTTTGGCATTTTTGATATGTTTTGGAATTTTTTTTGGATTTTGATATGTTTTGGATTTTTTTGGATTTTCGCATCATTTTGATGATTTGGATATGGATATGATATCAATGCTCTATTTTGGGATTTTTGTTGAAAACCTAGCTAGGGTTGATTGATCGGATTGATGGATTGATGATGATAACATTGTTGAAGATACACAACAATGCAAGGATAGTGTTAAAAAACATGAGGATTGGGAAGGATATCCTGAGATGATGATGGATTGATTGGATTTGATTGATCAAGATTTTGAAGCTTGATTTGGAACGAAATTGTTTTGATGATTTGATGTGATGTTGACATGTAAATTAGATATGACTGATATTAATTGTTTGGATTGATATTCGATGAAAGATAAAGCTTGATAAGGAATATCTTCTCATCAAAATATTCCATGGGTTTGTGATTGCAATTTTGACTCACAAATTCTTGACCAATTTGATTTTACATTTTCCAATGTTTGGATCACCACATAAGTTGGAGGATATAGATCAAGATTTATTCTCAAAGCAAGATGTAAATATTTACCCCTAGTGTCTAGCAATGTTTGAATGGCCATGGGTGGATGCTTGGATAGATGTATGGATGGATGGATATGGTAAGCACGTAAAGGATGCCAAGGATTATCCTGTGATAAGATAAGGTGTTCAAATAGAGGATGCTCATTTGGATAATGTTTCAAGGCTCAGATAATGTTGGGTAGGGTAGGATCAATGAAAATGACCCATGTCAAGATGTCTACCATAAGCAAGTGTAAAGTGTGCACCAAACTTGGTCAAGATCAAGATAATTTGGACTATGGATGTAGATGGATGAAAATGGATTGGATAAATGGTTCGTGGATGAATGGATTTATTATGGATGGGATGGAATGATGTATTTATTATGGATGGGATGAGATGCTTCCAACTAAACCGGTGCACGTAGATGCTCAATTCTACACATGACACCTATTTTCTAGGTTTTCATCATAGTACTTGTCCAAAGTGCCACCATAGTGGTTTTCACTGAAGGACAATTTTTATTTTTACTATTTTCATGTTTTTTTGATTTATTTTTAATTTTTCTGAAAGATCTTAAGTTCATGCCAGACTAGCTGGTGGTGTCGATGTAGATTCTTTTGTCATAAGGTGCCATCGGTATCCGACTTGAAGAATTTTCCTTTCCAAGATACGTGCACTTGAATGCAACTTTTGAGATTCCTGATCTACTTTGCTAATACCAAGGTTAACTTTATCTTTGTGTGCATATCGCAATAGAGTGCCTTCTAAATCCTTCTGATGAAGGGTTGTTGCCAATACATGGTCAATGTGATAATTGGATATCATGCATGGAGGTGTGGATGGTGGAGTGTGTTTAGGAATAAAAGATGGATTGGTTGATAGCTTAGAACCTTTGACTCTCCAAACTTGGGAATATGAGCAATAATGGGTGGATACGAAAGTGTGCATGGAATTAGGACCAACTACTTGATATACTTTGTACGTCGCTTGAGAAGCACTCTTTTACCTTTTTGGACATCTTTGATGGATAATTTTCCCTTTTTTATTTTTCCCCATAGTTTCTTTGAATAATGGAGTTTGATAGGGATAATCATTCTTTGTATTCTTTGGTATCCACTTGTATTTGATTTGTCCTTCATGCTTCACTACTTCTTTTTCGTTGATGAAATTTTTCATGCTTTGATTCAAATATTTCTTTTGATTTTGGTCCCAATTCGTGGATGGGGTGATGGGTGGATGAAGATTCATGACGTGGTTGGTTGTAGTATTGGCATCGATTTCATCATAAGGATCCTTCATGCTCCCTATGTTGATGTTTGCTTGAGATGAAGTTTCCCCTAGTACTGAATAACCAGGACCTTGATGCTTATGATTTCCAATAATTTGCACTAGTTCTAGGATACCCTATTCATGTAGGCCTAATAGCTTTGCCTTGATAATTCATCTGTTGAAACATTTTAATTGCAATAGGATATGATTTATCTTGGAAGTAAGGTGCTAATCCTTCTCTGCTCTATCGTGGATCTTCAAAGGTGATATCTTCTTCATTGATAAGATGATTTTCCCTTAAAAAGGTGAGTGATCCAAGTTTATAAGTGATATAACCCTCCATAAGTGGGATAACTTCCTGATTGATATCTTTGGCTTGATTTTGTGAACTATCAGATTTTAATGCTTCTTCAAGAGGTATTGATGATTCACTATCCACATTAAAGTCTTCCTCATGATTCTTTTTTGATATTCCTTCATAAGATGTTTTTGATTCACCACTCCTGTAGGAGCCTTCTTCATGACCTATTTCTGATATGTCTCTAGATTTCTCTATATCTTGATCCTTTGTATAAATGTTAAGATTAGGAGACTCTTGTTCCTTGGTAATGATATCAAGAGTATGAGACTCTTTTTTTGAATGAAGATCATCTACATGTACATCCAAAGAAATTATCTCATGGGTAGACGAAGGGGTATGTGCTATATGGATATGATCATCATTTGCGACATCTTGTATAGATAGGAGAGTGTCCATTAGATCATTATAGTATCTTGGAGATATGAATTCTTGATCTTGATTAATTTTAGAATTTCTTTTGACATGCTTTGGATCACGTTCTTGACATGGGTTAGTTTCAAAGGATGGATTTCTTATAAAGGGTTCTTGGATATCTTCATTAGGCATGGGAAGTGGCTCAATATCCTATTGATCTTTGAGTGGACTTGGATAAAATGTTGAGTTGAATATTTCTTCAATATCTGCAACCATGAGGTTGAAGGATGTCAATATGTCTTGGAAAGGACCATTGCTAGACTTTGGTGAAAGATGTCGATCATGATTTGGGTAAAATCTTGAGATATGTCCTATAACTCATTAGGTGATGTAGATACACTTTCAACATGATCATTGGTGGAAGGATCGCCAGTTGTAGGATCAAATAATGTTAATACTCTTTTCAATAGATCATTGTTGGATATTGTTGAGGGGTATTTATCATGATCAAAAAGTGAATCTTGATGTATGTTGAGTTGATCTTCAGATGAGGTAGAAACATCTTCAATGTTCTCATTGATGGATAGATCTTGATCATCATTTTCAACAATTGTGGAGGAGAGATTGTCACTACTATCGCTAATGGTTGAACCATGATCATTGTCCCCAATAGTTATTATTTTTTGATCAATAAGATCTTGGATGATATTTTTAAGTCGAATACAATTTCATGTTGTGTGTCCCTTTATTTTGTGAAAATCACAAAGGTGCTTCTTGTTATACCCTGGTGGTTTAACTTGGGGCTCTTGATAATTCTCATAAACAAGTATTTTAATGATATTTTCTTGTATCAACTGTTGCATGACCAATTCGATTGGTTCCCCAAGTGGTGTGTATTTTTGTTTGTTACCTTGTGAGATTTGTACTTTAAATTGACCTTGTGGTGATTGATTTTTGAGATGTGGTGATTGATCTTTGAGATGTGGTGATTGTTTATCTTTGAGATGTGGTGATTGATCTTTGAGATGTGGAGGTTGGGTTTTTTGTTGATGTTGTTGATATTGGAGATATTGCTCTTGATGTGGTTGGGGACACAACTGAATGCTTTGATGACATGGCTCATGCAATGGAAGAGTGTATTGATTTTTGTATGGAGATGTGTTTAGGTGCAATGGATCAACTATTTTGGTAAGTGTAGAAATTTGATCTCACAAAATTTGATCTTGATTTTGATCTTGACACCCTTGATATACTTGATTTGGTTTTTCTTCAAGCAGATTTGGAATGTACACTTGCGGTGTTTGTATGGGATCATGGACAAATTGATTTTGGACAATGTTTTGATTTTGTATGATGTTTAGACTTGGCATTATAGGTTTAAATTGAATATTGTTGTGGTTGGGAATCATGTTGCCTTGATTTATGTACTTTTATTTTGCATGGTGTTACCTTGACTTAGATCAACACATGGATTTTTTAACATATTGTTTGGACTTTGAACAACATTTTCATTATTTGCAAACATATGTATCCCAAAGTTTACCAAGTGTGGATTTCAAATTTTCATATTTGGCATGTATGGATTTGGTGGGATAATGTTGTTTTGTTGAAGACTCATGCATTGATTGTTTGGTTGATAGATTTGTAGGTTTGGACTTTGATTTAAATCTACCATAGGGAAAGGTGCTCAAAAATTTAGATTGGGCATACTCACATTTGTTGTACCATTGAGGTTTGTAAGAGATAATGATGCCATGTATGGATTGCATAAATGTGAGCTTCGATAATCAATCGGCATTGTAAGGATTTGATAGTTTGGCTCATTTAGACCACTCATGATGTATGAATCAATTTTATATTCCATGTTTTTTTTGTGTTGTGGTCTAGTTTGGACTATAAATTAAGGAACAATTTTTGAGAATGTGGGAGGTGAACCTCTAACTCCTTAGATTGATCTAAACTTTAGGCACAAAAAAAAAAAAACCTAGGATGATAAGGATCAAAGGGTGATGATGAGGTAAATGAAAGATGGATGATATGAACAATTGAACCCTTAAGAAAACATTGAAGGGGATACTAGACTTTAGGACTTTTGGATTTTTAATTTTTGAATTTTATTTGGTTTGATTTGATTTTGGATTTTGGATTTGATTTGTATTTTGGATTTGGATTTGGATAATGAACAAATAGACCCCAAGATGTTGGATGTTATATATTGGATAAACTTTCTCATAAGATGATAATTTGACTAAGTGTTGGAGAAGGATGCATCTACACACACCTAGCCAAACAAGATGACTTTGATGTTGATTTGAAGGATTTTACCCAAATTCTAGTATGAATTATTTTTCCAATGGTTCAAAATTTGTTTGTGAGATGGAGATGATAAATGTTTGGATGCATGAAGTTTTTTATTTTGATCCTAAATGAACATAAGAAGGACTTGTTTACTAGACCAAGATATTGAAGAACATGTGTTTCACTAAGAGTATTTCAAACCCAAAGACCAATGTTTGCATGGAAAACTATATGACCAAAAGATACCAAACACATGTGTGGGGTTCAATTGTTCTTAGCTTTGCTTAATGAGTTCTTTTTACCACAAAGACTCTCTTGATTAGCTTTTCAAACTAAATGTCTAATGCCCTAACTTCTTCTCATCCTACAAAGTCCATTATATGGGAATCAAGGAAATCAAGGCAATAGTTTCCTAATGTTGCTTAAGTGAGAAAAAATTATGATATAAATCTAAATACTTAGAAGCCTCTAATGATGAAATCCCTAGGGCAAGCAAGAGCACTTGGATTTTTCAAAGGTATTTGTTCCCCCTAAAGGGTTTGAAATTTTGAATATTTGGTGAATGTTTGTTTCCAAGCGTTTTAGGTCCAAGCAAAGTATTTTGATTCCAAAGTGATGCACAATACTAGGATAAAATGAGAGAATATTTTTTGAGTTTCCACTCGGATAAATCCAGCTACACTTACCCTTAGTGGATGATTAGATGCTTGACTATACTGGCTCCCCTCCACAACACACACTTCTCGAGTCAGCCAAGCATCAATACCCATGAAACTACGATGGCATACTTTGTTGGAAAAACAAGGATATACAACTAAGAGGGGGGGGGATGAATGAGTTGTTATAAAATTTAAAATTATTCAACCTTAAACAACCTTTAATCTTAGATCTGATAGTTAACAGTGAAAGCATAAATCAACAACACATCAGAGACACATGAACACGAAGATTTTTATATCTGGAAACCCTGTTAGGGGAAAAACCATGGTGGATGTTAGTCCATGAGATTATACCTTGTTAGAAGTATAATGAAAGAAATGAATGGGGAATGCACTTTCATTCAGGCACACTACCTAGAGCTCACTGCTCAAAGGGAAGGTTCATTTCTTTACATAAAATAATCATATTAAATCCATTTGATGAGGTTGAACTAAATAATTAGCTTCTATAAAAGCTTGATGACAGTTTCGGTTAGGCACAAAAAACTTCTTCACACTTTGCTCAATCTTCTTCACACTTTTCTTTGTATTTGGATGATCTTATCTTTATTTGCATATTTTTCATAAACACTCGCACTTTCACACACACTTCATACATTCAAAATGAAGAAACAATCATTCTTATATATCCGCTACATGAATTTACATCAATAACTCTATTGGCCATAAATAAAGAATAAATTACAACTGTCGGCCTAAATACATGAGAAAATCTCAATGTGCACTAACCTAAGTCAGTCACAACATAGTGAGGACCTAATTCAACATCCTCAAACATGCCAAATAATAAAAGATTAATCCATAAGGATCTGCAACATGCTACCACTATCATGTCGGCCAAGAAAATGAAAACTTGAACACACAAAGTAAAATTCTTCAATCACGAACACACCAGTCAATGCGGATGTACCACACTGATAGAGAACAATCTAGAAACATCACTGAACATCTCAGTAATGTACACAACAACTCAATTAATCAGAATTGCAATCTCATCTACCAGATACACTTGCTATAGTAACTAAATAACCGTAGGAACACAAAACTTCATAACTTTCTCAATTATTGATGTGCACCTCTAAAAATTTTGGACAACATACTAGATAGGCTCAGCAACAAACCCTTTAATGCATGCCTTCTAACCATCAATGTATAGAAATTTTCACCCTTCTGATCATCTCAGCTTCATAGACTGCCTGCAACATATTTATTACAATTTTCTCAATATCCTCGACATATACAACCTTCAAAATCACAAATTCTAATAGTGCTGACAACAATGGAAACCACATATCAAAAACACAGCCACAACATCCACCAATATCCCCCTTTTGCATTGATGGAAACACATGATGTGAAAAATACCATCAACACAACTAGCTCTTCATACAGTACTCTTCTCCCCATTTGATCTACACATTTCCTCCTTACACTTCTCCCCCTTTGACATCAATGGAAAAGGTATAGAAGCTCTGAACCACATATCATCTAAATCATCTAACTACTCCCCCTAAGTAGCAGCCACCACAACATCAATCTGAAACAAGATCTGACTATAAGTCCATGGATTGATGCAAAGACTTGCATATTAGTTCAGATTAGGAGGGGAAATCACCCCTAACTTTCCTCTGAGATACTCAAAAGCATCCTTAGGTAATTTTTTAGTAAAGATATCTGCAATTTGTTCCTTTGTAGGCACATATTCCAGTCTGACCTCTTTATCACTCACCTTGTCTATCAAAGAGTGATACTTGATAGATATATGATTTTTTTTTAATGTAGCACCAGATTCTTAGATATGTTTATGGCACTTGAATTTTCACAAAATATGGCAATAGGCTCATCATACTCAACTCTGATATCTCTCAACATCTGCTTCATCCACAACATTTGAGTGCAATTTTTTGTAGCAACAATGTATTCAGCCTCAACAGTAGATAAGGAAATGAAATTCTTCTTTTTACTTAGCCAAGATACCAACTTCTTCCCCAAGAAGAATGACCACCACTTGTACTTTTCCTATCATCCACATCTCCTACCCAATCTGCATCTGTAAAGGCATTTGGAGTAAGATCATCATCCTTAGGATACCAAAGACCAAAATCAATTGTTCCTTTTAAGTATCTGAAAATTCTCTCTATTGTAGTCACATGTGATTTCTTTAGATCAGCTTGATATCTAGCAACCATGCACGCAACATTCATGATGTCTGGTATGGTCTGAGTCAAATAGAGAAATCCACCAATCATTGAACTATACCTTGTTTGATTAGCCTTAGGGGAATCATCACTCTATGTTAGCTTGCATTCGGTTACCATGGGTGTACCAATTGGCTTTGAGTCTTCCATGCCAAATTTGTTTCAATAACTCTCTTACATATCTGGACTAAGAAATAAAGATTCCATGATCTAACTGAGTAGTTTTCAATCCTAAAAATAATTTTAGTTCTCCTATCATTGAAATTTCAAATTCACTTTTCATTTCATCAGCAAACTCCATACATAAGTCATCATCACCTTCAAAAATAATGTCATCAACAAAGACTTCAATTATCAATTCTTTATCTTGATCTAGCTTGAAATACAGATTGTTGTCAATAGTACCTTTATTGAATCCAAGCTTCAACAAGTATTTATCCAGTCTAGCATACTAGTCTCTAGGTGCTTGCTTGAGTCCATATAGAGCTTTCTTCAATCAAAAAACCATATATTTTTCATCAATCAGTTGAAATCCATGTAGTTGTTCAATATATACCTCTTCTTCTAATTCACCATTTAGAAATGTTGACTTCACATCCATTTGATAGAATTTGTAATTCTGGAAAGTAGCATAAGAAAGAAACAACCTTACAGCTTCAGTTCTAGCAACAGGGGCAAAGGTTTCTTCAAAATCAATACCTTCCATCTATGAGTATCCTTTGCATACCGGTCTTTCTTTATTCTTGATCACTTCACCTTGTTCATTCAATTTATTCCAAAAGACCCATTTGGTTTCAATCACATTCTTGTCTTGAGGTCTAGGAACAAGAATCCATGTCTCATTTTTCTCTATCTACATTAGTTCTTCCTTCATTGATTCCATCCAATATTCATCTTTACATGCCTCATTGACATTGCTAGGCCTAGTCTTGGATATCAGACAATATTTTTCTGCAATTCTTCTTCTAGTCTGTACACCTTTATTCTTGTCTCCTATGATCTAACTTTTAGAATGACTTCACTTTACATACCTTGGAATTTTGGGTTCTTCTATTCTTTCTTCTGCATTTCCACTGTCTTCTTCTTCATGATTTTCTTGATTCACCGGAACACTTTGAATTTGAATTTGTTTCTGTGCATTCTTTCCATTCTTAGTATTATCTTGTTGGTCATCTAAATCATATCCACAATACCTGGATGATCTAATAGTGTCTTCATCAACTCTGACATTCGCACTTTCAACTATTTTCTTCAATCTTTTATTGTAACACCGATAGGATTTTCTCTTAGTAGAGTAACCTAGAAAGATTCCTTCATCACTTCTAGCTTCAAACTTTCCTACATTTTCATCTCTCTTAATAAAACATCTACTTCCAAATATTTTGAAATATTTAATAGTAGGCTTATAACCAAACCATAGCTCAAAAGGAGTCTTACCAGAATTACCATTGGCATTCACCCAGTTGATAGTATACACAACAATTATTACAACTTCTCTCCAATAGAAATGAGGAACATTAACTTCAAACATCATAGTTCTCAAAGCATCTAAAATTGTTTTGTTCGCTCTCTCAACAACTCCATTTTGTTGTGGGGTCTAGGGGGTAGATAACTATCTTTTTATTCCATGCTCTTCACAAAATGAATGGAACTCTCAGGAAGTGAATTCACCACCTCTGTCTAATCTCAAAAAATTTACCTTCAAACCTATCTCATTCTCTACCATAGATTTGAAGCTTTTGAATTTATCTAATGCCTCATTTTTTTTATTAAGAAATCAACCCATACCATTCTAGAATAATCATCAATAAGCAACATAAATTACCTTTCTCCTTCTAGACTTTTGATTCTGGATGGACCACATAGATCAGTATGTACCAAATCCAATACTCCATTGGAATGATGTTGTTTTCTCTGAAATGAAATTCTTGTATGCTTTCCCATATGACATTCTTTGCATATAATGTTAGTAGGCTTCACTAACTTAGGTAGATCTATGACTGTTTGTGTGGAGATTATTCTGATAATGTTATCAAAATTCACATGACACAACCTTCTATGCCATAACCAACTTACATCAACTTGAGCAATCAAACAACTTTCACTAGCAGCATTTAAGTGAAAATATTACCTCTTGTCTTTGTACCTGAAGCAATCACATTTCTAGAACTTCCCAGTATCCTACAATTACCATCTTTGAACTGAAAATTGTAACCTTTGTCAACCATCTATCCAACACTCAACAAGTTATGCTTCAATCCTTCAACATAAATAAAATCATCAGTATTACATTTACCACCAAGAGAAATAGTGCCTCTGCCACAAATCACACCAACATTGTTATCTCCAAATCTTACAATGCCACCATCATATTTTTCAAAACTTAGAAACTTGCTTTTGTCACTAGTCATATGATGTGAGCGTCCACTATCAATCACCCATTCATCCTTTTCATCAATTTTGGCTGCAAGAGATTTCTCAATATTTTGATTACTAGCTGATTCAATGGACACCAAACCATTTTCCTTGATAGTAATGAATACCCATTCATCTTCATTTCCAGTTTCTTTATCAGATTCATCATCAGTAACATCTTCTTTGGCATAATAAAATTTCTTTTGAAATCTAGACTTATCAGGTTTATACTTAGAAAATCTTTCACAACACCTTGATGCAAAATGACCTATCTTACTGCAAAAGAAACATTTAATAGGCAACTTTCCTTTATAATTACCTTGTCCTCTGGATTCTCTTTTCAAAATCAGTACTTCCAGTTCTTCTAGCTATCTTTCTTCATCTTCAATCAGTTTCATTTCATCTTCATATTTGAATGTCTTCCTAGAGCTCTCTCCTAGATCATATCTTTATTGGCTTTTTCCAGATATATTAGCTTTGAATGTAGACTCCATCTTAGGAGATGATTCAACAAATTCACTCAACTCAAAGGCAACAATTTTTCCAATCAGCATGTCTCTTGTCGCATTTGTTATTGTCCTAAGTTCTTCAATAGCATGAGGTTTTTTTTGTAAGAAGTAGGCACAAATCTAAGTATTTTAGCCACAATCTCATCTTCTTCCAAGATTCCACTGGCACATATAATTCACATCACTAGTTCATTTACCTTTTCTGTGAAAGAAAAAATGTTTTCATCTTCACTTATCTTCATGTTCTCCCACTTTCCTTTCAGACTTTGTAGCTTATCAACTTTCACTAGTGCATGTCCTTCATACAACGTTTACAACTTTTTCCAGATCTCATGTGCAGTCTTTAGACCTATCACATTTGTCATCTCTGAATCTATCAAAGCACTTAGCAATGCTTGTATAGCCTTGGTATTATTTTTTTCTTCTTTGATCTCATCAGCAGTAGAGGGACCATTCTGAGGAATAGTATATGCATTCTTTGTAATCTTTCAGAAGGACTCACCAATGCACTTCAAATGACACTCCATTCTAACTTTCCATAGAGAGTAGTTTGTACCATCGAATCTAGGACTATCATTCTTGTATGGTGCCATCTCGGATCACCTCAAGCTATTAATTTTTTTCAAAGGAACTAGCTTTGATACCGATTGTTGGAAAACCAAGGATATAAAACTGAGAGGGGGGGTGAATCGGTTGTTACAAAGTTTAAACTTATTCAACCTTAAACAACCTTTAATCTCATATCTGATAGTTAATAGTGAAAGCATAAATCAAAAACACATTAGAGACACATGACCACCAATATTTTTATATGTGGAAACCTTATTAGGGGAAAAACCACGGTGGATGTTAGTCCACAAGATTATACCCTATTAGAAGTTTAATGAAAGAAATGAATGGAGAATGCACTTGCATTCAGGCACACTACCTAGAGCTCACTGCTCAAAGGTTAGTCTCACTACCTTACATAAAATAATCAGATTAAATCTATCTGATGAGGTTGAACTAAAGAATTAGCTTCTACAAAAGCTTGATGACAGTTCAGATTAGGCACAAAACACTTCTTCACACTTCACTCAATCTTTTTCACACTCTAATCTATATTCTGATGATCTGATCTTTATTCGCACATTTTGCATACACACCACACTTTCACACACACTTCATACATTCAAAATGAAGAAACAATCATTCTTATATATCCGCTACATGAATTTACATCAACAACTCTATCGGCCATAAATAAAGAATAAATTACAATTGTCGGCCTCAATACATGAGAAAATCTCAATGCACACCAACCTAAGTCAGTCACAACATATTGAGGACCTAAATCAGCATCCTCGAACATGCCAAATAATAAAAGATTAATCCATAAGGATCTGCAACATGCTACCACCATCATGTTGGCCAAGAACATGAAAACTTGAACACACAAAGGAAAATTCTTCGATCATGAACACACCAATCAATGTGCACATACCACACTAATAGATCATGATCTAGAAACATCACTGAATATCTCAGGAATGTATGCAACAACTCAATTCATCAAAATTGCAATCTCATCTTCTAGAAACACCTGCTACAGTAATTGAATAATTGTAGGAATGCAAAACTTCATAACTTCCTCAATTCTTGATGCGCACCTCTGAAACTTTCAAAAAACATATTAGATAGGCTCAGAAACAAACCCTTTAATGTGTGCCTTTTGACCATCAATGTACAAAAATTTCCACCCTTCTGATCATCTCAGCTTCACAGACTGCCTGCAACATATTTATTAAAATTATCTCAATATCCTCAACATATACAACCTTCAAAATCACCAATTCTAATAGTGTTGACATCAATGAAAACCACATATCAACAACACAACCACAACATCCAACATCCAACATACTTCTCATCTCTACCAAGAGTTGTAAAAAAAAGGTGGGACAACTTCAAAATGATCGTTCTTGCATCAACAAATAGATTTTGGGATTTGGGCCTCCTAAACAAAAGGTTTTAATAAAGGAATTTCATTCATGGGGAATCATCCATATGATAAGAGACCATTGCTTCCTTCTTGTCGGAACAATCCTTATGATACTTGAACTTTCCTCAAGTACCCATACTTATATACCAGTTGGAAGTCGCTTGGCTTTACCATGTTCCTGGTTGGGTCATTCCCTTGGGGTGAGTAATTTTTCCAATGAAGGTAGGCCCTCTAAGGTTTAAAAAAAAATAGTAGGCACATCCAAAGTTTGATCAATGTTTGTTGAGAAACAAAGAGAGAATAGTCGCGATATACTCCACTCACACTAGCAATATTTTGTTCAATTTTTAGGAACCCAAATCAAAATGTGGAGGTAATCACTTACACAACTTAATATCTCAAAAAAAGGCTTTTGATTCTCAAGATCTCTATGAGGCATGAGAGAAGTGCATACATCTTTTAAAAGGATACTAACTTGTAAAAGATATTACAAAACAAAGAATACACATGTTCATTTTAAACCACAAAGCAATGATATGAATTCATTTTAAGCACCAACTTTGAAGTGTGAGATTTTTTTGTTCATTTGTTAAGTCCAAAAAAAAATCCATTAAGTTTCCTATGGTTCTTTTTAATCCCTTTGTTTTGTTCTTTTTAAGGCCAAACAAAATTTATCGAGTCCTAGAAGGCAAGAAGATAACAAATCCTTAGAAAAGGGATTATAATCTCTCCCCAAAGTGTTTAAAAACACTTGATACAATGAGATAATGATGCCATAAATAACTCTTGGTCTTTGTTTCCTTCCTTCACTTTTGATCAAGCCAACCTACAAAAATTGGTTAATACTACAGAAACAGAGGCCAAAAACTAGTTAGAATTCAAAAACAACCAAAATGAAAAAAGAACATGTTGAAACTAATCTGGAAACTACATTTTACCCAACTACAATAGCGCAGTCTACAAATGTGATGTAGTTTGAGGAAGTTAGCAGTGCTATATAGCACCACTAGGACTGATAGTGATGCTCTGCACAAAAATAGTGAGCATGATTGTGGTGTTATTTCAATCAATGGTAGAGTTTGGATTTTGGCTCATCAGCGTCACATTTTAAAATTCAATTTTTTTGGGTAGGAAGAACTCAATGACGCAATTTGGAGTTTGGAAATGTTACAATATGGCGTCGCTAGATTGATAGTGGTGTAGTTTGACTGCCAACAGTGCAGTTTCCTTGTAGACAACAAAATTCAACAAAAAACTATAGAATTTTTAGAAAAATGTATAATTTTCTCTAGATTCACCCTACTTCGAGTGCCAAAATGTGAATCTTGTTCCTATACCTGCACAAACACTAAGAATAAATATATAATTAGCTCATTATGAAAGTTAGAAGCAACATTCCTCGTGAGATTCATTTGAAACATAAAAAAAAGAAATGAAATGAAGAACACAATAAAAAAGCTTATTAAATCCTATTCAAATGAACAAACTCTCAATCCCATGGGGGAATTGGTGCTATTTTGATGTGGAAAATAGTCCTCTCCTAATTCCTTTATGTAAAGTGATGATCTTTTGTGATGATTGTGCTTCCTTGATGAAATTTTCCAGTAACCTAGCTAAATTGATTGCAAAATATTAAATACTATGAACTCAAATGCTAAATGCCTATAGTGATTATGCTCTTAGATGATGGATCCAAAATCAATAGAGAAACCCTCTATTTATAGAAGAGAATGATGGAGAAAGAGGCAACATGGATGAATGTGGGACAAAAGACCAACCAATAGGAAGAGGCCACTTGTCCTCATGTGATTGGAGGAGGAATGAGCACATTTTGATGAATGTGCAGATAAATATGGTTAGGTGGAATTTGAAATTTGTGAAATGAAAAGTTGGAGGAAGAGGGGAATGGAGTAATTGCCCACTTGGCTCAATGCAAAGGACATGTAAGAGGCCTTTAATGCCTTGTTGGATGTACTTTTATTTAATTCATTTGATTTCCTCCTAAAATCGGATAATACACTTTATCATATTATCTTATCATCTCCTAATGTTCTTCTTTTAATTAAATAAATCAATTTTATTTAATTAAAATCCTAAATCTCTTCTTTTAATTAAATACATCAATTTTATTTAATTAAAATCTTAATGTTCTTCCTTTTATTGAATAAATCAATTTTATTTAATTAAAATAATGTTCCAACATCCTCTCATTTGATTTAAATAAACCCAAACATTTAAATTAAATGCCATAAATCAACTAATTTCACCTAAGTTAATTAATCCTAAATTAATTAACTCCTAACACTAATCCTCCATTCCTCTAGCTTTTAACTCCACCCTAGGGTAAGTCAACCTTGGTCAACTAACCAAGTTGGACATGTAAATCAATTTATTTGATTTACTAATTATCCTATTTTCATTCAAAATGGAATATTCTTGGAATATTCCACCCAATTGACTTTTCCCTCCAAAATGACTTTTGTCTTCTTTTTTGAGCCAACTTGGCATTAAAGGCTCTTACATGTCCTCTTTATTGAGCCACCTTTGCATTGAAGGCTCTTACACCTCCTCTTTCACAAGCCACCTCTTGTCATTCATTCATCTTACACATACCATCTCTCAATATGTGCTCACACATGTGTGAGAACATCTCCTCTAACATTCATTAGCATGTTGACAAGTGACACAATGCCATTGGTCCATATTTTAATCCTACATTCTCCCCATTCTTCATTCTTCAACCCTTCTTACTTATGAAAAGAGGCCTTCTCTATTGAAAGAGTATCCACAATCACATGCAAAGTCATTATCCACAATACCATCCAACAACTTAATGCATCATTACTATAGTCATTTAAGTTCATATAATTTCATCCTTTTCATCCATTTTAGCAAGATTATACCCATTTTTCATACTTTGTTCATCACAAATCCATCATCAAGCTTATCAAGGGGTTAAGAAAGGGCTTCTTTCCACATCAAAGGAGCACTAATCCCCCTATGAGATGATGGTTTGAGTATTAGAATAGCATTTCATTAGTAGTTTATGTGATATTCTACTTTGTTTTAATGTTCTTCTCCTTAGATGAATTTCATAGGGAATGCTTGGTTTATATTTTTTATTGACTAATGCTTATTTGTTTGTTCGTGTTTGAGCAGGTCTAGGAAAATAATTTACATTTTGGCACTAGAAGGAGGGTACAAATCTCAAAATTAACACATTTTTTGGCCATTTCTATCGTTTTTCTCTCTTTTTTATCTTTCCAGGACATAGAGCGACATTGGGCCAAATAGCGATGTTGAAATCCTTAAATAGTGATGTTGATCCTGTTGAAATGGTGACATTATTATTTTTTTGCTATTATAGTCAATCTCAAAATGTCCATATATTGGTCATATGGAGGTCTTTTTCAAAGCTTGGTTTTTTGAAATGGGGTAGAATTTCATAAGCTATCTAATGGTTTATGTGTTTCTCAACTTTGATAAAGTAAAAATTTCAAATTTTTACCTAAAGTCAAATCACATTGTAACTTGGTCTAAGTTTTAGGGTTTCTATGCTTAATTATTTATCTAACCCTCATATCTTCTTATTTCTTGATTTCATCTAACATTTGGAGCTTGGATTGCAAGTTTTAAAGGATCATGGAGTATGGAAGTTAAATAAAAAGAATTTGATACTCATTGTAATAGTTCTTTTAAACACTTATCAGAAAATAACCCATCATATATTTTCTTTTCATGCTTTAGGACCAACTAGAATTATTTTGGGCATAAAATTAACCTACAACTCAAGATTTGTCAAGTTGGTTAAAATTGAACTTTAGATACTTGCTAGAATTTTTGAGTTTGGATTAAAATTGAGAAAATCAGCTTCACACTCAAATTTGGTGCTATAATTAGAATCCATCATTGCTTTGAGGACTAAAAATAATTTGTTTTTTCTTTGATTTGTAATATTCTTTACAAACTCGTGTCATTCGAATGCATATGCACTTCTCTCATGCTTCACAGCGATCTTGAGAATCAAAAGAATTTTAGTGGAATTAGGTTGTCTAAAATATTGCCTCCACATTTCAAATTTGGGTTTTAAAATTGGACAAATCTTGTGAGTGTGAAGAAAATGCATTGTGTGTACTTCGACCTAGATGCGGTAGGTGGTTGAACTATGAATGCACTTCTTCTCTATTGTTTACCTTTACAGAGTCTAGCTTGGTGGGAAAAGTACTCACCCCAAGGGAATGACTCAAACTGGTAACAAGCTAAGTGCCAAGCTACACCCAACTGGTATATAAATTTAAATTTTGAGGAAATCTTAGCATTACAAGAGCTCCTACAAAAAAGCCGGTGATAATCTTTATATGGGTTGATCTTTCCTCTCATGTAGCCTTTTGAATGGGTGCCTTAATTATGAACCATTTTTTCTAGAATCCAAAATCCCTAACTACTTGTTTGCATCAAGAGGTCTAACCTCTGAAGTTTTCCCACATACTTGCTATTCTTAGTAGAGATGAAGAGTTTTTCATGGGATATTCATGTGAACTCAAAGCTTGGCTGACCCGAGAAGTGTGTGTCAAGAAAGGGGGAGCCAGTGTGGTCAAGCTTCTAATCATTCACTCTGAATAAGTGTAGTTGGATAAATCCAAGTGGGAATCCAACAAATATTATCTTTTATATCCTAGGGTTGTGCATTGTTTTATAATCAAAACACTTATCTTGAAATATCAGAACATGGAAACAAACATTCAACAAGTTTATCTAAGTTCAAACCCTTTGGAAAGAGAAAATACCTTCGAAAATCCCACATATTATTGCATGTCCCTAACGATTCTATCCTTAGAGGCTTCTAAATATTTGGGCGCACATATCAATTTGTTCTCTCTAAAGTCAACCTAGGAAACTATTGCCTTGATCCTTTGATTTCCACAAAATGGAACTTGTAGGATGAAAAGAAATTGAGACATAAACATTTAGTTTAAAACTTAAGCAAGAGGTGTGGATGTGGTAAAAGAAATTCATTAACCAATATTAAATCAATTGAACCCCACACATTTTCTTGTTATCTTCTATCTTATGGTCTTCCAAGCAAAACATTGGTCTTTTGGTCTGAACCACTCATAGGTTAAAGCATGTTCTTCACTACCTTGGTCTTGTAAAGAAAGTCCTCTTAGCTTCATCTAGGATCAAATCAAACACTTCACCCATCCCAAAACATCAATCAAATCCCATTTCACAAACAACCTTTAGAACTTTGGAAAAATCATTCATATTAGACTTTTGGTAAATCTCTCAATAAAAATCAAAATCCCCTTTGTTTGGCTAAGTGTGTATGGATGAATCCTTCCCCATATATTTAGTTAAATTGTCATCCTTTTGGAAAAGTTTATCCCAAGGTAACATCCAACATCTTGGAATTTACGAGTCCATCATCTAGATTAAATAAAAACAAATCCAAGTCAAAATCCAAATTATCTCAAAGTCTAACATTGATCCAAATTTCTCAAAAGTTAAAACACCCATTTCACTCACCCTTTCATCTTTCCTCTCATCATTGGTCCTAAACACCTTCGAGGTTCACTTTTGCAAACACAAGACAAACATGGAATATAAACTTGGTTCATACATCATGAGTAATCCAAGTTGTAAGTGTGGAATAGTGAATGAAATCTAAAAACACCTCTTAATACGACATTATATCAAAGACAACTCAATTTGAACTAAATCAAAAGCAGTAATCAAATGAAAGCATCCTATTGCTCTCTATCCTCAAAGATTTATTAAACCACTATTGCTCTCAGATTGTTAAGCACTATGATTGTTAAAATGACTATCTGAAGAATGAGATAATACTAAAATGCAATGTTAAATGATAAATTAATTTAAGCTAGCATGACATAGACACGAAACAGATAATTATAGCTACAGGAGGTAGCCATTGTTGTGAAGCTTGATTGTTGAATTGCTTGAATGCTTGATGCTTGATACTTGATGTCTGGATTCCTGTAGAGTAAGAGTGCAAAAGCTTGATTATCTGGATCCTTTTCTGGTTCAATGAGGCTTGTATTTATAGATTTCCTGGTTGTAGAAATGCACAGTGAAAGCTTTGAGAGGCTTGGATTCAATCTGGAGGATTGAATGGTGAGAGATTCAGGATATTGAGAGAAAGAGGGAGATTGTCTCTACCCATGAAAACACCAGGAAAGAGAAGAGGAAGGATTGATGGAAGAGGATTGAGAGATCAAATTTCAAATTTGTCTCCAATTTGTCTCCAAAACTTCCCTTGAAATTTCAAAGCATTAATTGTGACAAATTTAGACATAGATTAGACATAGGAAGTCTAATTCATTTTTGAGAGAATGTAAATTGGAATATTCCTTATGGTTAACTCAAATATTTTGATTTATTTAAATTAGGAAAGGGAGACAAATAATTTAATAAAACAAACTATAGGATAGTCATTTATTAAATTAAACAGAGGAATATGGTAATTAATTAATAAAGTGTTTGACCTTATTTAATTAATTCGAGAATGATGTGATAGATTGAAATAGGGATTTTATAATTAAATCGAACAAAGTATTTCATTTTTTTTATTTAATTAAGATGAATTTGAAAGTGAACTATATTAAATAAATATTTCTATTTATTTAAACAGTAGAGGAAATAGAATAATTAATCAAATAATGTGTATTTAATTAATCGGATGCTCCAGACCAATTTTAGGTGTATACATTTTTCCCCTCTTCGAAGTGATGTGTTTATGCATTGCTGCAAAGAAAATTTTGCTACTACTGCCAGGATCGATGATAAAGAAAAATAATTCCGTATGCCCCAGACATGCTCCAGACATTGATTTTTAGATAATTGATGATAATATGCCCCCTCGGGAGATAAATTAATGATTTGATGATTTTTAGAATTTTTTCAAATTTTTATGATTTTCTGATGATTTGATGATGATATGATGAAGAAATAATTTATCTCCCGATAAATGATGAAGAAATATAGCCCGCAGATGAATTTGTATTAAGCCTGCTTATGTTTGATGATTTTCAATTGTGTTAGCCTTTGATTTGATATTGATTGTTGATCCTGATAGATTAGAAGATTATCGATCTCATGATAGGTGAGATTCAATGATTGATTGATTGATTGACCTCATGATAGGTGAGGATCAATGATAGATTGATGATTAACCTCATGATAGGTGAGGATCAATGATAGAGTGATGATTGACCTCATGATAGGCGAGGATCAAAGAGAGATTGATGATTGACCTCATGATAGGTGAGAATCAATGATAGATTGATAATTGACCTCATGATAGGCGAGGATCAATGATAGATTGATTGATTGACCTCATGATAGGCGAGGTTCAATGATAGTCGCTTATGAGATTTGATTAAAGTATCACCAGAGCCGATTAGATTGATAGGCTGATTGATTTTTGATTGATTATAGGAGGAATTTAAAGTTTTTTCCAAAGATGTGGGACATGATTCTGCATCTAGCACAGGATGATTTAGATATAATTAATAGATGTGAAAAATCTATAATGCAGATGCAAAACTAATATGAATGCAATTTAATTTTATCATGCAACTATATGCAAACTATTGTCATTTTAACAGTACTTTTGTGCTTTTTTGTCATCATAGAGCTTTATTGGATGTTGAAAGTCAGTACAAGCATCAATGGTATATGTTAGACCAATGATGACCTGAGTACCACTTTCATGAGTTTTGATATTGCAAGCGAACACAAGCATCTAGGTATGATTTAACCGAGATGAACTGAGCATTCTTTGCGTAAACAGGCAGTGATTAATCATTTCAATGTCTGAATTCTGAATGTCATCGGTGATACATTTGCATAGCACATCCCCTGACAATTCATACATTCATATGATTAACTTACAGACAACAAACAATAAAAATATCATTCTCCTTCCTTGCTTCTCTAGTCCAATACATCATTGATTTGCTCCAAAGAAATGATAACAATGATCAAAATGCAACATGTTCAACCTTTTCTTAAAGTATTTCAATCATTATTCAGATTAGATCATCCATCCTGATTTTGTGATGTTTTTAAGATTTTTGACTAAATTTTTGACATGTTTTTGGATTTTTGATTGATTTTTAACATTTTTTTTGGATTTTTGACTGATTTTTGACATTTGTTTTGGAGTTTTGACTGAATTTTGACATGTTTTTGGAGTTTTGACTGATTTTGACATTTTTTTTGGAGTTTTGACTGAATTTTGACATGTTGTTTGGATTTTTCAACTGATTTTTGACATGTTTTTTTGGAGTTTTGACTGAATTTTGACATGTTGTTTGGATTTTTTGACTGATTTTTGACATGTTTATTTTTTATTTTTGATATGATACGAATGTTCGAAGTGTTCTGATGGTGATTTATGTTTGCACTTCGATCATTGTTTTTGTTGTGTTTTTCCTAAGCTCATTGTTTTATTGCCCCCAGTGATTTTAGTATTTTGCCTCCAAGCTAGGGTGAGACATGACCACATTGCAATGATATGTTCTTGAGATTTTATTGCACTTTTTATGATTTTTTTGTATTTTTTTAGGATATTTTAAGATGAAATGAGATGATATGGTTGATTGAAGGAATAAGATGCCCTGCAATAGGGTTAATGCAACCATGGAAAATTGATAGATCAAAATGAAAGTTTCACTACCAAACATGTCACACAAGCAACATATCTCTTGTCGAAAGATGATAATGGTATGATTGATTAAGATGCCAGGAATGGTCGATTCCATAAGACATGATGATGATAAGATTAATGATTGTTGATGATTGATTGACAAAAGATATGAGGATTGGATAATGTTTTGTAGCTAGGCTTTAAATATGATTTGTATGATAAGATTTGAGGTTGCAAATGGACACGATGACATGAATTTTGATAAGCTAGAAGATATGAAATGGAAGAAAGTGAGGATAAAAATGATGAATGGAGATGATCAATATTAACTATTTAAGATACAGACACAAGGCCCAAGTATTTTGCCCCTATTCCTCATCAAGACCAAGGAAAGGAAGAAAGGATGTATTTAGTAAGAATGATGGATATGGATAAGATGAAAGATATGGTATGGATGATATGGATAAAGTGTATAGGATAAGATATATGATGTTCAAGAACACCCTTAACCTTGTAAAGATCAAAGGTGGATATGTAAGGAATGAGCATAGAAAGGATAATGACTATGAATTGTAAGATGGATCATACTTGTACCTAAGTGTAGAGTGCAAGAAGAATATGGAAGATAGGATATGGACAATAGGGAAATGGAGGAAGGACTTAACCATCAAGTTTCACAACAAAATATCCCTCTAATAAACTATGGCAATGGAAATTTAGACTCCTAAATTTTGGTAGATTAATGATATGATGGAAGAATCTAAGGACTTATCCAAAGGTTTGGATTAAAGGAGAATGATTGGGGATGAATGTTGGATAATGGATAGGAGGTTGGAAGGCTTGTTGATGGATAGCTAGAAAGGATGGAAAGATCAACATTGGCACACACCTTGAAGGCTGGTGGAGTGATGGAGGAAAAATGGATTTGGAAGGTGATAGGTTATTAGATGGAAAATTAGAGGAAGCTTTTGGATTAGCAAATTTGGATGCCAATTTATATTTTATTGCTTCTATGAGACTTTTAGGAATCCACATGATTTTTGACTTTGATTTTTTCTTTGTGGACCTTCGCAGCCTTTCACATTTTTCTTTTTTATTTATGGACCTTTGTGGTCTTTGAAAATTTCCTTTTTGCTTTGATGGGCCTTTGTGTCCTTTTGAAATTTTCTTTTGATCTATGGACCTTTGTGGTCTTTGAGATTTTTTCTTTGATGGCCTTTGTGGCCTTTTTGATTTTGGATCAATTTTTCTTTTATTTGTGCATGTCTCTTCGAGGAGACATGTTGATCCTTTGATACATGTGAATTTTGAAATAGAAGCTTTTGATATTTGGCATCCAAATTTCTTCCAAGAGTAATGGGAGAGGTGGATTGAGATGAATGATATGGAGGTATTATGGTCGAGTTAATGTGGGTAGAATTTTTAAAGGGCATCAAGGATGTGTGCCTTTGTTGTTCTTGAGAAATATGATATGGACCTAGGATAGAGGGAAGGTTTGATGGACTAGGATGAGGACCTAGGATAGATGGTATGTTTGGAGGATTAGGATGAGGACCTAAGATAGATGGTAGGTCTGATGAACTAAGACACTTAGGTGTATAACCAAGGTCGTGGTGATATGGGTTTCTTTGAACAAAAAGGGGTTCTAGGATACCTTGTTCATGAAGGCCTAATCCTTTTCCTTTATAATTCATACTTTGACACATTTGTTTACCAATGGGATATGTATTGTTTGTGAAACAAGATGCGAGTCCATTTTGGGGAGGATATGATATGGATGAGAGGATAGGTGTTGGAAGTAAACCAGAATGGATAAAGGTGGAGGAACCCAATTTATAGGTGTGGGGTTCATGGATAGCTTGAATAGGTGTGATAGGATATTAACATGGGGATGATGGGGTGTTTTGATCTTGACTTGGAAAAGTATCATGAGGTGGTATGAAAGGCATATCTTGATCATGAGAAGAATAAACATCTTCATGGGATGAAAGGGTATCCTTGAATGGAAGCATATCTTGATCTTGATGAGGAAGGGAATCATGAGATTGTGTAGAAAGCATGTATTGATCATCAGTTGGTAAGACATCATTAGATAGGATGGAAGAACTACCATGATCTTGTGATGAAATAAAATCATGAGATGATATGGATTAATGAGATGATGTGGAAGAAGAACCTGGAAGGATACTTGTCTCTTGAGATGGAATGGAATTATTTTGGATGAAAAGTGAAAGGAGGGGATCATCATAAGATTCTTGAGAAATGGGATCTTGATAAAAGATTGGAAGAGTTTGTGGAATGTTGATATCATTGGATGGAGTGGAAAGAATATTTTGATCTTGATGTGTAGGGGAGTCTATGCTAGCATGCTTTTGATTGAGAGATTGACATGAATCATTGGATGTTGAAGATATGATAGAAGAGGATGATTGGATTGATTTGTTAGCTTGAGTGAAAGAATCTTGAGGTTTATTTTGGCTTATTGTGGATGGAGATAAATGCATCACATGATAGGATTTCTCAATATCATTTGTGTTTGAGGATTTAGATTTGGGCTTATGGATCTTTTGTAAAAATCCAAAGACATAAAACTTGGATGATGTAGTTGTTGGTGGAGAGGGTGTCATGCCAAGATTTTTGTCAGAGGAATAAGCACAAATTTCTAGCAGCAAATATCTCTTTGTGGTTCTTTCCCTTTGCACATCCCAGATTTGTTGTTGAAGGTTTTTCATTTGATGAGCTAGAGCATTCAATTGATCCTCATCTATTTTGGCCATGGTGGTTTGAGTTTCAATTTTTTGGATTTTAGTCTTCGTGATCTTGTTAAAATGGACATACGAACATTATTGTTTCCAATAAACTTTTGATCTTAGTTTGGTAAAGTGTCAAGGATATTAACTTAAGTCAAATAGAATGATAGATTCTATTGATTAGACTAAGTTGATAAGTTTGATTATAGGGTTTCGTTTCTCTGATTTAGGATGACTGATCCTAAAAATTAACTTACTAATCAAATGTGTTTGATTGAGACACTTTTGGATGGTAGATCTTGGTTTGATTTGGAAAAATTAAATTGTAAAGTCCAGTTTATGCAAGTTTAGGACTCTAATTTGATTTAGGAAAGCTTATGTTCTGATAAAAAATCCAAATTTTGACGTTAATTGTCTAACATTGGTTTCCAATAGATTTATGTTTTGTTTGTGTTTTTCAGGATGATCTTATCTGACTTAATGTTTTGAAAACACAACAAGCATTTATAAAATAGTTGTTTCTATAGTCTAAACAACAAGTGTATGTTTAAGAATCAAACCTGATCCTTCTTGATTTTGATGAGTTGTTTTGAAAATTGTACACAAATCAAACAGAATCACACTTAAGGACAAGTAGGTCATCATTATACTCACAGCCCACATCTTGAATTACGTTGACTCACACAGCCGTGTCACCCCCTAGAGGGTGCCCGTGTTTTTGTCATTGCCAAGCGCATACTCAAAGTGACGAAAGTGGATACCGAATCCCTTGAGCAAGCGGTCCTTGGTAATTATATGGTGAGTGTCTTGGGGACAGATTCTTCCCTCCCCTTGCACTGTGAGTATGACAATGTATGGATACTGAATTGGTGAGAAACTACTCTATGGTTCGTAGATAGGGTTCCATTCAGTGTGGAAAATAGATAAACTCCCTCAGGAGACCTCCCAATCTTTAGAACAAAGATTTTGGGGATGGTTATCTTGCCTACTACCGTCAAGTTGGACTTTCATCAACAACTTGCATTTTTATTATAGTGGGTTGGAAAACCTGGCTTTGGTTGTTCCCACTTAGGTCGTTCCCGTAGGGTGAGTACTTTTTCCCACTATGGCAAGCCTGCTAAAGGATTTAATAAAGCGTAAATGACATGAAGAAAAGTGAATCTGGCACTTTGGTCACCCAGTTAAGGGGAGAGCATAAGCCTAATCACTACTAGCACAACATATAGATTTGTTATGTTTTAAGCCCAAAAAGAAAGATTCTTAATCTAAGTGAAGGTGTTGCTTCATTGAAATCATGATGTTCTTTTTAACTTCTATTGTAAGAATGTGATGACTATCCTAGGATTGATAGATTTTCTTTAGGAAAAACAAGAAAATGACTATCCTAGGATTGATCAATTTTAAAAACTTTGAAGTGACTATCCTAGATTGATCAATTTTAGTCCAAGTGACTACCCTAGGATTGGTTCTTTTTAACCAAATTTGACAAAACTTGTGTAGATGGTTAATTTTAAGCCCAAAGTAATGCTAGTTGGTCCTAAAGCATGCACGAAAAATAACATATGATGGGTTATTTTCCCATGAGTGTTTGAAAGCACTATTACAATGGATATCAAATGACTCTTTTTTCACTTTTTTTGAATTTAATGCTCCATATTCCTCTTAAAACCTACAATAAATGCTCAAAATGTTAGATGAGATCAAGAAATAAGAAGATATAAAGGTTAGATGAATGATTAAACAAAAAAAACCTAAAATTTATACCAAGTTGCAATGTGATTTGATCTTAAATGTAAAATTGAAAATTTTAACTCTACAAAAAGTGATAAATACCTACACCATTTCATATCTTATGAAATTCTACCCCATTTCAAAAAAAAAAGTTTCGAAAAAGACCTCCCTATGACCAAGATATGACCATTTTAAGATTGATTGTCAAAGTGCTAAAACAGAGACCGGAAGCGCTGAAACACCGCAAGCACTAAAACAGTGACCAGAAGAACTAAAACAAAGACCAGAAGAGCTAAAACACCAAAAGCATTAAAATAGAGACCAGAAGTGCTAAAACAAAGACCAGAAGTGCTAAAATAGAGACTAGAAGCGCTAAAACACCGAAAGCGCTAAAACAAAGACTAGAAGCGCTAAAATTTTTAATGGAAGCGCTAAAAGAAAACACGCTACGAACCTGCATAACACTTTCTAGAAAATTGATAATTTTGATAAAATAGGGGTTAATGCCCCACGGTGGGCGCCAAATTGTAAGTGTGGAATAGTGAATGAAATCTAAAAACACCTCTTAATATGACATTATATCAAAGACAACTCAATTTGAACTAAATCAAAAGCAGTAATCAAATGAAAGCGTCCTATTGCTCTCTATCCTCAAAGATTTATTAAACCACTATTGCTCTTAGATTGTTAAGCACTATGATTGTTAAAATGGCTATCTGAAGAACGAGATAATACTAAAATGCAATGCTAAATGATAAATCAATTTAAACTAGCATGACATAGACATGAAACAGATAATTATAGCTACAGGAGGCAGCCATTGTTGTGAAGCTTGATTGTTGAATTGCTTGAATGCTTGATGCTTGATACTTGATGTATGGATTCCTGTAGAGTAAGAGTACAAAAGCTTGATTATCTGGATCCTTTTCTGGTTCAATGAGGCTTGTATTTATAGATTTCCTGGCTGTAGAAATGCACAGGGAAAGCTTTGAGAGGCTTGGATTCAATCTAGAGGATTGAATGGTGAGAGATTGAGGAGATTGAGAGAAAGAGGGAGATTGTCTCTACCATGAAAACACCAGGCAAGAGAAGAGGAAGGATTGATGGAAGAGGATTGAGAGATCAAATTTCAAATTTGTCTCCAATTTGTCTCCAAAACTTCCTGTGAAGTTTCAAAGCATTAATTGTGACAAATTTAGACATAGATTAGACATAGGAAATCTAATTCATTTTTGAGAGAATGTAAATTTGAATATTCCTTATGCTTAATTCAAATATTTTGATTTATTTAAATTAGGAAAGGGAGATAAATAATTTAATAAAACAAACTATAGGATAGTCGTTTATTAAATTAAACAGAGGAATATGGTAATTAATTAATAAAGTGTTTGACCTTATTTAATTAATTCGAGAATGATGTGATAGATTGAAATAGGGATTTTATAATTAAATCGAACAAAGTATTTAATTTTGTTTATTTAATTAAGATGAATTTGAAAGTGAACTATATTAAATAAATATTTCTATTTATTTAAACAGTAGAGGAAATAGAATAATTAATCAAATACTGTGTATTTAATTAATCGGATGCTCTAAACCAATTTTAGGTGTATACACAAGTCAACTAAACTATCAAGGCCTCACAAAGCCAACTAATTATCAAAACTCATATTTATACAATTCATACATGGGATCATTATCTCCTCCAAACCTCAATGATACAACAAATGTGAGTTTTCCCAATCTGATTTTTGGAACACAAAACATCAATGATAAAACAAATGTGAGTATGCCCAATCTAAGTTTTGGAACACCTTTCCCTATGGTAGATTTAAACCAAAGTCAAAACCTACATATCTATCAACCAGACAATCAATGCATGAGTATTCTTCCAAAAAAAATTATCCCACCAAATCCATACATGCCAAATATGAATATACCAAATACAAGGTTACCAAACATCAACATATCAAATCCACACTTGGTGAACTATGGGATAAAGACATTTGCAAATCAAACCAATATTGTTCAAAATCAAGGCAATATATTGACAACTTAATGTATTGATCCAAGTCAAGATAACCTCATGAAAAATCAAGCTTACCTAAATCAAAGCAATGTGTTCCCCAACCACAACAATGTTCAATTTCAACCTATAATTTAAAATCTAAACATCATCCCAAATTAGAACATTGTCCATGATCCCATACAAACACCACAAGTATACATTCTAAATATGCTTGACCAACAACCAAATAACCTATATCAAGGGTGTCAAAATAAAAATCAAGATCAAATTTCTATACTTAGAAAATTCATTGATTCATATCACCAAGAGACATCTCCTCCCCAAAATCAATACACTCTTCCATTGGTTAAACCATGTCATCAAAGCATTAAGTTGTGTCGACAATCACATCAAGAACAATATCTCTAATGTAAAGAGGTTGTATATCAAGATCAATAACATAAAAAGAAAACCCAATCACCCCATCTCGAAGATCAGTCATCACATCTCCAAGATCAATCACAACTATCCATAAATAAGCACCTTGAAGATGTTTCTACCTCATCCAACAATCAAATCAACATATATCAAGAGTCACTTTTTAATCATGATCAAAACCCCCCAACAATACTCAACAATGGTCCAATTCAAAAAATGTTAACATCATTTGATCCTATGGTTGAAAACAATGACAATCTCTCCACCACAACTATTGAGGACAATGATCAATATCTATCCATCAATCAACATCTTGAAAATAATCTTATCCCATCCAAAGATCAAATCAACATGCATCAAGAGCCACTTTTTTATCATAATCAAAATTCACCAATAATGTCCAACAATGATCTATTTCAAGGAGTGTTAGAATTATTCAATTCTATTGACATAATCCAAGATCCATCCACCAATGATCATGTTGACAATGTCTTTACATTACCTAATGAGTTAGCGAACATATCTCAAGAATTTATTCCAAAGCATGATCATCATGTTTCACCAAAGTATAACAATGGTCCTTTCCAAGACATATTGACATCCTTCAACCTCATGGTTGCGGATATTGAAGAAATCCTCAACTCAACACATGATCCCAATCCACTCAAAGATCATGAGGATATTAAGCCACTCCTCATGCCTAATGAAGACATCCAAGAACCCTTTATAAGTATTCCATCCTTTGAAATTAATGCATTTCAAGAATTTTATTTGAAACATGTCAAATGTAATGCCAAAATTAATCAAGATCAATAATTTGTATCTCCACAATACTAAAATGACCCAATGAGAACTCTCCAAATTATATAAGAAGTCATAAATGATGATCATATCCATATAGCACATACTCCTCCATTTACCCATGAGATTATTTCTTTGGATGGGAATGTAGATGATCTTAATTAAAAATAAGAGTCTCATACTCTTGATATCATTACCAAGGAACAAGAATCTCCTACTCTTAACATTTGTACTCTTAATACTTTTACATGGACAATGGATCATCAACACCTCTTGAAGAAGCATTAAAATTAGATATTTCACAAGATCAAGCCAAAGATATCAATTAGGAAGTCATCCCACATATGGAGGATCCTATCACTTATAAGCTTGGATCACTTACCTTTTTTAGGGAAAGCTATCTTATCAATGAAGAAGGTATCACCTTTGAAGATCCATGACAAAGTAGAGAAGGATTAACATCTTGTTTCCAAGATAAATTATATCCTTTTGCAAATAATTTTTTTGAATAGATGAATTATCAAGGAAAAGGACTAGGTCTACATGAATAGGGTATCCTAGAACCAGTGCAGATTATTGGAAATTATAAGTATCAAGGTCTTGGTTATTTGAAAATTAAGGGATCTAAACATATCAAGCTGGGGGAAACTTCATCTCAAGAAAAATTCAACATAGGGAGCATGACGAATCCTTATGATGAAACCAACGCCAATACTACAACCTGCCACATCACGAATCTTTATCAACCCATCACCCCATCTACAAATTGGAACCAACATCAAAAGAAAGATTTGAATCAAAGAATGAAGAATGTTATCAAGGAAAAATAAGCTAAGAAGCATGAAGGACAAAGCAAATACAAGTGGATACCAAAGAATACAAAGAATGATTATCCCTATCAAACTCCATTAGTCAAAGAAACTATAGGGAAAAATAAACAAGGGAAAAGTATCCATCAAAGATGTCCAAAAATGAAAAACAAAGCTTCTCAAGCAACTTACAAAGTATATCAAATAGTTGGTCCTAATTCCATGCACACATCTATATCCACCCATCATTTCTCATCTTCCCAAGTTTGGAGATTCGAAGGTTCCAAACTATCAACCAATCCATATTTTATTCCTAAAGATACAACACCATCTTCGCCTCCACGCATGACATCCAATTCTCACATTGACCATGTATTGGAAGCAACCCTTCATCATAAGGAATTAGAAATCCTTCTATTGTGATGTGGGCACAAAGATAAAGTTAGCCTTGGTATCAACAAAATGGAATAGAATTCTCAAAAGTTGCATTCAAGTGCACGTATTTTAGTGAAACAACTTCTTCAAGTAGGATATCAATGGAACATTATGACAAAAGAATCAACGTAAACACCACTAGGAGGTTCAACATGAGCTTGAAATATTTCACAAAATAAAAATCATGAAAATAGTAAACATAAAAAAAATCATCCTCCAGTGGAAACCTTATGGGTGACGCTTTGGGAAAGTACCATGATGAAAACCTATCAAACAAGCATCTGTGTGCGCTATTTCAGGTGAAATAATCTTATCCCATCCATAATAAATCCAACTTCCTATCCATATTATATCCATAATAAATTCATTCACCCATGAACCATTTATCCAATCCATTTTCATCCATCTACATCTATCTTCCACATTATCTTGATCTTGATAAAATTTTGGTGTACACTTTACACTTGCTTATGGTAAACATCTTGACATGGGTCATTTTCATTGATCCTATCCTATCGAATATTATCTAAGCCATGAAGCACTATCCAAATGAGAATCCTCTATTCAAACACCTTATCTTATCACAAGATAATCGTTGGAATCATTTGCATGCTTACCATATCCATCCATCCATACATCTATCCAAGAATCCACCCATGGTATTCCAAACATTGCTAGACACTGGGGGAACCTATTTACATTTTGCTTTGAGAATAATTCTTGATCTATATCTTCCAACTTATGTGGTGATCCAAACATTAGAAAACATGAAATCAAATTGGTCAAATCCTTTGTGAGCAAAATATCAAAATCACAAACCCATGGCATATTTTGATGAGAAAATATTCCTTATCAAGCTTTATCTTTCATCAAACATCAATCCAAACAATCAATATCATTTGCATCTAACTTTCACTTCAGTATCACATCAAATCATCAAAACAATTTTGTTCCAAATCAAGCTTCAAAATCTAGATCAATCAAATCCAACCAATCCATCATCATCTCAGGATATCCTTCCCAATCCTCATGTTGCTTGACCCTATCCTTGCATTTTTGTATATCCTCAATGATGCTATCATCAAAATACATCAATCTGATCAATCAAACCTAGCTTGGTTTTCAACAAAATCCCAAAACAGATCATTGATATCACATATCCATATCCAGATTGTCAAAATCATGCGAAAATCCAAAAACATCCAAAACATGTCAAAATCCCAAAACAGGTCAAAAAGTCAGAAAACATCAAAAACATGGTATTTGAACTACGTTGTCTCTATGATTGAACATAGAAAAGGCCATCATTGATAGGCCCCCAAGACACAAAATCCAAAAACATTCATAAATCTCATAAAACACCAAAAACATTTGTAAAACATCTCAAAAATCCCAAAACAACCTCAAAACATTTCAAAATACCAAAAAAAATCAAAAAACCCAAAAAATAATCCACCTCATTTTTCTTTCACCTGCAATAAACTTCCACTCACAATAAATCGATCGTCACCTTCACCCTTTGGCAACACAATCAGAAACAAGTATAGAAAATTGAAAGTGTGAACTCCAACATCAGGTTCTTAAGTCTAGGTTAGTAGGTAAATAGGTTGGTTAGCTCTTGGTATCTCTATCCCATCATCTATTCAATCTCACCATCATCTAATAACATCATGTCCTAGGATTCATCCTTCCTATAATGGACATCAACATCAAGTATCATTGTAGTTTACTCATGGCTAGAGGTATGAAGAAAATTGACTTGTTTGATTACTTGATCTTTTCTTTTGATTTATCTTATTGCACTCATTCCAATGACCTCTTGATGATATCTAATCAAATGATTTAGAGAGAAAGGAATGGGGCATTGATCAGTATCTTTTTTCTTATGTTCTTTGTTGGATATTCTTGTAATATATTCTCGGTGGATACTTTCTTTATTAGGTGTGTATGGAAGGTGTTTTTCAAAACTTGTTGGCTATTACTTTGGGAGGTTATGCCTTTTTGTGTCTTGGTCTGAAATATTTAAAACTTCTGAAGTACATCCTAGTAAGGTTTCCATATGTCAGGTGTGAACAAGGATACTCCTATCTATTTATTGAGTCCAAGTCCATCACACTAGGTACAACTGCATCTTGGTTTTTTATACCTTGATACATCGTATCCATGTGTGTTATTAAACGTAAGGAAAGTAAGTTCTTTACATCCCCAATCCTTAGATAAGCAATACATCATCATCATTCATCATCATCTCTAATAAATTCTTAGTAGATCATAGACTTGTTGGATCCTTTTTCATCATCTTATTTCTTCTATCCTCTTTCATGCTAACATGATATCATGTCATCCACAAACCATTTGCATCCTTCATATTCATACATATCATCATTATAGGTAACAGCATCCATCTCACATGCATTGCATCATCATTTAAGATGTTTAGGATAATATAGATTTGTTATTCTCAACATCTTAATTCATCTCATTTGCATCATCATTATCATATAGATCTATTAGTCTAACCATCCATACATCCATCTTGAACCTCTTTGTCATGAGATCGACCCTCAAATCAAAATTTTCGTTTGATCTCTTGAGGGGGTAGTGTACCAATGTACTTTCTACTGGGCCATCCAAAAAATAAAATAAAAATTGAATTTTGATCTCGCTAGTGTTATTCTTTGAACCAACATAGCAAGTACATTGCTTCAAAGAGGGGAAAACTGTAGACACTCAGAATATCTTGATCGATATCATGCACTTGATCCTAATTAGCTAACATTAATTCTTCCTTAATCATTTCCACACTAACCAATTAATTGAATAATATTTATTTAATTCATTGGATTTCCTCCTAAAATCGGATAATACAATTTATCAAATTATTTAATCATCTCCTAATGTTCTTCTTTTAATTAAATAAATCAATTTTATTTAATTAAAATCCCAATGTTCTTCCTTTAATTGAATAAATCAATTTTATTTAATTAAAATTCTAATGTTCCAACATCCTCTCATTTGATTTAAATAAACCCAAATATTTAAACTAAATGCCATAAATCAACTAATTTCACATAAGTTACTTAATCCTAAATTAATTAACTCCTAACACTAATCCCCCATTCCTCTAGATTTTAACTCCATCCTAGGGTAATTCAACCTTGGTCAGCTAACCAAGTTGGACATGTAAATCAATTTATTCGATTTACTAATTACCCTATTTTCATTCACAATGGCATATTCTTGGAATATTCCACCCACTTGACTTTTCCCTCCCAAAGGAATTTTGTCCTCTTTTTTGAGCTACCTTGGCATTAAAGGCTCTTATATGTCCTCTTTTTTGAGACACCTTTGCACTGAAGGCTCTTACATCCCCTCTTACACAAGCCACCTCTTGGCATTCATTCCTCTTACACATCCCATATCCCAAGATGTGCTCACACATGTGTGAGCACATCTCCTCTAAGATTCATTAGCATGTTGACAAGTGACACAATGTCATTGGTCCATTTTTTAATCCCACATTCTCCCCATTCTTCATTCTTCAACCTTTCTTCCTTATAAATAGAGGAATTCTCTATTCAAAGATGATCCACAATATCATGGAACAACTTCATGCATCATTACTATAGCCATTTAAGCTCATAGCTTTTCATCCTTTTCATCCATTTAGCAATATTATAACCATTTTTCATTCTTTGTTCATTAGAAATGCATCATCAAGCTTATCAAGGGGTTAGGAAAGGGCTTCTTTCCACATTGAAGGAGCACTAATCGCCCTATGGGATGTTGGTTTGAGTATTATAATAACATTTCATTAGTAGTTTATGTGATATTCTACTTTGTTTTAATGTTCTCATTCTTAGATAGATTTTATAGGGAATGCTTGGCTTATACTTGTTTATTGATTAATGATTATTTCCTTTTTCATGTTTGAGTAGGTCTAGGAAAAGCATTCACGAGCACATAGAATAATTCTAAAATGAAGAGATGAAGGGTATGTGCTCAAGATGAATAAGATGCAAATCTTTGATCTAGTATATGCAAAAGAGAATAGATGAGAAAAGAGAAAAGAAATTAAGAGAAAGATGGAGATAGAAATGAATGAACATTCCAAGAGAGATAGCTCCATAGGTACTCTACCTAGGGATGTTTGAACGAAGGACTCTTTAGCTCCACATAACTACAAAGCTAAACAAAGTACACCGAAGGTCCTGGACCAACGATGGAAAAATTCCACAAGATGTAAGCATCTCACAAGCCTGCAGACTTGCAAGGAGGTAGCCCCCAAGATCTCTCACATGAAGGAAGCCCCATTAGAGTATGTGCCTTACAGGCCTGCATACCTCCAATAAGTTATCCCCCAAGATCTCTCACATGAAGGAAACCTAGAGAAAAAAGTTCCTTACAGGTCCAAAAACCTGCAAGGAGGTGTCCCCCAAGATCTCTTACATGGAGGAAACCCAAAGAAGGGGCTCCATAGAGTCATATTGAAAAGTAGCTTTACAGGTTCACCTACAAAGTGACATGTTAATCTATAGATAAAACATGTCAGAAGACAAAGCAACCACGTAGGAAAACAAGTGGAAAATCATGCAGACCATCGAAAAATAGAAAGGCTTTCAAAGGGTCCCTCAAGAACCCTTCAAAATAAGAGGGGTCCACTCAAGGGACACACTCTTTGAAAAGTGAGCTCTAGCTAGGATGCCTCCAATATAGACACCAATTAATTCATTTGAGAGGAAATATTTTAAAGGAGGGTCCCTCGGGAACCCTTCAAAAGGAAGAGGGGTCCACACAAGGGACTCTTTATTTCAAAGACATAGAGAAGAGAGGGGGTCCTTAAGAAGGACGCACATCTTTGGAACAAGTTATCACTACCCCCAACATATAGGGAGGAGGACCATGCAAGATACTTGGAAAATACAAGATAGAGCTAGACCTCGTTATCACTTGTCATGTGAAGAAGAGACAAGTGCATCAGTAAAAAAATGAGTGATGGAACCTGAATCATGAAGTTTTTGTATTTTATCCTTCAAGGCCTTACATTCACTAGTGGAATGGACAAGCACTCGAAGGTATGCAAAGAAATAATGTTTTTATTTATTATGTTCATCAGATTTATTGCATGTAGGAGGAGGAAGAGTTATTAAGCAAGCTTTAAGAAGCCTCAAAAAAGTATACTCTTGCTTAGATAGAGATTTAGGAGCAAGAAGCAACCCTTTCTCTTGTGGAGAAAATTTTTACTGCTCACAAGAAGAAGATACGAAGGTAGAAGTCAGAGGATGGACCAGTCTATGAGAACAAGGTTGAGTGGAAATCATGTCAACATTCAACCGTGGTTTCTATTAAGATTGTTTATTCAAGGAACCAATCCCTAAATTATGATTGCAAGGTGCACATTCTATAGGGACTTGAATGCCTTGTTCATTACGCCCACAACCTTTACACCCATAGCCATATTTAGATAAAAGCTTAAAGCCAGGGCCATTGATGAGAGCCCTCAGCGATACTTTTTAAATGGATATTTTATGATTAAAAATAATTGTTACCGTTAATTAACATTATTGGTGGTAGACTATATGCTCATATATTTCCTTGTTTTTCCTTATGTTTAGCTAATTAGTGAATATATTAGAAGTAATACTTTGCATTGAATGTGTTGCTTTAGTGGTGTTAATGATGAGATAATTATGCAGTTTGAATCTTTTGTTGTCATTAGTATCCTATTTCTGAGGATCTTGTTGAGGTAATTAAAGAATGGTGATTAATGACTTATTTCAAAGATAAAAGTTAAACTCTTTGTTTAATTTCATAAATTCAATCATGCTCCAGTTGGATGATGATCCACTGAGGTGTCAAATTGGCTCCTTCTAGTTGGTTTGGGAACTTCTTGTTCCAATGGTGACTTGGAAAAATCTCTCTATCTATTTCAATTTTGTTTTAGTCTTCTAGTTGGCTCTTTGTATCTTGGAAATTAGTACCATGAATTTGAATTAAAATAAGACATATTCCTATAAATATATGTCCTTAGGTTTAGTTTGAAGTTATCTAATCTTTTGTTGAATATTGTAATTTCTGGTACTATTTACTTTTGTTCTACTCGCCTATTTTGGGCAATTGGAATGAAAATAAGAAGTTGATCTAAATATTTTTGTTAGAGGTCCCATCAGAGGAAGAGTAGGGCCCCCTCAGCCAAAGGAGGTGACCCTGTTTCATGTTCTTTGATTTAGTTAAATTTTTATTTATTTATATTGGTTAGAAGTTAATCATTTTAAATTCTATTGATCAATATTCAGTAACAATGTTCACTTAGATTAGTTTACTGTAATCCAAATTACCTAAGATTTTTTGTTCTAGATCAAAGTTCATTCCCTTACTGTAGATTCAATTTTTTTTTGTAGAAATTATATTGAGTACTTATTTTCAAATTCATGTAGCTGTAATGAGATTGATAATAACGACTAATGTGAGGATCAAACTGAGGCTTAATTGGAATTTTTTCATGGGAATTAGTATTGTTTCTTTCTAGATTAATGTTTAATTTCCTACAATCATAAATAGATTCATTTTTTTCTAGATTAATGTTCATTATCTGTTTAAGTGTAAATAGACTTCCTTTTTGAAGTGAGTTTCAATTTTACATTTTAGACTTAGAGTTAATTTGAGTTGTTCCATAGATCTTTCCATGAACCAATTATAGTCAAGTGAGGTAAAGTTTGAACTAAGCCATTAGGATCAAAATAGGTCTAGATGAGCATTCGTCAGCTGATAAGATAGAGTTAGCCTTTAGAAATTAGTTGTTGTGTTCCATTCCTGAGAGCTCCTAAAGGCTCCTGAAGGATATTGACCAAAATCAAAGTCACTATTTACAGTGCAAAATCCCCCAATTTTTGGAGTCATCCTTATCACATATAGCTCTAAGATACACTTGGTTCGATAAATGAGAAATTAAATGATGCAAGTAGTTACACCAATGACCTTTCCCATAATTTTTGGTGTTGTTGTCAGGGAAGTATTAAATATTTGGTGTTAAATTTTGAAGCATTAGTGTTGATAAGGAAGAAATTTTGGTTTGTGGATTAGACGAGCTAGAGACCATCTAGGAAGGATTCTTCCATGAAATATTTATTTTGATCATGAACAACAAATTTTGCAACATCAGATTGAAAATCAAGAAAATAATCAAGAAACATTTCAAGAAGAAGAAATGGGTGACCAAGTAGGAAATGACCCCCCACCAAATAGGGAATTTCCCTATCCTATTAATCTAAACAAAGAACTTGATGAGCCTCCTATGAAGAATATTTCAAATTCAGTTTTACCTACTTTTAGGGAAAAATACTTATGAGGATCCTGACCAATTTCTCTTTGAGTTTAAGGGTTTGTGCCAGACCTATGATTATACAGCTGATAACTAGAAGTTGCAACTATTTCCTTCTCATTTAAAGGATTCAACCTTATGATGGTTCATGGGTTTTGGTGCAGGCACAATCTCAACTTGGCATGAAATGGAAATAGAGTTCTTGGATAAATATCAAGATTACTGCTGAGTAAGAGATAGGAAAAAGGAATTGTTTCAAATGAGACAAATGGAAGATGAAAGTCTGGAGGATTATGCTAATATATTTCAGTTTGTACACAAGAGATGTGGTAATGGGTTGGATAATGAAATTAGTAAGACAATTTTCCTGAAGGGAATTGATGATGATTCCAGAGAATCCTTGAATCTTATGGGAAAAGGAGATATCAATAAGATTTCTTTGGAAGATATTGTTGAAATATGTAGAAACTACTCTAGGACTAGAGTAGTAACTAGGGGCTCCCAAAGAAATAAAGCTCTCACTACTGATGTGTCTCAAGTAATGGAGGAAATTGCTAATTTGAAAACTGATTTACTCCTTCATCACAATATGCAAGGAGATAACAAGACTACTGAGCCTTTAGCCATTTATTTTTCCAAATGTAGAGGGAAACATCTTTTGAAAGAGTGTCCATTGAATCAATTTGACATTTTTGAGATCTATGAGAAACATCATGCAACAAGTTCTTGTAACCTCTTACTAGGAATTAAGAATCAGTTGAAGAAAACACCTGTGGTAGAGGAAGAGATTAATTATGTTAGACAAAGATTTGAGAATACTAGATATAATGCTAATCAAGATAACTATG
Source organism: Sequoiadendron giganteum (assembly GCA_007115665.2). NCBI lineage: Eukaryota > Viridiplantae > Streptophyta > Pinopsida > Cupressales > Cupressaceae > Sequoiadendron > Sequoiadendron giganteum. Next base: position 134,767,356 of record CM021105.1, on the reverse strand, counting down.
GTCCTAGAACTAATTGGAATCAGAACCCATGCCAAATCCAAATCAATGAAATCCTCCCTACAAAACATAACCACCACCTACATTCTAGGGTCAACTTGAATGGATGAATCCCTAGTGGAACCAAACGTAGTGGCAATCAAATCAGCCACAATAGTAGCACAATCAACCATAGTGGGAACAAAATCAAACACAATTTCAGCCATGGAAAAATCAAGGACCAAGGCATCCTTAGGGATAGTCACCACAATTAACACAGATTTCTAATCCTGCCTGATGAGTCTAGTTTATGGATTAATTATTGTTAGGGTTGTTGTCCATTTCCTATAGTTACATAAGACTTTGATTCTTGAGAGTTGATCTTTCATAATATATCCTTGAAACCATAGACCTTGGACATGAATTTATTTTCATAAGATTTCAAATGATATCGATATTCCATGCATATTGTTTCTGTTAACTTTGTATGTGATTAATGAATGTCACTTTAAGATGATTATGGATGTACAATTGTTGTGCATGCTAATTTTGTCATGCAGATGATTTGATACCTATAATTCAGGAAGATATCGCCAACTAGACGTGTGTTATATCGGTCAACAAGGTGGTCATTGAAGACTCTTGGTGGCTAGATATTCCTCATGCATCGGATTGTAACTACCTTGTCATGGTCTTAAATATTGTTGAGCATGCACTGGCATTACTATTGTGCCTGATAGGTTTGATGCATGCATAGCCACCCCTGGTCTTTTCCATGCTTTCCCTAATGTGACATCCTTTCTATTTTGGACTTGACCGCCTTGCTAGGTGGTTCAATAAATAAGGGCTCTGATGTTATTTTTGGCTCTCGGTTAGAAGATTGCTTAATTGATGTAATCACACTCTTGAGTTTTTCGGAAATACAACTATGATGATTGTACTCATGCTTTTCTTCTGAATAAAATGAAGTTATAAGTTTGTGCATTTGAGTCTATCTTAGTTTTAGGGAATACTGATCCAAGGGGGGCCACTTGGTGAGTATTCCATCCCATACCTTAGTTTAGTTTAGTTGTTATTTTTTGTTCAATAATTAGTTAAGAATCTAGCACTGACTATTCCTACAGCCACTAGAATTCCATTATGTGACTCTTCTTGCAGCCAAAGCAGATAGAGTAGTTTCTTGTTTGTTCACTCAGATCTTCATTTTTGTCATGCATTTCAGTTTAATCTAGTTGTTGGATGATGTTCAACATTTATGTTATTTCCTTCCAAGAAATTTACTTTCAGTAATATTTTTTTTTCTTAGTTGTAGGATAGATATGGCTACTTTGGATTCCTAGCGCACATACAGTGCTAACACATTTCATGTTTACATCCCTGGGTTGACAATTTAAATGCACCTTCATAATGATTGAAATGGCTATTCAGATTAGATGTCCCATCTATGAATCATAGCTACAAGGGCTTAGTTGTTAAAATAATTGTAGGAGGCCAACATTTTTGGTGTCATTTCTGGGGATGGTGTCAAACTAGGTAGTTCTTTGGAGTCATTGATAGTTTTTCTTTCTATAGTATTTATGGAGTTTTTCCTAGTATACCCCTTTTTAGAAGAGTAATGACCCCCCTATTATTTTGCTAATATTTTGTGTGAGCTGGCTGGTATTGTGTTGATACTACATGTGTAGAGGGAGGAGGAGAGATGGTCATGGGAGATTCCTTCCTAAAAATCCTAATCCATTCCAATTAGTTGAGTACCAGAATCTGCCCAGAAACAAAGAAAAAGAAGAGCCATACCCCTTTGCTGATACATTTCTTGATCTGATCAGTTCTGAAGTTTCCCTTGAAGATCAAAATCCTGTTGAAGAACCCTTTGCTATGGAATTTCATCAAGTAGTCATGGGTGATGCAAATGGAAACAAATCTAACCAACCAACTTTTCCTTTCCCCATTTCTCATTAGAATGAAGTAGACAACCTCAAAAATATCCCTGCTTTAGTTCTTCCTAAGTTCTATGGACTTGTCACAAAATATCCTGACACATTCTTGTTTGAGTTTTATATCCTCTATAGAAGTTATGACTATACCACCGATGCCCATAGGCTTAATCTATTCCCTACCACCTTGAAAGAAGCTACATTAAGATGGTTCATGATCCTAGGCAAAGATACTGTGGAGACTTGGGAGGACATGAAGACAAAATTCCTTGAGAAATACAAAGATTATTGTAGGGGTAGTGACATGAGAGGAGATGACATTTTTAGGATGCAAGAAAAGGAACATGAGAGCTTGGAAGATTTCATTTCGATTTTTTTGTTTTGTCTATAGAAATATCCAAACCATACACTCAATAAAGAATCACAAAAGCTGCTTTTCTTAAGAGGAATTAATGACATCTGCATTGATGTCTTGGACCTGATGGGAGGAGATATCACCCAAGTTCCTTGGGAGGATATCAAGAAGATATGTCAGAACTATTCTAGGGTAGCTTCAAACAAAGAGAGAGATTACCAATCCTCTATGGGTAAGTCATCTACCAGTGGAGTTTCAAGGATGGAGATTACTCACTTACTAGTAGATTTCAAGCAATACATCATAAACAATTTGGCTACTCAGCTAGATTCACTTCAGGCCAAGAAGAAATAAGAGGAGGCATAGGCAATGTTGGCAGAATATTGCCCTCATTGCAGACAAAATAAGGACTACAGATGCAAGATGATAGCCAATATTGACAGCAAGCAGATGGCACTCAATTTCAAACAAATCCAAGGTGATGATGATCAAGTCTACTATGTTGCACAAAGGATACCATGGGCTCCAAGATAGGGTATGCCACTAGATCCACTATCTTTTGTTGGGCCATATTTCAATTCTTATTCATCTAGTAATCAATGGTAACCCCCATATCCATCCAATTATGGAGGATATCCACCATATCCTTGGAATAACCCTCCAAATTCTTGGCCCAATCACCAAAAATCTCCACCCTAGTGGTAGTAATCTCAAGGGAATTGGCAATAGTTTCAAGGAAATTAGCAACCACCTCCAGGAAACTAGCAACAAACATCTCAATGGAGGGGAGGACAACAATGGCCAAGCTAGAAAACCAATTACATGTAGCCACCTTCTCAGCCCCAAAAACCTGCTATAAAGCCTCCTCCTACTAATTCAAGTTCAAATGTGCCTAAACCTACTCAACTACTAGCCCATCCCACACCTAACCCAAATAATAAACCACAACATCAGCCAGTATACTTTGTTGATCCAAATCAATTCTCTACATATTCCTTGAGTTTAAGTGACATTTGTTTGCATTTAGGAACCACTTTTCCAGATCCTTCCACACCTATTATCACTGATCTTCCTATCGAAGAGGAGGAACCTCTGAATGTCCCTATTCCACCAAGTGCACCTAAAAATATTGAACTAGTCCCAGCCAAGCAAACCGATCCTGAACCACCGTTTCCCTAGAGGTTGGGAACTATGAAGCAAAAAGAAGAAAAGGAGGACACAACTTTTGAAATTTTAGAACAGTTGAAGCATATATGTGTCCATATACCTCTATTTCAAGCCATCAAAGATATTCCAATATACAACAAAGCAATCAAGGAAGCATGTCTTAAGAAGCCAGGAAGGAAGAAGAAATACCCCACTATAGTTCATGTGGTGGGACAAATCACTAACATCATGCTTGGGAAAGTGACCATCCCCAAGTACAATGACCTAGGGAGTCCTGTGGTAGGAGTTGTTAAAAATAAGATGCAAATAAAGAATTCTCTGATTAATTTGGGAACAACAATAAATTTTATGACGAAGGACATCCTGTAGCAACTAAATATTGTAAGTATGAGACCTACTCCTACTATCCTACATCTTTTTGATAGTTCAACTATTAAGCCTGATGGTATAGTGGAAGATCTAGTGATAACCCTAGACTCTTGGGAGTACCCAATAGATTTTATGATTCTTTATCCCAAAGCCACACTAGGCAGGTACCCAATTAATCTTGGAAGACCATGGTTAGCAACAACAAATTCTTATATTGGATGCCAGACATGAGACATGACCATTTCAGATGGGAAGAGCACCAAAAATCTTGTTCTCTACCCTCCTTCTTAGCCATCCCATGTTAAGGATGATTCAGTATGGCCACATGTTGATGAAGAGGCTAAGGAAGTTAATTTTGTGGCACAACTTATGATGTTAGGAAGAGGTCCTTTCCTGCAGCTTCAAGATGAAGATGAGGTACTATCTAACATAATTTAGAATTGTTATGAGGTAGAGGAAGCATCATCCACTGATTCTATCGATACAGTGAAGAGGCTCCTGCACGCTCATCCTGTAGTCGCTCATCCTATAGGCACTCTTCCTATAGTCGTTCTTCATGTAGACACATTTCCTGTAGCCGAATTTCCTACAACAATAGGTATGTTCCACATATTACTACCACATGAACTCAAGGTACCAAGCATTAGTGAAGTAGATATGGTTGAGTTATATACACAAGTGCAAGTATGAGAAGGGAAATATTTGAATATGAACAGTAAATTGAGTGAACAACAATAGTTGTCATTAGGAAACTTACTGAAGGCCCACCAAAATTAATTTTCATGGGATTATCATGATATGAAGGGATTGGATCCTAAAATTTGCACTCATAGGATATATATAAGAGATGATTGTACACCAGTAAGGTTGCCACAAAGAAGAATTAACCCTGCATTGAGATAAATAGTAAAAGGGGAAATACAAAAATTGCTAGATGTAGGATTTATCTACCCCATTTTAGATAGCTAGTGGGTGTCACCATTGGTGATTCTTCCCAAAAAGGGAGGGAAGTGGTGAGTTTGTATTGATGACAGGGAACTCAACTCTGCCACCAAAAAAGACCATTTTCCCTTGACATTCATAGATCAAGTTTTGGACTCACTTGCAGGAAAGTAGTACTTTTCTTTTCTTGATGGATTTAGTGGCTATAACCAGATCCAAATTGCACTAGAGGACCAGGAGAATACGACCTTTACCTATTCATGGGGAACTTGCACCTACTTAGTACTTCCATTTGGGTTTTGCAATGCACCAACAAATTTTGAGAGGGTAGTCATTAGCATATTTTCAGACATTTCTCATGATTGCATGGAGATTTATATGGATGATTTTACTACTTATGTTGCTGATTTTAATGAAGCACTAAAAATTCTTAAGAGAGTCCTATAGAGATGTGAAAATCACAATCTATCTTTAAATAGTGAAAAGTGTTTCATGATGATGCAGGAAGGTGTAGTTCTTGGCCAATACATCTCTCACAAAGGAATTCAAGTAGATCATGCAAAGATTGAGGTAATTACCAATCTACCTATTCCTGCAAAAAAAAAGATGTTAGGATTTTCTTAGGACATGTAGGTTATTACAGGAGCTTCATCAAAGACTTCAAAAAAATGGCAGCACGATTTTATACCCTCCTCACTAAAGATGTTGAGTTTCAATGGACAGAAGGTTGTGACAAGGCATTTTCTGACTTGAAATTAGCTTTGACTCATGCTCTTGTTCTCAAGGGACCCAATTGGGATTTTCCTTTTCACATCCATACAGATGCATCAAACTATGCTATAGGAGCAGTCTTAGGATAGAAAGAAGGAGCTATTAAAAACACCATTTACTTTGTCAGCAAAACTCGGCAAAGAGCTGAATTCAACTACACATTAATAGAAAAAGAGATGTTAGTAGTCATTTATGATTTTAAAAAAATTAGACATTACATAATTGGCTACCAAATCTTTGTGCACATTGATCATGCAACCATTAGATACCTTATGAATAAACCTCTCATTTTAGGAAGGCTAGCAAGATGGTTACTGCTGATGCAGGAGTTTGACATAACCATTATGGATAAACTAGGTAAAGCCAATGTTGTTGTAGATTTTCTTACAAGGCTGACCACATTAGAAGACAATCAAGTCATAGATGATTCTTTCCCTGATGAACACTTATTTTCCATTAGTGTGCAAACACTCTGGTATGCTAACATGGCTAACTTTCTGGTCACAGGGAGAGTCTCTCCTCACTTCTCTTCAAAAGAGAGGAGAGTTCTCATTGAAAAATATTTTACTTTCTCATTAATTGTTGGATGTTTGTTCTACACTGGACCTGACCAGGTCATGAGGAGATGTGTGAGGGAAGATGAGACATTTGATATTTTTCATGCATGTCACAATGAACCATGTGGAGGAAATTTTGTAGCCAAGCAGACATCAATAAAGATTTTGAACACAGGATATTATTGACCAACACTTCACAAGGAAGTGTGATAGATTTCGAAGGATGGGTCAGCCAACAAAATCTGATGAGATGCCACTTTGTCCCCAGGTAGTAATCAGTCCATTTGATAAGTGGGGACTAGATTTTGTAGGACCCGTTGATCCTTCATCAAAAGGTAAATCCTATATTTTAGTATGCATTGATTATGTAACTAAATGGGTAGAAGTTAAAGCCATGAAGCATGCAAGAGATAATAAGGTTGCAGAATTTTTGTATGAGGAAATTTTCACATGGTACAGAGTTCCAAGAGAGATAGTGACTGATCAAGGGACTCAATTCACTTCAAGACTTGTTTCATTACTCGTCAATGAGTACAACATTAGGCACATGAAGTCTATTCCTTATCACCCCTAGGCCAATGTCCAAGTTGAGGTGACTAACAAAGAAATTGAAACCATTTTGAACAAAATAGTGGCTATCCATAAAAAGGACTGGAAAAACAGGTTACCAGAAGCTATTTGGGCTTACAAAACCACTTAGAAAATAACTATAGGATTCACTCCATTTTAGTTGTTGTATGGAAAGTCAGCGATGATGCCCATTGAATTTGATCATAAGACTCTCAAAACTACAGTAGAATTAGGAATGGATATGTCTAAAGCACAAAGAGATAGAATCATGTAGCTGAATGCTTTGGATGAGATGAGGAATGAAGCCTTGCATCACATAAAGGTAGGCAGAATCAGTGAATAAGATGGCATGATAAATTCATCAAGGATAAGAAGTTTCAGCTTGGAGATTGGGCACTTCTCTATGACTCAAGATATCATGATAATGTAGGAAAATTGTAGACAAGATGGATTGAACCTTATGAGGTGGCTAAAGTATTTTCCAATGGAGTTGTTCAACTTACTACCATTGACCCTGTTAGGTTTAAGCTTCTAGTGAATGGTCATCGCCTGGGATTGTATCACAAGCCAACTTCTAAGGAAGAGTTCCTACAACAATTCACTCAACATGCAGCACTCAAACCTCTTGCAGCTAAAGGAAGTGGACCTAGTGTCCCTTCTTCTAGATAATTAAGGTATGCCACTTCTCATAATAAAGATTCCCACTTTGTGGGGGTCCACTTCTTCACCCATCTGCCCATTCGTTCCACCTTTCTCTCTCTTCAACCTCACCATCATCATTTCACTTCACTTCATTTCACTCCACCTCATTCCACTTCGATTTCATTAATTGCTCAACAAATTTCTTGAAAATGACCAGTACTTTCTCCATGATCTTTGCAATAAATCTTCCATGAATTCAAGTACATGTGTATTAATTTTTATATCTTAATTATCTTCTAGTGCATTTATTTAATTGTTGTAAATTAATATAGATGTTTGACATAGCATTTCATCTTTTCCTACCCCTGTCAAATCATCCTTTCACGTCACATGTGAGGACACATGTGAAAATTTAGGTTGGGAGGGAACATGTCAATGCCATGTCCGCATGTCTATCTGTATTGATTCACATCAACAAGATTTAAGTCATTGAGCCATTTTGAATTCGGTGATGATGGATCATATGTGTGAAATGAAAATCCTTCATCGATATTTTTCTTAATCACAGCCTGCATTTATTACTCCTTTATTGCTTTAATTGTCCCTGTCATAATCCTAAGCCAAAAGGTAAAATTCAAATGACACCAGTATTGGAAATTCAACAGAGTTGCAGGAAGGAAAAGTTTGGTTTCCAGACAAGAATTGTAGGAAGAAAATCTTTGTAGAGTAATTGTTTGATTGTAGATAATGGGAGGTTGGTTGATTCAAAATGAAACCACAGTTCATGATGTTTTACTGTAGGATGCACCTTTCCTAGCTGAGTTTAGAAACTATGGATGGCCAGACTATTTCTTAAAGTTGGATGGCTTCGATGAAGGTATTGCATTAGAATTCGCCTAGACATTGTCTGAAGGAAGGGCCAGAGGAAAAGGGCTGGAAGTTAGAGCTACGAAGGAAAGAATTGCAGAAGTTACAGGGTTACCTATTGATGGAAAAAATTACCTTGCAGCCAGATATTCCAGGTTGACTAGGGCCAAATTCACATAACCTAATGACCCTTCATTGAGCATAGACAAAAAAGGAGTGAAGACGACTTCTTTGCCTGAGCTTTGGAAGTAGTTTGTGGTCTATGTTGTCAAGTATATCACTTGTGAAGGTCGCTAGTCAAATTTATATTATGTGCATTTTAAGCTCCTCAACCACATGAGGCATGAAAGGAGAATGAATGTGCCCAACATGTTGTATCACCTTCTTTCGATCATGGAAACAGAAACTCAAAAAGAAGGGACAATTTTGTTTCCCACCATTTCCTAATTAAATTATTAGTTGAAAAATATCTGTATGATGTGTCCAATATTTCTTGGGAAGAATTTTTGAGAATTGATCAAATTAGACTAGAGAATTTTCAATCTAGGGTTTTGAATCAACCTCGTAGGGTTGGGAGGAGAAGGAGAAATGTTGGGACCACTGCTAGTACCTCAACTTCTAATGCAAGCCCTAGTGGAAACCATCCTATAGCCACACAAGCTATTGAAATTATTTCTTTTGAGGTAGAGCATTCCAATCAAGATATTCCCTCTCCTGATTTTGATGAGGATGTCCCCCTTGGAACATTAATGAAAACTAGGGCATAAAAGAAGAGGGCAGAGTTGAAGAAAGGAAAAGATAAAAATAAAATGGTAGAAAAGAAAGTGCCAAGCTCCAAGAAACAAAAAGTTGACACTATTTTTCCTGTAGCAAAGGAATAATGAATAAACCCTCCCAGAAAATCAAAGTCATCTGATCCAACCATTAGGGTATCTCTTGAGGGAAGCACTAAACCTGGAAAGTCACTGCAGGATGATACAGAAGCTCCAATGGAGCATGTAAATGAAAAGGAAAAGGATGTGTTCGAAGAAGTAGAAAATTTAACACTAGCTGATCTTGTGGATATTGTAGAACAAGTTGAAAGCCAAGCATGTGAAGGAAATCGGGAGCTCCTATCACATGACCAAGAATAGGAACAATAATCCTTGGAGATTGAAATAGAAGAACAAGGCCTGAAGCCCTTGCAGCCAGAATTGGTTGAGCAAGAAGAAGCCCTGCAGATGGTACTCTACCAAGAGCAAGCACAAGTTCCAGGTAAAATAATAGTAGGAGTACATAGGCCCTCTAATTTTTTAATGAACATAATAATTCTAAATTTATGGAAGGAAATACAAAGAAGATAAGAAGAATGGAAACCAAAAAAATGTAGGCTAAAGAAGGAAATTGAACAAAAAGATGAGGAAATTGAAGATAAGAATGCATAAATTATTGTTTTGAAGAAGAAGGTGGATGACATGGAAACTTTAGTGCCAAAAATATTGGAATGTAGAGCTCCTTCGAGGGTATATGCCCTATATTTAAAAGAAAATAATCTTTCTTTCAAGTTTGCAAAGATTTTTTCGGGTTTGAACCCCTTAATTGAAACCCTTACTGAATTTTTCAATGCTTTTCAGATTGCTCCCCCTGAGATGAAATTTTTTTTGTGCGAATTTTATTTACATAATTTTGTTGTAATCAAAGATCAAGATTGGAATCCACTGCTATATGTTGGGGATGTCCAATTACGGGCTTTCATGTCCTAGATACAAAATGAAGTAAGTTGGGGAAAGCAGTACATGACTTATAGGAAAGTTGAATCCAGCATTCCCCTACCCATTAGGGTTGAGTCTAGACATCCAGGAGATATTTTTAAGGATTGGCACAAAATGTTATACCAGCCAAGCTATAGTTGCAAGATCCTTCCTGAGAGAGAGGTAGTTTACAAAGAGTATGAAGAGATGGCAAGAACCACATGAGACTATGTGATGGCATACCTCTCACAGAGATGGAATACCATATCTGATGATTTGAAGCAAGTAGAGCCTCATTCCCTAAACAAATATGCTACAACACTCAAAAGAATTGATAAGTATATTCAACTTGAAAGAATAAAAGGGTAATTATGGCTTCCACTAATTTTTCAACCTCCTATTCTATTGTGGCCAATGCCAAACTATAGGTTTTATAGGTATGATATTGCTAATGAAAGGAAAATATGGAGTAGGCTAGAAAGACAACAATGATTCTATTGGGATCCTAACTCAGATACATCAGAAATAGATGTGGGATAGCTTGCAGTTGCCAACTTCAGGGCTTTGACCAAATCAAAGCTCAATTCTTCCTTTGTTGGAGGACCAACAAGACATTTGGTTTGGGGGGAATGATGAGTCTAGTTTATGGATTAATTATTGATAGGTTTGTTGTCCATTTCCTGTAGTTACATAAGAATTTGATGCTTGTGAGTTGATCTTTCATAATATTTCCTTGAAACCATAAACCTTGGACATGAATTTATTTTCATAAGCTTTCAAATGATATCGATATGCTATGTGGATTGTTTGTGTTAACTTTGCATGTATTTAATGAATGTTTCTTTAAGGTGATTATGGATATGTAGTTGTTGTGCATGCTAATGTTGTCATGCAGATGATTTGAGACCTACAATTTAGGAAGATCTTGCTAGCTAGACGTGTGTTATATTGGTCAACAAGGTGGTCATTGAAGACTCCTGGCGGCTGGAGATTCCTCATGCATGAGATTGTAACCACCTTTTTATGGTATTAAATGTTGTTGAGCATGTGTTGGCGTTACTACTATGCCAAATTTGAGTTAAGGCAATCATGCCTGACAGTTTATGTGCATGTGTAGCCACTCCTACTCTTTTCTATGCTTTCCCTAATGTGGCATCCTCCACATTTGTTGGAGTTGACTAACTTGCTAGGTGGTTGAATAAATAAGGGCTCTGATGTTCTTTCTAGCTCTTAGTTGGAAGATTGCTTAATTGATCTAATCACGCTCTTGAGTTTTTCGGAAATACAACTATGATGATTGTACTCGTGTTTTTCTTTTGAATAAAATGAAGTTATAAGTTTGTGCATTTGAGTCTATCTTAGTTTTAGGGAATACTTATCCAAGGGGGGCCACTTGGTGAGTATTCCATCTCATACCTTATTTTAGCTTAGTTGTTATTTTATGTTTAGTAATTAGTTAAGAATTTGGCACTGACTATTCCTACAGCCACTAGAATTCCATTCTATGACTATTCCTACAGCCAAAGAAGACAGAATAGTTTCTTGTTTGTTTGCTCAGATCTTCATTTTTTTCATGCATTCCAATTTAATCTAGTTTTTGGGTGATGTTCATCATTTATGTTATTTCCTTCCAATCAATTTACTTTCAGCATTATGTTTTTTCCTTAGTTGTAGGATATATATGGCTACTTTGGATTCCTCGTGCACATACAGTGCTGACCCATTTCAAGTTTGTGTCCCTGGGTTGATAATTTAAATACACCTTCATGATGATTGAAATGGGTATTTAGGTTAGATGTCCAATATTTGAATCACAATTTCAAGGGCTTAGTTGTTAAAATCATTGTAGGAGGCCAACACTACCAATGAACAAGTAAACCAGCCTCATATGCCAACACAACCTATTCCAAATCTGAAAAACAATCACTCTAATGCAAATACGCCTACCTTGAATGCCATTGATGCTAATGATATTTAGTTAAGAAGCTGAAATGTGCCATCCTTACCAATTTTTAAATACTAGGAGGGTGAGAAAAATGAAAAAATAATATTTAAAGGAAAACCATAACTCTAATAACAAGAAAAAATTTAATCAGGCACCCTACTTAGAGCGTCTAGAAATAGAACAAATAGCTCCTAACAACTCCAAACAAAATTATATGAATATGGTAGATTCTCAACTTCTTCGAGAATTGAAAAAAAATAATATTGAGACACCATTATTGTAGGCCATTAAAGACATACCATAAATAAATCAGCTGGTTAAGTCTCTCTCTATGAAAACTATAGGTAGGAAGAATAAATTACCTCCTACAATTCAAATAGGGACCAAACTCTTCGATGCATTGTTAGGAATATTACTTCCTCAAAAAATAATGATCCTAGTAGTCTTGTGATAACCTTGATTATTAAAGGAGTTGAGATACCTAATGTTCTAATTGATTTAGGATCTTCTATTAATGTTATCACATCTGATACTATTGAAATGTTAGGAATGACAATTGTTCAACCCACAAAAACTATTTTATAGTTAGTAGATCAATATACTACCAAACCTAAAGGTGTTATTGAATAAATCATGGTTACCATTGACACATGGGATTATCTAGTTGAAATTTTAGTCCTTCAAGCTAGGAAGAAAGATTTTGGATATCCAATTATATTAGGTAGACCATGGTTGGCCACAACAACAACATTGATAGATTGTATATCAGGTAGAATGATCATTTCTAATGGACAAAACTAGAAAGATTTGTCACTTTATCCTCCTACTCAACCATCAATTCAGTCTAATATTCAACCTTGGGTTGATGAGGATATGGATTCTGAAGGGGATAGTATTGTGGAATTAGCAATGGCTACTTTAGTCAAACATGTAGAGCAATGTGAAGGATGGGGTATTAATCCTGAAAAGATTGAACAAGTCAAAGAAAAGAGGGACTATCATGGAATATTGCATCAAAACAATTCATACCCATGTCCTTTGAATACACTTTTAGGGGACCCACTTGATTCTAAGAATGAAATGAAGTAAATCATGGAAGCAGGAGATAAACCTCTCTTTATTATTTCATCCTTGTCCTCCTCCCAGGAGAAGAAATTAAAAAAAACCTTAGAAAATCACACCGAATAATATGCATGGGAATATAACTACATGATATGAATCCATCTTTCTATTTGTACACAACATATTTATACAAAAGATATTAAGCCAATTTATAGGTTCAAAGGTGGATCGATCCTATTCTGGGAGACCTTGTTAAGCAATAAATAGAAAAAATGATAAAAGTAGGTTTCATTTATCCAATAACTAATAGTCAATGGGTTTCCCCATTGGTTATTGTTCCAAAGAAAAATGGTAAGTGGAATGTATGTGTTGATTACAGAGAATTAAACAAAGCCACTAAAAAGGATCATTTCCCTTTGACATTCATTGATCAGGTACTCGATAACCTTATTGGCAATAGTTATTTCTCTTTCCTATATGGTTTTAGTGGGTACAATTAGATCCAAGTGGCTCTTGAAGACCAAGATAATAATACTTTAACATGTCCTTGGGGTACATATGCTTATATAGTTTTACCATTTGGGCCATGTAATGTAACAACCACTTTTTAGAGAGCTATTTTAGCTATCTTTGCAGATTTATCTACCTCATGTGTGGAAGTGTATATGGATGATTTCACAGTCCATGCACAAACATTTGAAGAAGCTCTTGAAATTTTAAAAAAGGTTTTGAAAAGGTGTAAATACCATAGGTTATCTTTAAATCATGAAAAGTGCTCCCTTATGATGGCAAAAGGAATTGTTCTTGGACACCATATTTCCAAATAGGGAATTAAACTTGACCCCAAGAAAGTTGAAATCAAAATAGAAATCCCTAAAAATAAATTAGTGTTCATAGTTTTCTTGATCATGTTGGGTATTACAAAAGATTTATTGAGGGGTTTAGTATAATTGTTGAACCTTTGTTTACATTGCTTAAGAAAGATGCAAAATTTTTATGGACAAATGATTTTCAACAATCTTCTGAAACAAAAAACAGGCCTTAACCACTTCTCCAATCATTAAAGGACATGTTTGGGGAATTCCATTTCATATACATGTTGATGTGTCTAACTTTACTATTGGTGTAGTTTTGGGACAAAAAGATGAAAATGAAGCAATGCATGCTATCTATTATGCTAGCACAATCTATATCATGTAAAAAGAAACTATACAACCACTAAAAAAGAATTTTTGGTTGTGATATATGTAATTAATAAGTTTAGGCATTATATTACAGGTTACAAAATATTCATTCACATAGACCATGCTACTATTAGATATTTGATGAACAAGGCTATGGTGGGTGAATGGATTATAAGATGGTTAATATTACTGCACAAATTTTATATAACCATAATAGATAAGCCTGGGAAAGATAATGTTGTTGTTAATTTCCTTTCAAGAATTGTTTTGTAGGGTGTTCAGGATCCAATAGATGATACATTCCTAGATTAACATTTGTTTGCAATATCAATTCATCCTCCATGGTTTTTTGACCTTGCAAATTATCTTGTAATAGGGAAGTGTCCCAATAATTTCAATCCTAAGTAGAAAAAAAGATTAATTTGTGAAGTTCTAGATTTGAATGGATTAATGGGCTATTATTTAAGATGTGTCATGATCATGTTCTTTGTAGGTGTGTTGCTGAGACAGATGTTTATGATGTTGTGCATGCTTGTCATCATGAGCCAAAAGGAGGAAATTATTTGGTGATTAGGATTGTTCATAAGCTCTTAGGAGCTGGTTATTTCTCGCCAACTATGACAAAGGATGTTTCATTCTTTGTTAAACATTGTGTTGAGTGCCAACACATGGGAAGACCTACACAAACAATGGAGATGCCATTAGAGCCTCAGATAGATCTGGAACCATTTGAGAAATGGGGAATTTATTTTGTCGAACCTGTTGATCCACCTTTTAGAACCCAAAAATTCCATAAAAAATCCTAAGATTTTCTCTGTTTTAATCCATCTTTTTCATATCTTTTCATAAAAAATCATTCACTACCTTTTAAAATATGCTTGTAACTTTTAGCACTGCCTTTATATTCATTTCTATATTACTTACCACTTTACCGTGGCCTCCCACAAAGGGGCCTATGGTATGGCGGTAGTAGGTAGCAGGTGGCATAAAGTGTTTACCGTGCCATCGTGCGTGGTTAAACCACAAACCATGGTGGTCATGGTAGCGGTGAACAGACAATGAAGGAAGTCCACCACGGTACTACTGGCAGTCATCTCATAGACCGTGGTGATTGTGGTTGAAGGGAGATGAGCAGTGGTGAGTAGTCGATGGGAGCAGCTAGCAGTTTGTAGAGTGGCTACCACGGTACCACTGGCAGTCAAGCCAGTGACCGCGGTAGCGCGGTGGATAGAAAAGCAACCAGTGACGGGGAGATACACGGTTACTGCTATACCACACACGGTGAGTGTGGAGACCATGGTGATTGCGGTAGACTATTTGTAAGCGATGAAGGAGGTAGCCAAAGAGGTTACCGCGATACTGCGGGGGGCTCCAATGAAGACCACAGTAGCACGGTAAGCCGTTAGCAGTCAGCGATGCGGTTACTGTGATACTGCAGTCAGTCAAAATGATGACTATGGTAGGGCGGTAAAAGTGTCAAACGGCCACGGGGAAATAAAAGTAAAGAAGCAACTGTATTTTAAATGAAATGTAAGGAGTGGTATGACATAAAGTGAAAAATAAAAGGCAGAACTATTGTAAAAAATATTTAATTTTCCGAGAGGCAATATAATTAAATATTTTAATCTCTATTAAAGAATTCAAATGACTTTAATAGAAAAATTGAAGGGTCACGACCCTTGGTTTGTATTGTATAAATCATCAAAAAAATTAGTGGTAAAGGGGGGAGGAGTCATATTTTTCTGACTAGGAATGCAAATAATGTACAAAATTTCTTTGAAGCAGAATCAATGGATAGATCATTTTGAATTTGTGAAACTCTTTTTATTTTGAGTTGTTGTGATATAATAGGTTATATTTCTTGTGAGGGTTGTCTCCAACTTGAAGTCTTAAATCATTTAAATCAATGTATCAAGCATATGTTTGATTTATCAAAGTTTAAATTTCACTCTATGTGATTTGGTTGATTGGTGTCTGCAAGTCAGAGTTAAAATTCTTTTAAACAAGTCACAATGATTTAGTATTTCTTTTGGATTTTTGAAGTAGAACCCGATAAGAAGATATTCTAGCACTATTTATGCAAGCCATAAATTAATGAAGTCATGTGTTAGTCATTAGGTTTCATTTTTCAAAGTGCCAAACAACTAGAATTAAGACAGAGAGGGAAAACATATAATTCATAGTATTTGACTCCATTGCCCATGTGGATAGAAGGCACTGATCTGCCTCAACCCAGAGATCAGATTTCATACAACTATTATTCTCAAATCCTTTCATTTGTGCAGTAGGCGTAGGAGTAGTTTTAGTGTTTATGTACATCCACTTCCATCTGCCATTGTGGGTAGATTGTTGCATCAGGAAATTCATTTCAAATCTGCACCATTCATTAGGTTCACCTGCTTAGGACTAGTAGATCCTGAAGAGAAGAAGATACAATTACATCAATTGGCCTTGTACGTTGGCCAAAAGTGTTGTAAGAGCTTGGAAAACTCTTCTAGTTAAAACCTGCATTTTTGAGACCCAACACCACCTTCCAAAGAAAAGCATTATATTCTAGTTTGTACAGACTATGTCACAAAGTGGGCCAAAGTAAAATCTTTACTAGTAGCAAGAGAAGATAAAGTAGTTGATTTTATGTACAAGCATATTCTTCAAAGATTTGGTGCACCAAGGGAGATAGTTTTAGATCAAGAACCACAGTTTGTGTCTAAAATGATGGAATCTTTTATGCAAAGATATGAGATGACACACAAAAATTCCACCCCATATATCATCCAAAGGCGAATGGGCAATTTGGTAAGCGAATGAGCAAGTAGAAGTTACCAACTTGGAATTGGAAAACATTTTGACAAAGACTGTTTCATTAAGGAAAATAGACTGGGAAAAGAAGTTAGATGAAGTACTTTGGGCTTATAATACAACCTGGAAGACTACTGTAGGGTTCTCTCCATATGAATTAGTGTATGGGAAAATCCAATAATGCCAATCAAGTTCGAGTTGCAGATATTGAAGACAACATTGGATGTTGGTATTGACTTTCCAGAAGTAGAAAATAGTAGATTTTTACAACTAAACTAGTTAGATGAGATGAGAATGGAATCTCTTTAGCACACAGAAATGATTCAGATATAGAGGAAAGAGTGGCATGGCAAGCATATTATAAACAAAAAATTCAAAAAAGGAGATTGAACACTATTATCTGATTACAGATTTCATGAGTTTAAGGGAAAGTTTCATACAAGATGGTTGGGACCATATGAAATTGACAAGGTCTTTGAAAATGGAGTAGTTTAGTTGGTACCAATAGATGGAGAAAGAAGTGTTATGTTGGTTAATGGTCATAGACTAAAGATATACCATAAACCTACATCAAGAGATGAGTTCTTATCAGATCTGCAACACAGAATTGAACATTTTTTGATGGAAGATATTTCTTCCATGCGATAACGTGATCCTAAGTAACCTTTTGAAGAAAGGCATGAAAATAAGGTAGATTGAAAACTAACAAATGGTGGTTTACCTTCCAGAAAAATAAAAAATAAAATAAAAATAAAAATGAAGGAATGGCTGAAAAACAAAAAAGGTGGTCTTCCTAGATCAACTTTAATTTTCTCCTGATGGCTCTTGATGACTCCTGATGATATCTTAAGTTTTCATAAATAACCTTCTCATTAATTTCGAGTTTTTATTTATTGAATCCTTGGACTTAATGCCAACTGAGTTATTTAATAGGCTCAAATTAACTTTGGCAATAAATAAAGGTATGCATTTATTGTGAATATTATTTTCGGAGTATCATTTTCTAACTTAGTTAAGATAATGTGAAATTAAGTAGATATTTATGGGCATGGAAATCTCTGCCAACTCGTTATTAGCGTTAATAAATTTCTTTTAATCGTTTCAAAAGTGGGCAAAGAGGTTGATGTGACATTTGAATGACTCACAATGATTGCAAGTCTTGCTGAATTTTTTTATGTCATTTCAAAATTTATTATGCATATGCTAGCAGTGTCACTAACTTTGCAAATGCAAGGTTGTTACGTGTGAGGCATCCAAACGAAGTAAAGGGAATTAATGTAGGACATTGTGACATGTCATGTCATGATTTGAAAATAGAAACTTCATAAACAAGAAACAATTATTCAGAAAATTGTTTGAACAGTCTAAGTTCGTCATTTTCGAGCTGCACAAATAGAGGAAGAATGGGAAATAAAAGGAATTCAAAACCAAAAGGATTCAATCTTGATTCTAAGACTAAGATCGGTCTATAAATCTAAAAATGGTCACATTAAATCAAGCCTAAAAATTAATTAAATATGAATTATTTAATTAATCTTCTAAAGTCATCTGCATATAAATAAATTTAATTAATTATTTATATCGTTCACTTTCTAAATTCTTCTAATTTAATTAAATAAATATGTTTATTTAGTTATTACCATTTTCCATTTTTGTCTTAATTTATTACATAAATTTTATAATTTATTTATATTGATTATCATAAGTTTGAATTTTAAATTCAAATAAAATAATATTCTTCCAAATCCATTATTTCTTTCTTCACTTCACATTTAATTAAATATCCTAAATATTTAATTAAACACTTTTCTCACTTCAAACATAATTAAATATTCTAAATATTTAATTAAACACCTTTTTCACTTCTCAACATAATTAAATATTAATTATTTAATTATGGAAGCTTATAAATTCATTGTCACATATAATTAAATAACTTAATTATTTAATTATGGATTTATCCTCAACTACCAACTAACTCCTCATAAATGAAATGCACAAATGGAAACTTTCCTTCATTTTTGAATGGAGAAGGTTGTGTAGGAGGAAACATTTCCCATTTTTCTCTCTACCTTCTATCTTTCTCTTAACTTCCAAAATCTCTCACCATTCATCTTGATAGGCTTGATTTCAACCGTCGATCTTTTCCAACTAGACTTTTGTCTCCAAAAATCTATAAATACAACCTTTGTGCTTTGAAAAAGATCCTAGATTTGGTGAATATAGCGTGATCACTATAGTTGCATTTTATCTAGCATTTAGCAATCTTGTTCTCTTAAGCATAGCATTTTATCCTTCATAACATTTTAGCTTCATATCTTAGCTTAATCATTTCATATCATTTAGCAATAGACATGCATGTTGCATAATCACGTTCTCTAAGTTTTCATTCTAGCAAGTTGTTGCTTACACCAACTGAGAGCCAACAACTTATATTGAATCCTTGGAGATAGAGGACAATGGGATATTTTTGAAGGAACTATTGTTTTAGAGTTTTTTTTATCTTTAAATTAGTTTTTCTTTAATATAATGTTGCATTGGTGTGTTTCTTTACACTTTTAATTAGTACACATATTCACACACACATTTTTGGTGCCGACCGCGGGGCCCTTGACCCATTTTAAATTTTTTATTGCAGATTTTCTGATAGGTTACGAACTGGATTCGTGGTTTAGCACATACGAGACACGTTTTACAACATCCCTGGACAAGTTTAATGCATACAAGGACTATTTTAGTGCATATATCCCAATTCTTTTATTGCATTTACACTTTGTTTTAGCGCATCCCTATATTTATTTCATTGCATTTATGCTCTATTTTAGTGCATTTATGTGTTCTTTTAGCGCATCCAAGGAACTGTATATTTCAATCCTGATTCTGACGCTTCCGTAGATAGAGATTTTTACTTTCTGCATAAGGTTAAAATGAAGCAATCCTACGGTAGATATTTAAATCTGAAATTAACCAATCCTAGGGTAGTCACCAAAAAAATAATTTATCTTGGTTCTAATGAATCCCATGTTTGTTGTGAGGAAACATCTTCACTTAGTTTAGAAAATTGTCATTTGGGACTAAAATTGAACAAAATTGTTTGTTGTGAATGTCGGGTGATAGGCCTATGCTCTACCCTTAACTAGGTGATCAAAACACCAAACTCATCTTTTCATTTCATGTATTTCATGCTTTATTACATCCTTTGGAAGGTCTTCTCTTGCGGGAAAAAGTACTCACCCAAGAAGAACTACCTAAGTGGGAACACCTAAAGCCAAAGATTCCAACCCACTCTAAACAAAAGTGATTTGTTAATGAAAATCCACTCGAAAATAGTGTGCAAAATAACCATCCCCAAAGCCATTGTTCTAAAGATTGGGAGGTCTCCTGAGGGAGTATATCATTTGCCGAATAGAACAAAAACACTTACTATGAACCTTAGTGTAGAAGCCAACCATTTCAGTTTCTGAACATCTTAATACTCACAGTGCAAGGGGAGGGAAGAATCTACCCCCAAGACACTCACCATATAATTTCCAAGGATAGTTTGCTCAATGGATCGAGAAATCTAACTTTGAGTACACGCCTAGAAAAGATAAAAAAATGGGTGCCCTCTAGGGGGTGACATAGCTGTGTGAGTCGACACAATTTTAAGATGTGGGTTGTGATTATTATGATGACCTTTTTTGACAATTAAGAGTGATTCTATCTAAAGTGTTTGTTTTGTTCAATACCTGTGGAAATCTCAAAGAACGTACACTCATTGTTTAGATTTTAGGACTTTTAAAAACAATTGTTTTCTACTGCATGTCATGTTTTTCAAACATTAATTCGGATAAAGATCATCCAATTCAGAAAAATTGTCAAAACATGTTTGTCTCAGCGCATTGACTAGATACTTTAGCACATCCCTGCTCTATTTGAGCACATTTATGCTCTGTTTTAGTGCATCTATGTTCTGTTATAGCACATATGTGCTCTATTTCAGTGCATCCATGTAAAATTCCAGCACATTGATATGATCTTTTAGTGCATACATTGAACATAGTAGCACATCTATATTTCAAATCAAGAGAGTTTTCTGACATAATCTGCAATTAAGTCTAGTCTTTTTCTATGCTCAGGGTCTAGAAATCTGCATCCTTTGTTAAGAAATCCCTCGAGAAAAGGATCAAGAAGCTAAAGAGGTCCCTTAGTTATAAGAATCTATTGAAAAGGAGACGATTTTTATACCAAAGTTAGAAATTTTTTCTTGAGCATTGAAATTTCATTCATCGATATCATGACTTCGTGAGGGGTTTTACTGATTATTTTGCTTTAGAGCCATTATCTTCACAAGCTTGATTTCAACAAAGAGTGCTTTTGCAGAGGCATAATCATAGTCAGCCTATTCATCCCTCTTTCATCCCACAACCTGCAATTCAGTATTCCAATTGTCCCGATCAAGTGTTGCAATAGAGAACTTGGAAGCATTAGGATTTCACAAAAATCCTTATTTTCTCAAACTAAGATCAAAACATCGCAAAGTGCAACATCACCTTCATTTCCAAATTCTTGTTTAATTCCCATAACAGGATCATCATCCTTCCAACCAGGGAATAACGAGCTAAAAATTACAAATTTCTTTAGTCATATCAATAGAATTCTCATTCTATTCTGACTAAGATATCCAACAAATTGCACTCTCCCATTTGTGATCAAAGTTAGTAAAAAATTGGTATAAGCTTATGCCTATTGTCACAAGATCTCGAAAGCACATAGAGGAAGACAAAATGGAAAATCCACTTTGCAACATGGGTGATAGGGAAGAAAATCATTTTCACAAGCTTTGCACTGGGAATAATTCAAATAATGGTGAAGTAATGGAGGAAATGCTTCAAGAAGTAGAACATGATCCACAATTTCATACTCTCTTGGACAAAATTTTAGAGAGAAATAAAGAAAGATAATTTCTTTTGTTAGCAAACTAAGGAGCTAAACTACCCTTTGATTTCGATACGAAAAATATTAGAGAGGATCTTGAATCCCCCTTTAATGATTTTAGTGCTCTTACTCAATAGATAAGAGAATTACAAGGACAAATTAAAGAAATACAAGGGGGTACAACCAAGAAATATGTTTTGGAAGATATTTTCCCATATCCCTTTGACAAGAATCTCAACATGATTCCTTTTCCAAAGCATTGTGAGATCCCAAACTTTGACAAATACAATGAAAAAATGGATCCCAGTGATCATGTGAGAGACTTTCAAAATATGAGCTTAGAGTTTTTTGATGAAGATACATACCTGGTGCAAATGTTTCCATGAAGTCTAGGTGGAAAATCCATGCTGTGGCTTTCCAAAATCACTCCCCCCATCAAAATGTTTGAGGATGTAATCAATAAATTCATATCTCAATACTCCTACAAAGTGAAGAAAAAGACTAGGGAACACTTCATCACATTCCTACAAAGATGGAGAAGGTTATTTGCAAGATATTCCCATATTGTTCTTGAAAAGGAAAAGATGGAAATCTTTATTGATAGTCTAAATCAAGAGATGAGTTATAGGCTCAATCTTCATTATCCTCAATCATTTGAGAAATTGATTGAAAATTCGATTACCATTGAAGGAGCCTTGGTCAAGTGTGGAGTTTTAAAGCTTGAAAAAGATGGTCCAAATTCATATAACAACAACAACAATGATAAATCACGATTCTGGACTAGAAATAAGAATGTTGTAAATGATGGGTTGGTAGATGCCAACAACATGAATGCAAAGCCAACCATTCTCAATGTATCAGGTATCCAACGCAACAAAAACAATCCTATAAATTCAACTAACCAAGGTAATAATAATTCTAATCAAGGAAACAACACCAACCCAAGAAATGTGGCCAACAATTATGGAAATAATCTCGGAGAAAATCAAAACTCAGTTGTACCTTGATCACAATTTTTCTCAAATCAATGGAGTTTCACTCCCTTAGGCCAATCTCTTTAATGAATTCTCAAAGAGCTTTTGAATCAAAGTGCCATCACATTGCCACTGCAGAAGGATTATGATCCGTGAGTTAAACCATCATCATGGAATGACTCATACTATTGTGATTATCATAGATGCAAAGGTCATAGGATGAATAATTGCCAAGGGTTGAAGAATTTCTTCCAGGATTTAATTGATAACTGCACCATAACTGTTGAATGACATAATACAAATGAAGATCATCAGGAATTCAAGGATCCTCTCCCCAATTATCAGAAAGGGGAATCTTCAGGTGACAAAGGAAAAAATGTAAATCATGTCTATGACACCACCATCAATCATATCTACATGGATGACCAACAAGTTAACGTCATCAAGGTTAAAGGAAAGAAAGAATATTAGGAAGTTAATGCAACAATAAGGGGACAGGCTAGAACTATTGTTAAGGGAAGTTCATCTAAGTTAGTTGTTCCCTCCTCTGAGGTAGTACAATTTAGTCGATCAACTACAGAAAACATCGGCTCAAATTTCTATCTTGGAGCTTCTTAAAATAT
This sequence comes from Sequoiadendron giganteum, assembly GCA_007115665.2. NCBI lineage: Eukaryota > Viridiplantae > Streptophyta > Pinopsida > Cupressales > Cupressaceae > Sequoiadendron > Sequoiadendron giganteum. Next base: position 134,743,972 of record CM021105.1, on the reverse strand, counting down.
CGTCGGCACACAAGGACATTCTTGAAAAGGCTCTCGTTAACACAACCATATCTCCTGATTTGGATATCGATAGATTTCAAGCCATTGGGGGACACTTTTCCTTGCCCACATGCCTATCCTTTTCTGAGAAGGATGATTCCGCCATGACTCATCCCCATAATTCATCACTTTATTTAGAGGTCATGGTTCATAAAACTCAAATCAGACATGTTTTAATAGATGGAGGAGCCGGTCTAAACATTTGTACTTTATGATTGGTTCTTACCTTAGGATATTTAGAAGAGTCTATTGATTTGAGAAGAAAGATTACTATCAAAGCATATTATGATGAGGAATGAGCTTCGAAGGGCCTCATCATTCTACCTATCAAACTGGGACCTATTGTAAAGAAATTTTTTTTTCAGTTTTTGGATCGAGAATTATCCTATAACATAATTGTGGGTCGAACATGGATCCATGAGATGCAAGCGGTTTTGTCGCCTTATCATCAATGTCTAAAATTTCCATATGACAGACAAGAAATAACCATACCAGTGGACCATAATGGTAGTCAGATTTGTTCTAACCTTAGAGCAACACAAGACACCTTTGTCCTGCATAATAGAGAAGCTCTTGTTGTTTTTTTCTTCAAAACATAGTGATCAAACAAGGGAATTAACAAAAAGCTTTGGAACAAAGCTGTAATTAAAAGATAATGGGGTGGGAGAATATTCACTATGTCTCTATAACCTACCTGTCTCTCCAAGGTCACATGGTCAACCTACAATATCAATACAACAAGCTGCAACAACTTCCACGTGAGGAACACAAGCTTCAGTTCCCATCACCAAGTTTGATGGAAGATTCATCAAGGAAAACACTCAAGAAAATGAAGCTGAAGATAGAGCTATCCTTGATTGGCTATATAAAGGTGAGGATGAATCTGTTCAGCCTATCAAAATACCCATTAAAGAAATATGGGAAAGGCTATACAATAATGCAAAGAATGGGTTATGAAGGGATTGGCCCCATAGGAAAAATAAAACAAGGAATTGTAGAGCCTATTCAACCTATATTAATGCATCCAAAAGATAAGACAGGACTTGGGTATGGTGAAGATGCAAAAGAAATAGCCTTGAAGAAAATCCAAGAAGAAGAAGCTTTAAACAAATCCCAAGAAGAATTAGCTAAAACAATTCTCAGATTGCAGGATAATTTTGACACTGATTCCATTGAGTATGAATGGGATACCATTTATAATGATAAATTTTGGAGAGACAAATAGGTGGATGTTATACAAAAATATACACCCATGCTCACACAAGGGGAAAGCTCAAGACATCCACTTGGCTACGTACTTCAAAGCGACCATAACTTGAGTCATGATGATTCAATTCAAAGAGAAACAGATAATCAATGGGAGGATACCATCATAGATCTTCCCCATAGTGAGAATGATAACCGTGTTATGACCTTAACAGCCAGTGACCTTACCCAACTTGACGATCCCTTGCCCTTGGTCTATCCCAAGCTCATTGATTGGGAACAAACTGAACCAATTGATATTCCAAATCTTCCCTAATGACGAAACCATTGTAATTTTTCTTTGTTCATCGAACTCGAAAACACGTTCCACTAGTGAATCTCAGGATCAAAATCTCAGTCATGAGAGTGCCAATTTTTTTAAGCTACAAAATTAACAATATAAAAGATATATCTAATGGTGAAAACCTAAAAAAGGCAGTATTAAATCATGAAAAGAGAAAAACAAAGAGCGTATCTGATGGTGAAAAACTTTCAAAGGCACTGGAAGATGGGAAACTTGATTCTCTCCTTGAGAACTATTAGGAAATATCTTCTATTTTGATAGAACCAATAGAAGCAATCAATATAGGCACTGCGGAACAGCCAAAAATCCTACAACTTATTGCATCACTGACATAGGAAGCCCAAAATTCATGAAATTCCTAAAGGATAATCAAACCAACTTTGCATGGTCATATGCTGATATGCCAAGATTAGATTTAAATCTTATCATGCACCATTTTTCCATCATGCCAGGGGCAAAACTTGTGAAACAAATTCTTAGAAAGATGCACCCGCATGTTGCATTACTAGTAAAAGAGGAGTTAAAGAAACTATTGGATGTAGGATTCATTCAGTCTATTGACTATGCGGAATGGATCTCCAACATTGTACCTATGTCAAATCTAGATGGACAAATCAAAATCCCTACAAATTTCAGGGATTTCAATAAGGCATGTCCAAAAGATGATTTCCCTCTACCAAACATAGACATGATTGTGGATTTGATTGCAGGACATGCTATGTATTCGTTGATGGATGGATTTTATGGGTATAATAAAAAAAAAATTGCACTTGAAGATCAAGATAAGACCGCATTCACATGTCCCTGGTGTACATATTGTTGGAATGTAATGTTGTTTGGACTCAAAAATACAAGAGTGACATATCAACGGGAAATTACTAAAAAATTTCATGACATGATGCACACATTCATGGAGGATTATGTAGATGATCTCTTGGAAAAATCAAACACAAGAGAGGGACATCTAGATATTGTATCTCACATTTTTGTTAAAATGGAAAAAATTAAGGTCAGACTCAATCCCAAGAAATGTGTCCTTGGGGTAAAATTTGGAAAGCTTCTAGGCTATATTGTATCAGAAAAAGGAATCAAAGTGGATCTAACAAAGGTTCAAGCCATCCTATAAATTATTCCACCAAGGAACATCAGTCAATTGTGGTCATTATAAGGACACCTACAATCCATCAGGAGATTCATCGCATAGTTGGTAGACAAGATTTTACTGTTCACGCATCTTTTACATAAAAATGTTTTGTTCAAATGGGAAGACAAGTGCAAAGCATCATTCGATCAAATCAATCATTATCTAATGATCCCACTAGTATTGATCCCACCAGGACAAGGTGAACCACTCATACTATACATTTCTACCACAAAAGTATCCCTGGGGGAATTATTGACACAAGAGGATAGAATGGGAAAAGAGCGAGCAATATATTACATCACAGAACATTGACAAGCCATGAGCTAAATTAAACTTTCATTGAAAAGGTGTGTTTGGTAGTAGTATTTGCTTCTTAAAATTTGTGGCACTATATATTAGCTCATACAGTCAAACTTGTGGCTAAAATTGATCCTTTAAAATATCTTCTAAGCAAGGCAACCTCAATCGGTAGGTTAGCTAAATGGGTAATGATCCTTAGTAAGTTTGGAATTCATTATATGGATCAAAAGGAAATATAAAGGGTAGGTTATAGAATATCGGTTGGAAGAAGCACCTTTACAAACAGTTCATCCAATGTACATTGAATTTCCTAATGCAGATGTGTTCACAACAACTACTAAGCAATCATGGATACTTTATTTTGATGGGTCCTACACACAAACCTACTCGGGAGCATGTATTATTTTTGTCACACCTCAAGGACATACCATTCCAAACTCTTATCAGTTTATGTTTCCTTGTACTAATAACATAGCCGAGTATGAAGCATTACTCATTGGAATGAGAATAGCATTGGACTGGAGAATCACAAAGCTGCAAATTTTTGGTGATTCACAACTTGTTATTAATCAAATAAATGATGACTAACAAACTAAAGATGATCAGATAATGCCATACAAAAACATGGTTGATAATTTCAAGAAATATTTTGTTGAGATCAAGTTCCTGCAAATTCTGTGGATCGACAACAAAGCTACATATACCATGGCTACAATTGTATCACTACTATAATTATCAAAGAATCAAGCTCAATACGAATTCCTGGTGGAACGATTGTTTTCTCCTGCCTATGAAAATCTTGAAACCCAAATCATTTGTCACCTGACTGGTTATGATTCCCCCTTATATGGTAAAATCTATGCCTATCTAAAACATACTATCTTACCCCTGGATTTGTCTCAGAATCAAAAAATAAATTTCATACACTAATCTTCTCGCTATACCCTAATTGTTGATACCTTATATTGGTGTGGTCTTGATGGTACCCTCCTTATATGTCTCAAACGTGATGAGTCTGAAAAGGCCTTACAAGAGGTTCGTGGTGGTATTTGTGGGACTCATTTGTTGGACTTGTCATTGCACCAAAAGATCGACTTATCAATGCCCAATACAAGCTTTGGTTAAGAACCATAGGAGGCGGTTAGACCATGTCACAAACCCAAGTGCTAGTGTTGCAAGAAAGACCAAGGGTCACACCTTGCAACAATCCCCCCCAACATAAGCATGAGGTTTGAACCTATGACCAGCTCTGATACCAATTGTTGGACTTGCCATTGCACCAAAATATTGACCTATCAATTCCTGATAAAAGCTTCGGTTAAGAACCATAAGAGGCGATTAGACCATTTCACAAACCCAAGCGCTAGTGCTGCAAGGAAGACCAAGGGTCACATCTTGAAACATCATTCAAGTGGACTAACCATGGCTAAGAAACTTGTTAGAATGGGTTACTATTGGCCAACCATGGAAAAGGAATCCTTCATCGTTGTGAAGAAATGTTTGAAATGTCAGATTCACGGAAATCTCATCCATGCTTCTACTGAAGAACTGCAACCCTTCACTACCACATGGTCGTTCGCTTAGTGGGGACTAGATCTGGTAGGCAAGATTCACCCATCTTCATCAAACGGACATAAGTTCATAATCACAGCCACTGAGTATTTCACCAAGTGGATTGAAGCTATTCCATTGACAATAGTCATCGACAAACAAATATCATCTTTCATTCTAAATTATATCATATGTCGATATGGCATTCCAAACTCCATTATCACGGATAATGGGTGACCTTTTAAGAATCAAGATGTTGACGAACTTTGTGAAAGATTTCACATCCAACATAGGTTCTCGACACCTTATTATCCATGGGGGAATGGCCAAGTAGAACCTTCAAACAAAACAATTCTAAAGATACTGAAGAAGACGGTGAATGATACCGGCTGTGATTGGCATGTCTAATTAAATCTAGCTTTGTGGGCATACAAAACTAGCATTTGCATGCCGATAGGTGCCACCCCATACGCCTTGTTCTATGGAGAAGAAGTAATCTTGCCACTGGAAGTTGAGATTCCCTCACTTTGAGTCTCACTGAAGGGACTCAAAACTGATTAGGATTATAGAGTTTCAAGACTACAAGAACAGGAGCTACTTGATGAGAGACGCCAAAGTGTAGCCAATCACTTGAAGGATTATCAACAAGTTATGTCCCATAGCTACAATCATAGATTCATGCCACACACAATTCAAGTGGGTGACTTGGTACTAAAAGAAAACCCATGCAACCAACAAGATCGGGAAAAGAAAGGCAAGTTCGAGCCCAATTGGCTAGGTACATTCATCATCATTGCAACATATGGTTTGGGGGCATAGTAACTATCTACGCCGAAAGGGACTTGTTTGAAGATCCAACCAACAACATCTATCTCAAGAAGCTCTATGTTTGAAAAATACAAAAATAGTATAAAAAGTCCTGAAAAAAATCCATAAAAAAAATACCATAAAAAGATCAAAAATACAAAAAAAAATCAAAAAAGAGAAAATACAAAAAAAAACAAATAAAAACAAAAATAAAAATAAAAATAAAATAAAAAATCATTGCCTTGATGAAAACCTAGCAAACAGGTGTCTTGGTAACAAATGGTGCAATAAAAAATCTAAAAAGGTGCAATAAAAACAAATGGTGAAAACTTGGCAAATAGGCGTTGTTTGTGATTTAGTTGGCTCTCCTATCTATTAGGTTAAATTTTGCACTGTTCATTCATAACCATTTTTATTAGCACCAAATCCATCCCTTTCCATCACATCTGCATCATGTGCACAACATTTCCTAAAGACAACAAGGATTTCATCATGGCTTGATGATGATTGTTTATATTCCTAACAGTAGGTTGTGTCTAGTCGGGAGTCAAGGTGCAAGCTCACTGGGGGCAATCAGCTTTTGAAATTTTTGGCAGACAAATGACAACATGTGTCAAGTATTATAATATCATATCAACAATCAAATATCCAATCAAGCCTGGTCAAAAAAGCTATGAGACATGAAACTGAACGAAATTGGATGATCTTCATCTGAAAAAAATGAATGAAAAACTTAACGCATAAGTTGAATTGTTGTTTTGAAATTTGATGACATCATATTTTTGGAGTGACTCAATGATGTATTGAGCTAGAGTTGCAAGGAAGGAGTATGATTTTTCTTTGATTTATGTCTATAATTTAATCATTAGTACTGTGCAAATTTTTCGTGAGACATGATTTTCAAAAGTAGCATTGATGACATTTTGTAATTTGCATAGGAAAACAATTAACTTATTTTTGTTTATGCAAGAAATACTCAAATCATCTTGGTTTAATTATACCTTGATCCTTGTATTAAGTTGCTATATAAAACATCATGAAAGTTGTACTCAGGTCATCATCGATGCAAATATCCCCTTTGATGCTTGTACTAACTTTCAACATATCAAAAGGCTCAATGATGATACTCAAGCACAAAATTGGTTCATAGAATGACAACAATGTGTAGTTCATTTTAGGACTGCATGATTCATATAGATTGCATTCAATTTTTGTGTTGTATAATAGATTTTTGGAGGTTGGAAAAGATACATATCTTTTGAAATGAAGATTGAGTACACTTGGACATGGGAAAAAATCATTGTTTTTCATCTTCATTTGATCATTAGTTGCATATCATTTTCATATCATGATTAGTTTCATATCATTTTCATATCATATTTTTCACTTTATTTTTACATCATTTGCATTATCACTTTCCTATAATTTTCAATTCATATCATTATCATATCATTTTATCAATCATTGATTTCATTATATCATCTTACATTATCATTTAGTTATCATTGTCATAATCATTTATTACATCTCATTTCATTTTTCATTATCATTTTTACCATTAGTTTCATAACATTTAGTATCTACTTTCATTCATTTCATTATCATTATTAGTTGCATTATCATTTTACATTGTCATTTTGCATTACCATCTTTACATTATCATTTTGCATTACCATCTTTGCATTCCATTTTGCCTTATCATTTGTGTTATCATTTGCATGTCATATCACAACATTATTCATATCAGTTCATTTTCACTATCATTTTTACCAATAGATTCATAACATTTAATATCCACTTTCATATCATATATCATCCATTTTCATATTTTCATTATTCACATCATTTTTATCAACCATTCATTATCGTTATCTTGCACATCATTTATCATCTTATCATTTCATATCATTTCACATCATTTGCATATTATCATTTTCTCATTCATATAGATTATCATTATCATTATTCTTATACATCATGTTCATATCATCATTTGCATATCATTTTCATATCATTTTTCATCTCATCATTTCATTATCATTTAGCCTATCATATCATCCATATCATATTTTTTACATCATTTTATCATTCATTCATTATCATGACATTTTCATTATCATTTTCATTTAACAATAAAATATCATTACATCATTTTCATAAACATACATCGAAAAGAATAAAATGCATTACTTGCATCCATTTTATCATCATCCATCATAAAATAAATTTTCCATACATGATACAGTATCATAGAAATCATTTACAGTAACATTTCATCATCCATTATAACATGTGTTGCATATTCATCAATCATAGAGCATATAAAAATATTCAAAAAACATCATCATCATTAGTCATATCATGTGCATAAATCATCATAGCATCATGCAAATATCATCATCCATATGAATGCATCATCATAATCATCAACAAACATGGCATATAGAATATAAAATGCATACATAAACATCCATCATAGCATAATCAAAGACACATGCATATCAAAACCACCGCTGCATATCATATAAATCTCATCAAAACAGATGTCTAAAAGAGATAAATAAAAAGTGTCAAAAATGGTATATACAGAATCATCACTGTGGAGAATCTTTGTGAGGACCATGACTGCTGCTACCACCAGAGGTAGTAGGTCTCACTGAATCTCTACCACTGGTGCCCCCTATCTCTCATCTAACAAGCTGACCCGCACTCCTGGTGGCACTCCTGATGTGACTATGGGAGTGGGTGCGAGATCTGGTGCCTAACCATGTATAGGCTACCCTCTGCTCAAGAGGCACTACCTCATGATATCTCTATTGGTAGAACTCACACTCTTTGGCCGTCTCCAATCCCTCTATGACAACCTCTTCAATGGAGGTACCTTGCACTGACCTCAACAACCTCTTTGTTATCCCCTCTACCTGTAGGCACCATTGTCTAAAGCTATCTCTCTCGACCATTAGTTGGGTTATCTATGGGTCTAGGGATGGTGGCTATAAAATTTGTGCCTATAACCCTATGATGGTAGCCCATGCCTATGCTAGCTGCCTCCAAAGAGCCTCTACCTATGTCTGTAGGGTAATGATTTGTCCCTACTACTCTCGTGATGGTGCCTTGATAGTAATATGTGAAGGTCCTATAGCTGGCAGCTCCACCACTCTCACTGACCTAGGCTTGGTACTGAATGGGACATCAAATAAGACTCTCCATCCACCACCCCTATCATCCCCATCATCATCATCATCATCATCATTTTCATCACTATCCTCCTCCCCCTCATCTCCGTATATATCCATATCTTGGCCACCACCGACATCCTCTCCTCCTCCTCCGATGAGCTGCTCTGCCTATGCCCTTGCCTATGGCTAACTTCGTGCCCTCTATAATGTTGGGCCATCTAACAATGGGGCAAGCTCATCTGGACTGGTCAGCCTAGGGAATGGATGCATATAGAAGTATGTGGCATACTCCTCAGTCATCTATGCATCTATAACCTCTGAATGGTAATCCCAAAACTTTGGTTGTAAACCTAGATACTCTGTCCAAGTTGCCTCATATGGTATAAATGGAACCCACTCTACAACATCCTCTTGTCATCTGGCATAATGGGCTACACCTTGAGGAATAACTTGTACCCAATTGAACTATCTAAGTACCCGCATGAACACAAATCTCTCAATAATGAATGGGGTCCTCCCATTAGAATCCCAGGCCTCATAGTCAACATATGACCTCCAAATGACTGTGTCCATATCATCAAACACTATCCTCCAGTACTCTAACTTACCCAACTTAGGCTGGACAAGTGGACCTATGTAAGCACAAACATAAGGATGGTTGATGGGACGATCCCTCCTTGTAAAAGGGTGGGTGATGGTGATATGCTCCCACACCCAACTCTGTAGAAGCGTGACCCTGAAAGATATACTCTTCCCATTTGTATGTACCACCTAATGAAGATTGTGGTATAGATGGAACAACATATAGGAACCCCAGGCATAGCTATTCTAATGGAGGATCATGTCCTCCAATATCTGACCCCAACCAACCAATATTCCCTTCGATTGGAGGTTGGGACATAGGAAGCCACCAATGAAGCCAACCAAAATTGAAGGAAGTGGGGCATAAACCTAAACCCTCTCCCTCCAAGGGACCTCATAGCCATAAATTTATGGGTCTTGAAAGACTTGTCTCAAAGCATCTATCCCCCCAATCTCCTTGTGGTCATAGACCACAATCTCACCAACTACTGGGATCCCTAGAATCTTGTAGACATCCTCTAGTGTAACTGTGATCTCTCTAGTAGGCAAGTGAAAAGTATTATGGTCACTATGCCATCTCTCGGCTAAAGCAGTCAATAGTGCCATGTTAACCCTATACTATGGGATACTAAGAAGTGAACCCAATCCACATCTCGCAATCACCCCAACCTCCAACTAGGACAATCTAGGAATCATCTCCCATGTGCGGGGAAACCTCTCTTTGATCTGCAGGATTTTAAAATCCTCTTATACATCATATCCATATCAATCAATCAAATCATCAGAAAACAACATCAATCAGACAATCAAGAAATCCTGTGAAATCATATCAGGTAGGCGAATCATATCATTCATTACTATTTATTTTTCATCAAACATGAAAGAAAATTTATCATAATCATCGAAATCAAATCAACATCAGCAACATATCAGACTATCTTTACTATTTTTTCTTTAAGCAGGAAGATAAATTTATCATCTCTACTATTTATTTTTCATCAAGCATGAAGACAAATTTAACAGCCAATCGGCTCACATCAACATCTTTACTATTTGTTTTTCATTTCAGAAAGCAAATTTATCAGAATCAACATCATTTTACTATTTGTTTTCAAATGCGAGAACAAATTTATCAGATCATCATCAAAACCAAGTCAATCTATCCTTGATGCTACTTAAAATCATTAAATCAATTGTCTAATATAGCAACAAACATCAAACAATCATCAATTGTTCCTCAAATGATTAAAATCAACAAAATTTCATGGATGCGCTAAAACAGACTATCTATGCGCTAAATTGGCAAATGAACTAGATTATCCATGAATGTGCAAAAATAGAGGCTAAAAGTGCCAATCTATCATATGTGTTACTCTATCAAGTAAATGTGCTAGAATATCAAACCAATGCGCCAATCTATCAAATGCGCTAAAGCCCTAAGTCTATGCATTATTTTAGCATCCTATGTGTGAGCCTTCCATCTATGTGCTAATCTATCACGTTTATGTGCTAAATTTGTCGATGTGCTAATCTAACATTCAAATGCCCTAGTTTGGGGCATGGATGCACTATCCTAGATGTGCTATTTACCTAGCCTATGTGCTAAACCAAGGCTCATATGCGCTAAAGCAGAATTCAAAATTTCACAAAAATTCAAAAATTCATGCAAAATTCATCAAAAATTCATGAAGCAGAGTTGTACGATCTTATCGAAGGTCCATATGTTGCTGGTCGCTGATGTCATCAGACCTGCTTGAATCTGTGATGCTCATAATGGATCGGCATCTCAGATTCTCCTCTCACAGAGCTCTATTTTCACCAAGTGCAACTGTTCAACTAACAAACACTTTACCCTTTTTCCACCTTTTAAGGGGATAAATAGGGTAAGGTTATTTTTATTTTTCACCATGTAGAGCACTATTTTGGGAGATAAATTGCCGAAAATGCATCAAATCTCTCGAAATAATTGAATCATCATCAACATCTTCAAACTCGCGATTTATCTCCCGACGGGCCATATAGCATCATCAGTCAAATTTTCAAAAGTTAGGGGCAAAATGCTCGTTATCTAAATTTTTCTTTGAAGCAATACATAAAACACATCACTTCAAAGAGAAGAAAAATGTATACATTTAAAAATGGTCACATTAAATCGAGCCTGATAATTAATTAAATATGAATTATTTAATTAATCTTCTAAAGTCATCTACATATAAATAAATTTAATTATTTATTTATATTGTTCACTTTCTAAATTCTTCTAATTTAATTAAATAAATATGTTTATTTAATTATTACCATTTTCCATTTTCCTCTTGATTAATTAAATAAATTTTATAATTTATTTATATTGATTATCATAAGTTTGAATTTTAAATTCAAATAAAAGAATATTCTTCCAAATCCATTATTTTTTTCTTCACTTCACATTTAATTAAATATCCTAAATAATTAATTAAACACTTTTCTCACTTCACACATAATTAAATATTCTAAATATTTAATTAAACACCTTTTTCACTTCTCAACATAATTAAATATTAATTATTTAATTATGGAAGCTTCTAAATTCATTGTCACATATAATTAAATAACTTAATTATTTAATTATGGATTTATCCTCAACAACCAACTAACTCCTCGTAAATGAAATGCACAAATGGCAACTTTCCTTCATTTTTGAATGCAGAAAGTTGTGTAGGAGGAAACATTTCCCATTTTTCTCTCTAGCTTCCATCTTTCTCTCAACTTCCAAAATCTCTCACTATTCATCTTGATAGGCTTGATTTCAACCGTCGATCTTTTCCAACTAGAATTTTGCCTCCAAACTCTATAAATATAGCCTCTTTGTGCTTTGAAAAAATCCTAGATTTGGTGAATATAGCATGATCATTATAGTTGCATTTTATCTGGCATTTAGAAATCTTGTTTACTTAAGCATAGCATTTTATCCTTCATAGAATTTTAGCTTCATATCTTAGCTTAATCATTTCATATCATTTAGCAATAGACATGCATGTTGCATAATCTCATTCTCTAAGTTGTCATTGTACCAATCTGTTGCTTACACCAACTGAGTGCCAACAACTTACATCGAATCCTTGGAGATACAAGACAATGGGACATTTTTGAAGGAACTGTTGTTTTAGAGTTTGTTTTATCTTTAAATTAGTTTTCTTTAATATAATGTCACATCGGTGTGTTTTTTTATCCTTTTAATTAGTACACATATTCACACACACAAGAGGCTAATGAGAGAAGAAACATGGATGGATTTTATTATCAAGTATGAAGGATTTTAGCAGGAATTAGTTGAGGAGTTCATAAGAAATTTTCATGTGAATTTCACAAGAGTTAGAGATGAGATAATTGAAGTTATTCCTAAAATCATAAGTGAAATATCAGGTATTCCTACTAAGGGGAAGGCGGTAAATAAAGGCCTTATAAAATTTGAAAATTTAGTGTCAGCATTTCATGAAAAACCTGAAAGGAATCCTGAGATTCTTTTGCACAAAGGAGATCAATGGGGAATTACCTACAATAGCTTGGAGGAGCCTTGGAGAACTATTATCACATGGCTAATGAATTTCTTCACTTGTGAGGGACAATACGACACGGTATTAGGTCCAAGAATGTGCGTGTTAATACATTTGAGGTATGGGAACACAAAACCCTTTGCCATAATCAATTTACCAACATTTCTCTTTTCACAAATTTCCTCAATGAGATCTCGGGTAAAGTCTAGGGGTGAGTCATCAATAAGATATCATGGTTTAATTCATTTGATAATTAAGCACCATTTATTGAAGAAAGAATCTGGTAAACAAGGGTGGCTTGATTTTTTGTCTGCACCTATTGAAAAAAAAGGAAAACCCAAAAAGGGGCCCATAGCAAAGAGAGAAAAATTAAAAAAGGGAGAATCGTCTAAGAAAGAACAAAAAAATGACAAGAGAAAACTATAGGAATCCACTAGGGTAACTCATAGTGCTTCCAAGAAAAGAAAGCAAGAGTTGATTGAGGAAAACCCTAGGACTATTGAAACTATTATGTCAACTCCTAAAGAAACCCCTATCTCTGAAACCCATCAAGAGACCTTTTAAGTCCATGTAGAGGTTCAAACACCAATGCAGTCCCCTAAACAAACTCACAACCCTCCTAAAGCCCCAATTTTGTCTCTTGAAAGAATGCATGTGAGAGAGTCTTATGACTCTACTGAAAATTCTAACACATAGTCTACAAAAAGGGAAGCCTCTGAAGAAATTGAGGATGAAGAGGTTGGACGATCCCCTTCACCCTTCCTGACTATTGAGAGAAGAAAAGGTAAAGAGCCAGTTGTTGAGGAAGAGGAATCCCCTGATGTGCAAAAGGAAGAAGAATTAGAAAAATTATTAAGAACAATGAAAATTTCAAGAATAGAAGCTAAATTAGAATGGGAGAGAAAGAACATGTAGTTTCTTGAAGAAAAGTTGAATTGAAAAGAAGAATTATAGTAATCAGTCCATAAAATTGAGAAAATGGAGAAAGAAATTGTAGAAAAATAAATTATTTTGAAAGAACAAATAATTCAAATAGAGGAAGCTCTCCAACAAGCTAATGCACAAGCATTAGAAAGTTCGAAAGAAATTACAAAATTGAGAGTAGAGTTGGAATTAAAAAAAGAGAAATTGAGACAACAATCTATTAAATTAAATTCACAGGAAGCTTCCACTTCATCTGCTCCACCCAAATATCTTTCCCTTCCTCCTATTCCATCAATTATTCCACTAGATATTCCACGAAGAGCTCAATCTAGATATCTTTATTTAGTAGCACTGAAATTGAAACATGAAAATGAACAATTAAAAAGGAAAGTTCAACAATTGGAGGAAGAGAGAAATGAAGTAGAAAGAAGATTTGAATAGGAGGTGGAAGTATCTTCTGCAATTTTAGCAATGAGGAAGCCATCAAGCATGTACGCACTATTTCTGAGAGAAAAGTTTTTGCAATGGAAAATGAATCAGTTGGTGTTAAAAATAAAAACTGATTATAATGGAGACAAAGAGTTTCTGGAGGACTTTTTCAATAGTCATTCAGATGTTCAAAATTTAATGTATGAATTATTTTAGCATGGATTTCTCATTGGAGACATTCATGATTCATTGTTGAATATTTATGTAGGAGAATTACAAATAGGATCATTTGTCTCTTTAATGCAAAGTCGGGTTTATTGGACAAAAATAATGGAGGAATATAGAGAAGCACATAAAAGATATGGTCTACCTATGAGAGGACAAAAGCCTCATGCAATGTAGTGTATTAAACAGTTCAGATCAATAGTTAGATAGAATCATATCAATGCTATCTATGTTTCAAGTTTTTTGCAGAGTATTTCAACTTTTTAGGATAGTGAAGGAACACTTCCTCCATTGGCACTAAAAGAATGTAGGGAAAGATATGATTACATCCCAAAAGAATTAAGGAGAAGGGAACCAATAATTCTGAATAATATTGGATGGATCTTAACTAGAGTAAGGCATGTGATCAGTTTAAGTGAGCAACAACAAGAATTTTGGATTGGCATGTGGTTTAGGATGCCAATCATCATAATGCTTGTGCCAAATCTTGATGAATCTAACAAAATTGCAGCAGAATTCTTCAAGTCTTGGTTTGAGAAACTGAAGGAGAACAATGGATTCATCCTAAAAACTAGAATTGCATAAAAATATAAGGAAGGAGTGTTTGACTATACTCTATGGATGGAGATGTTGAACAAAGAAATCACTATCATAATTGATAAATAACCATGACATCATTGATAACAAGAGGGGGAGACTGATAAGAGCCCTCATTGATAATTTTAAAATGGATATTTTATGATTAAAAAAACTTTTACTATTAATTAACATTAGTGGTGGTAGACTATATGCTCATATATTTTCTTGTTTTGCCTTATGTTTAGCTAAGTAGTGAATATAATAGAAGTAATAATTTGCATCGAATGTGTTGCTTTAGTGGTGTTAATGATGAGATAATTATACACTTTGAATCTTTTGATGTCATGATTAGTATCCTACTTTCGAGGATCATGTACAGGTAATTAAAGACTGGTGATCAAAGACTTATTTCAAAGATAAAATTTCAACTCTTTGTTTAACTGCATAAAGTCAATCACGCTCCAGTTGGATGATGATTCACTGAAGTGTCAGATCGGCTCCTTCTAGTCAGTTTGGGAACTTCTCATTCCAATGGTGACCTGGTGAAATCCCTCTGACTATTTCAGTTCTATTTTAGTCTTCTAGTTGGTGCTTTGTATCTTGGCAGTTAGCGCCATGAATTTAAATTCAAATAAGAGACATTCTTATAAATATATGTCCTTAGGTTTTGTTTGAAGTTATTCAATATTTTGTTGAATATTGTAATTTATAGTACTATGTACTTTTGTTCTACTCGCCTATTTTGGCCAATTGGAATGTAAATAATAAGTTTATCTGAATCTTTGTGTTAGAGGTCCCACTAGAGGAAGAGCATGGCCCACTCAACCAAAGGAGGTGACCTTGTTTCATGTTCTTTGATTCAGTTAAATTCTTTTTTATTTATATTTGTTAGAAGTTAAGAATTTTAAATTTTGTTGATCAATATTCAGTAATTGTGTTCTCTTAGATTATTTTATTGTAATCCAAATTAGCTAAAATTTTTTACTATAGATCAGAGTTCATTCAACTACTATAAATTCAATTGTTTTTGTATAAATTAGATTAAGTACTTATTTTCAAATGCATGTAGCTGTAATGAGATTGATAATAATGACTAATGTGAGGATCAAACTAAGGCTTAATTGGAATTTGTTCATGGGAATTAGTATTGCTACTTTCTAGATTAATGTTTAATTTCCTAAAAACATAAATAGATTCCCTATTTTCTAGATTAATGTTTTCTATATGTAAGCATAAATAGACTTCCTTTTCAAGTGAATTTCAATTCTACATTTTAGACTTAGAGTTAATTTTATTTATTCCATAGACCTTTCCATGAACCAATTATAGTCAAGTGAAGTAAATTCTTAACTAAGCCATTATGATCGAAATGGGTCTAGATAAGCATTATTCATTTGATAAGATAGAGTTAGCCTTTAGAAATTAGTTGTTGTGCTCCACTCCTAAGAGCTCCTCAAGGCTTCTGAAGGAGATTGACCAAAATCAAAGTCACTATTTACAGTGCAAAACCCCACAATTTTTGGAGTCATCCTTATTGCATATAGCTCTAAGACACACCCGATTTGATAAATGAGAAATTAAATGATGCAAGTAGTGACACTAATGACCTTTCCCATTAGCCATATCACACTTGGAAATATTGAGAGGGAGGAGGATCTTCATAGAGAGCATTATTCCAGCAATGGAGATCACACTCCTCTATGGGATCACCATCATCCTTTTTAACATGACTACAAACATTATCCTCTTTAGCAGAACCATAATCATCTTCCTCAGAAGGAGGATCAACACTAAGTTCACATTACAATTTATGTTCACGTTATCCTGTGATACAAACAAATAATCATCTTTGATGGTGGGTTTGGATGATGTTATTGGAAGGCTCAAGTGGATTGGGTTGACTTTATGCTCTCCAATGAAGGGTTTTCTAAAGTATAAAGAACCCCAATCATCACCAAGACATCCATTCCTTTGAAAAGTAGGAGGAGAAGACTTAGGATTTCTTGCTTTAGAAGGATCTTCCCTAGGAAAATCTACCTCAAGAGTATACTTTGTAGTAGGCACTACTGGAGTAAACATCAACACATTGGAAGACACTAAAGTAATAAGAGTAGGCAAAACCAAAAATTGACTAGAAACTTCCATCTCACATAAGCACATAGCCACAGGGTCAGCCTTGACTATGACTACTCAATTATTATAAATAAACTTAATAGATTTATGTAAGGTAGATGAGGCTGCACCCATAGCATGAATCCACAGTCTACCAAGAAGAAGGTTATATAGTAACTTTTTTGACATAACATATAAAAGTGTGGGTATGGTAATGGGTGCCAACCTCAAAGGAATGACTATCATGCCTAGGGCTTTTCAACCAACACTATCAAACCCAATAATTTCAATGGAAGAAGCATTAAGAGAAGATGGATCAATATCAATCTTAGGCAATAGATCAATGATACATACATTGAGTGCCAAGCTGACATCAATGAGAGTACATATAATTCCAATTTTATTAATGTTAACTATGATCATTAGAGGATCTACTTGCTTTTCTACTTCTAAAGGTGGGAGTTCCTACGGACATAACGTAATATTTGGCAAATCTGCATGAATATGAGCTATCAATGCATCAACATCTATTGGCCTAGAAGAAGAAGGTAGGAGGATCTTTTTCAAGGCTTCCTAAAGAATACCTTGGTAAATTGAAGTAGACTGAATCAAGTCCCACAATGAAATCTTAGCCGGAGTAACTCGAAGTTGCTCGAAAAGATTGTAATCACTAGGTGATTTATTTTTTCGATTTAAGTGTTTGAGGAAGGCTTGGTTGTTTATTCCTTCTATTCTTATAAGTATGGACTATCGCTCTATAAGAGGGAGCCTTAGAAAGATCATGAGAGTCATAATCAAATGGAACACCATTAATAAAATAAAACCTTTTAGGAGAAGGACTAGATGGGGTCAAATAAATAATAGGTCTCTTAGGCCTTTGAGGGGTAGTAGATACATACATTACATTTATACAATCATCACAACTAGTGGAATAATTATTTGAAGAAATACTCTCAAAATCAGCCCAGGGAGGATCAAATGTGGAAGGAGACTCATAATTCTATAATGCATCATCTCCAGAAGAGAGTGAACTGGAACAAAGACAAGATTCTTCATTCACCAACGCATCATCTCTAGAAGAGAATGCATTGGAGTGAAGAGTAGATTCATCATTCACAAATTCATCATCTCTAGAAGAGAGTACATTGGAATGAAGAGAGGGTAGAGTAATGTTAAGAAATTTATCGATGATTGCATCTTCTTGCAACAAGATATATTTCCAATCAAAAGGAATATCATGAGAAGGATCAAAGATACAAAATGACATGGGCAAAGCCAAGTCACTATCACATGCATGAAATGGAACATCATTAAATTTTTTAATATAATTATATACTACACTCATAAAATAAGATATTATATTCATTTTGAAAATATTAAGTTAAATATAATATATAATGAATAAATAAGCCAGACGCTCTGAAGCAATCCATGGGTGATAGAACTGAGAAAGACCAAAAATCTAGATTTTCATATTTTTTTTATATTTTCTAGGTTCTAGTAATTTGCATTTTTGGAGGTCTTCAGAGAGAAATTTGAGGTTGGAACTTGCGTTGGTCCTTAAAATTCAATATCCAAAGGCATCATATTTTAGGGACTAAACTAGTCCTCTTGAAGACCTTTCCAATGGTGCAAACGGTTCTGAATTATGAACACCAAGTCAAAAGTTATGACCCCACCAAGTTAGGGTAAATAAATTCCTAGTCTTTTTATTCGTGTTAGGTTCACCAAAATGTAGAGAAGGGGGATTCGCTACTCACGAGTTCTCTTCATTTAGAGAGCCTCATGGGGTGAACTTCCCTAAACTACCTCAAGGAACAATGCGAGTTCTATAATTAGAAAGAGCAAGTCACAAAGATTCTCTGGACAAAATGACAAGCTCTTGGTCAAAGGATGGGAGTGCGGGTTTGGGATGATAAAATGACATGCTAGTGTATCTCTAGGGTGTTGGAATTTGCATGGACCAGAAAGAGAGAATGTCATAGAAAATAACTAAGTGACTAATAGAAATCTAATTATTGAGAAATTTAAAAGTACTAGAAAATATCTGAATGTGATAAAGCTAAAAAAAGTGAAATAGAAATGATAAAGAGAATAAAAGATAGAAAGGAAATGCTCACAATCACACAAGTGTTGAAGCCTCCTGCATGCATAAGATCTAGAGAAAGTGTTGGGGTTGTATAGGGGGTTTCCTTGGTCGAACCCCAATTTTTGTGTTCCCACCTCCGAACAACCAAATAGAAAGAGAAAAGTAAAGTGTGCAATGAGTGGTAAAAGCAAACCCCACTCGAGGAGGAGAACCCATATCACAAAAGAGGTGATAAAAGCAATCCCCGCTTGAGGACGAGAACCCATATCACAATATGTAGATGCAATAGATAGGGGATGTGACAAATCCCAAGATGCTCAAAGGTACAAGGCACAAGTTAGATACCACATGAAAATCTTAGAAATCCAAGGAGGGAAACAAAGAGAGCTATAAGAACCAAGAGTGTTGTAGAGGATGTTGTAAAGGCCAGAGAGTGTTGTTATAGCAACAGAAAAATAAAAGAGCCAAGGTTGGAAGGATGCTAGATGTAGAAGAGGAGCTAGAAGACCAAAGGATTGAGAAGATGACTCTTAAAGAGGGAAAATAAGCTTCTTGAGTCATTTCAAGGCATCCCAGGTTGTTACCACTGACAAAACAAGATGACACGTAGCAAACATGCATGGAAATGGTTGTTTGAATGTTGAAATGTCATAGGGTGCTACCATGGTGCATAGAAATTTACACAGCATGCTATTTTCTAGACACATCATGCTACAAGAATGTATGTGAAATTGCAAGCGGTGCAATTTTATGACATTGTAGCACCAGAAGCTCTACTACTTCTGAATTTTGAAAATCTTCAAACCCTCACAACTTTGGCTACAAATGTCAAATTTAGGCGAAACAAAAGTCAATATTGAATTTCTCAATTGCCCTGAACTCAAATTTGAGCTCATATTTCCTCCAACACGAGCCAAAAGTGATTTTCCATGAAAGCCCTCTTTTAGAGACAACCTCAAATTTGGTATTCTTTAAAAAAAAAAATTGATTCCCTAGGTCATCATATGATGCAAGAGAAGACCATACTCAACTTTACTAAAAAAAACCTAGATCTCTCACTAGCAATAGTTGAACCCACAAATCTGAGAAGGGTTTTGCAAGATGTGGCTCTAATACCATGTAAGAGCTAAATATTATCTCAATACCCAATACTACTTGAAAAAAACAATGAAAACCTTCTACAAAAGGATATGCAAAAAATGAGCTTGCTTGATATTAAGACCTATCAAATGATGAGGTATGAAGTATATTACAAATGTGTACAATGACCTTCCTTATATATTAAAGGTTGAAATTTATTAATGAACATGATATTGAAAAATTTCATAATCTTATGACATGTGACAACTAGCAAACTAACTACCTAGGAATCATGCAAAATAGCTAGATAAGATAAGTTCTAAAAAAGCCAACTAAAACTTCTAGAAAGAATATTTTATCCTAAATAAACATGTGAAGCTAGAAAATGATACCTAGGAACATAATTAAATGCCTAAGTAAATTTATGTAAGTGTAATTAAATAATTAATTATACCAACATTCCTATTGAAAATCTATATGAAAGTTGTAAAAGTAAAGGTTTTGGGAATTTTTTGATCTACCGATTCACCTCCTCTCTCAATAGATGGTGCTCCCTTCAATATTTGTGAGTGTTAAATTTACTTGGGTCATCTTTGTACCTATGTATTTATTCTAGGGTTATAAAAAATAGATTAATAGATCATAAATGATTCCTTGAAACTTAGTAGTTTAATTATAATGGGATCATAAAAAAACTAATGTCATGATCTAAATGTGCACAAGAATCTTCCACTTATAGGCTATTTATTCTAATTAAGATAATATAATCAATAGATTCCCAAAAACTAAGGTTAAATGATAAGGGTAGATAGTTTTCACCAATACATTTCCCCCCACTTTGTTGCACTTGTAAAGTTCTAGGAAAATTCCTACCAAAGTGAACCAAGAATTCAACATTTAAATGAAATATTTTTAGATACTTAAAGGATATAGATCTATATAAAGTAATACATATTTCTTGGTTTCTTATTGTAATGAATGATCCATTAAAAACCTACACAACCAGAAAAACCATGCAATGAGTAGTATATGTGAAGCATTTAAAGATGAGTATAATCATAACTTGATAAATATAACTATCTTTCAAAGATAAAAAGTAAAAGATAAGAATGAGAGATTCTACCTATCATTAAAAGTGAGAAAATATCTATGTGAAAAATATTTTGAGCATGTAGATAAATATAAAAGAGACTTTTCTAGATATGGAACATGATATGACTTTTTAGATAGCATGATAAAGGTATTTGACTAGGAAAATTTTATACTCCTAGATATGATGATGAATCTTTGTTTGGTAATAAAAATGATCGCAATCATAACTACATCACCAATATCAAACTTGTTGGTGTGAATGGGGTTATTTCCTAACTAGTTATTAGTGAGGACCTATTCACATTATTATGTTTATTTAGGAGTTAAGTTTCCTAGTTGTCATTTCTAGAAGTTAGTTATAATGGGGACATTTCTAATTATTTATTTTTACTTATCGAGGCATTTAGTAACTCTCTTATGCATTTAATATTTGCATTGAGGTTGTTATGTCTTAGTTGTTTCATGTGATAGGATTAAGACACTTGTCAAGATCCTATCTAATCCTATCCTTCTCCTTGCCTATGTAAGAAAGGCTTCGTATGTACTTTTCCATATTCAGTTTAACATTATTGCATCTTAATGATAGTATGATATTTCTTCCATTTCTCTCTTGTGGAGGATATTTTTTCTTGCAGGTGATTCTATGGTGTTTGAGGAGTTCACCATAAACTCCTGCATGGTATCAGAGCTTCAATGTTGCATACATCTTCCCAGATCTGAGAGACCAATATTGAAATGAATTTTTTTTTGGATGCAAGTTGGGGTCTTCAAAACCTCACCATTGAATCCAACATGTCGGAGAAATTCAAGATCAACTTTCACTTCATCAAAATCTGACATATTTTGTCAAATCTGCAAGGGCTTAAAGAAAACCATTTTCTATTGGAGTCATTTCCATTTTTGATTCATAAATCTAGCTTCCACTCATTTTTAAGAAAAATAATTTCTAGGTTTTGTTCCCAGAGGTGAAATATCATCTAGGTATCTACTAGATTTTGTAGATAGTGAGCATATTTTATAGAAACGGTTGTCAAATAGCCTAGTGCATCTATTTCTCCTACAAATTTGAGGTTATTTTTCATCATGGAGGAAAATGTGAACATGCACTATTTCCATTTTTTTTGGGCATTAGGTTTTCATTTTCTCTACACTTCATTTTAGTTTCAGATCATTTTTCAATCAACTATTGCTTCATAGATACCAGGGTTGTGCCAGTTTTCAATTTTTCCAGTGTTCCTTGGCATCAGGTCTATTTTTGCATTATCATGATTCTAAAATTGAGTCTTTGAGTGACTCTAATATGGTTTCTAGCAAACATAATTATCTTTCCTTGCTTGTCGAATTAAGGATTCCAATGTTACTCCATAGTGTACTTCCAATGCTTTTTTTGCAAAAGGTTATCTCATTATGGGGGGGTTGAATGGTCTCTCTTTTTATCCTTTATGTGGAGAGAGATTGATTGAATTTTTGATGGATATCATTATTGTATTCATTTCTCTTTTGGGGAGGATTTTTGTCCCACTGGGTTTTCTCCTTTTCTCTTTTTATGAGAGATTTCATTTACATTTATACATGGGTACCTAACATGGCCTAGTAGTTGGAACCCATCCTTGCATCTTTGCATCATTTTCATAATAGCTACACTCCCTAAGTTGCACTTATGGGGGTGTTGGTATGAATGAGGTTATTTCCTAGCTAGTTATTAGTGAGGACCTATTCACATTATTATAATTTTACTTAGGAGTTAAGTTTCCTAGTTGTCATTTCTAGAAGTTAGTTATAATGGGGCCATGTCTCATTATTTACTTGTTGTTATCTAGGCATTTAATAATTCTCTTATGCATTTAATATTTGCATTGATATTTTTATGTCTTAGTTGTTTCATGTGATAGGATTAAGACACTTTTCATGGTCTTGTCTAATCATATCCCTCTCCTTGCCTATATAAGCAAGGCTTCATATGTACTTTGCCATATTTAGTTTGTCATTCTTTCATCTTAATGATAGCATGATATTCCGGTCATTTCTCTCTTGTGGAATTTATTTTGTCTTGTAGGTGATTTTCGGGTGTTTGAGGAGTTCACCATAAACTCCTACAAAACTCATGAATATATAGTAGTAATAGCATATTCCACCTCTAATTGGTTACATTAAAAAGATAAAGAATTGGAGGCAAGAACAAATGATAATATGTAAGGAAAATCAATCATATAATATTACAATTTAAGATACTAGATCATGTAAAGGAAAATATAATAATGTCTATATATAATAAAAGGTAAAATTATCAAGGATTAATTGTTGGGATTAGGGTGTCTCAACCTTTGAGTCATAACATTTATTTATTATTATGATATATTTATTTATATTATAATGCTTAATTACCTACCCAAATTGATGTCACTTTGTGGGACTTGCCAGTGATGTGGCATCCTACATGGCAAGTGACATGTACAAATTTTAAGCTAAATTAGTGGAGGTAGGTGTCAACTTTGGAGGACCTATATTTGTGCCTAAATTGGTGGAATTTATCATAAGTTACTATGTAACAGGCTATGACAACTTGCTATGCCAATTAATGATTGATTATGATAGTGGAAGAGTCAATAATGATAGATTGTCAATTAACTATGATAGGTGGGGCCCATGTTATGAGGGAACCTACACATGCAAGGTATTTTCATGCAGGCAAGCTCATTGCATGTGCAATGGTGGCTAATTTTATGGAACATGGGTTGATTATGGAACATTGTCATAATTATTTCTGATTATGATGACAAGTCATAATGAACTCATGTTCATACCTTGGGCATGGTAATTGGTTATGGAAAGTTTTGGGTGCCTTGTTTCATGTTGAGAGGTTATAAATACTTTCAGACTTGGTACATTTTGATAGTGTCACGTTTGAAGAAGCTTACATGCCGTTATGATGTTGAAATTACTGCAAGTTCTTTTTGTAGTGTAAAGAATCTTGATCATTTCTCTTGAGATTGTATTGTAACTAACATTATTACTAATAATACAAGTTGATCCACATGATTTCGAATGTGTGTTTTTTCTTGAAAGGGTTTCCCACATAAACATTGTCTTATGGTTCGCATTGTTGTTTATGTTTTTTTTAATATGCACCTTTTAATACTATAACTGTAAAAGGTGTTAAAAGAAATCTTTGCATCTCTCCCCTAATTATATTAGTTTAGGAAGGAACTTACACTTAATTATCTTTATTTCAGTTGGTATCAAAGCCTGGCTATCTTTGATTCTATTGTTGGGTTTAAACAATTTTTTGAGATGACATTTATTTAAGTGGGAGTTTTGTAGAGGGGTATTTTTTGACCTTGTTGTAGGAAAAAAAAGGCAAGCACATCTAGAATAATCAAGATGGAGAAGTTTAATGGAAAAACATTTGAACTTTGGAAAATGAAAATGGAGGATATGATCATAGACAAAGATCTGTGAGTTGAAATATGTGAAACCAAACCAGCTACAAAAATCTAGGAAGATCATCTTATGGATAGGAAATCCAAGGGTCGGATTAGACTTTTTTTAGTTTATTTTGTCCTCCTAAATGTCTATGAGGATAAAACTATGAAATAATTTTGAAAGAAACTTGGAGACATTTATCACTAGGATAAATCCCTAGTAAATAAGTTGTTCTTGAGAAAGAAACTATACTCTCTGAAGATGGAAGATGGAGGATCCATGGTAGATCACCTAAATGTATTCAACATGTTGATAGATCAACTAGGTTCCATTAGAGATAATATTGATGAACAAGATCATTGCATGCTCATGTTGTGTTCATTTTTGGATTCATGGGACCACATTATATTGGCTATTGGAAGTACAACAACCAATTTCAAAATGGATGAGGTGGTGTATTATTTTTTATTTGAAGAGATATGGAGAAATTATTTCGATATGGCTAAAGTGTCCCTTGTTGTTTGTGGTAGATCGAAGGAGAAAGGTAAAAAGAAGGAAAATAATTTGAATTTAAAATCTTTGAGGAGATCGAAGTCTCCTATAAAGTCTAAGAAGAAGTGTTGGAACTATGAAAACATTGGTCATATCAAAAAAGAGTGCAAGGAAGAGAAGAAAAAGAAAGGCCAAACTAATTTCTCTAATTTTGACTCTGATAAATCCTATTAGGATTACGTAGATTTCTTTGTCATAGCCTTCATTGTCACATCTCATTTTTCTTGCATAAAATTAATTAATAAAGAAAAATAGACCTAGATAAGAATATTGGTGGATTGACTTATGATTGTTTAATTATGGATAAATGCATTTTTAAATTAGATTTTATTTTAAATGTTTGAACTTGAAATTGAAATTAAAATTAAAGTGGAATGGAAATAATTATCATATTGTGATTATGAGCTTAATTTCTTGTATGTGCTTCAACTAGGATTTTTGAGGACTAGCCTATATTAATGTGTGACTAATTGAGGTTGAGTGTAGGAATATGAATGGGTGATTGTTGAAGGCAAGAACATGGTTGAGGTAGGGGTATCCTAGCCACTTGGCAATGAATAGCATGATGGATCTCGATGCATGCACACACACATAGTTGCATTCATATTTGCATTGAGTATGCTATGATTTCATTATGTTATCTTGGTTACATAATTTCTTTTGTGTTCTCTGAATTTTTCATTGTGCATTATGATCTAACTGATGGCTATGTTACGCTTATTATGTTAGACAAAATAGACTTAAATGGTGAAGTAAAATTATGTCTCAGAATATGTTGTTTTTAAACATTAATGATTGATTAGAAGAATAAGAGATTTTATTTTATATAAATTACACAATTTATATTTATTTATATTAATAATAATATGATCTTATTAGTTATATATAAATTTTTATTATTAAATGTATAAATAGTTTCTAAAGGTAATTGCAGGATAAATAAATTTTTTTTAGGTTTTTATTAATATATAAATAGTTGTAAATTAAATTATAAAAAATAAATAAATAATTAAGTTGTATGGTTATTAAAAAGAAATATAAAATAAATTTAATTTCAGATCTAAATTAAATAAAAATAAGTCTACATTGTTTGCATGAATTATTATGAAATTAAATCAAGTAAATTTTATTAACTTAAATAAAATTTAGTTTATTTAAATTACTGAGGAAACCAACACTCCTCGTAGGTCCATTCAGCTAATTGCTAAACCCAAAAGGGAGAAGAGTCCCAAAGTGGCCTCCGATTCTGACTATGGGGGGGAGAGTGAGAATAAAAACATGGATGTGAAGGATGGTGAGGATGAAGCCCTTTCTGCTTCTGCTAGTAGCTCCTCCCATGTTTATGAGAGTTTAAAAAAGGGTTCTATGGATCCTTCAAGTGTTAGGGCCAAGGGATTCAAGATGAGGGCCTCAACCATTGCTAAAGGGAAGTCCCCCATAGAGGAAGCTAGTAGCAAGCAAGAGGTTGTCTAGGAGGAGGTTGATAAACTTAAAGACAAAGTTGAGAGTCTAGAAAAGTGGCTAGAGGATGTCACCCGCTTCGCTCTGAAGATCATGCACAGATCTGCCACAACTTTATGCCTATTACAGAAGGATAATTTTGCTGATATTTTTGTGGAGGATGCTGACCAAAAGGATCTTCTTAAGTTCCTCACTAAGGACTGGGCTACAATATCTTTGGTTAAGCCATGCAGTGGAAAGAAAGATTAGGGACATAGGACATGCTCCATTTTGATTGGGATTGGCCTTTCTAGCCTTCGTGCCTTTTTGTTCTCTTTACTAATAGTATTAGGAGTTATATGTTTTATATTGACTAGTATTGCCTGTGGTGGGCTTTGGTTAAAATTTTTTATGAAACAATAGATTTTATGATGGACATTATTAGTAGCTTAGTTATTTATGATGATGTTAGTATAGGTTTGATAGTTCCCTATTACTATTTTCTAGAACTATGGCTCTACTCTCACTCCTACTGTGTTTTTTTATTTTTATGTTTTGGCTGCATGGTTCGGTCTTCTGATCGATTGTGTATGTGTTGTGATTGTTACTGTGTTGCTGGTTGGTCGTATGGCCTTGTTTTAAAGGGACAACACCCTTGTTTTTTTGCTTTTTATATAAAAAACTTAAATAAAATAAGGTTTAAATTATTAAAACTACTCAACTTACTAAGATAAAATAAATTTCATGAAATCATGCAAATACAAAAAATAAAAGCGAAATCTACAAAAAAAAGAACTATAGTTTTGACTTTACATTGAAAATATTAAAAAAAATAAAAGGAGTGGCAAAATTATAAAAAAGAGGAAATAGATGATAGATAGGAGGGTCTTCATGCTACTTTTATTTGAAGAGAAGATATGAATAAAATTGTTGGAATTACTTTGATATGGAAGGCTTTGTTGAATAAAATGAAGTTGCAACTTTAGGAATTTTGGTTTTATTTAATTTAATGTGAAAAAATAAAGTTGCAGCTATAAGAATTTTGGTTGTATTTAATTTAATATGAATAGATTGAAGTTGTAGCTATATAAGTTTTGGTTTTATTGATTATTGTCAGTTGATTTAAGTAGCAATGGAAGAGATTGCTTTTATTTCATTAGTGAACATGAAATTCTCAATTGTTGTTTTAAAATCCTAGTTTTATTTTGTATTTACTACATAATAAAATCATAAATGTATTGGAAAGTATTTTATATCTACAAGAAATATTCTAAAATATATAAGAATATGTTCTTTTTTTGTTATGATATGAATATCTAGATAAATATTTATGGTTGTAGTGTAGGAAAAAGTATCTTTTTTTCATAATTAATTTGGGAATAATTAATAATAAAATGAGCCTAATGTTATCTTAATTTAGTGTTGTAATATGTTTTTTCATATTCACATTAGGTTTAGGGCCCTTTTAAATTAAATGAACTTAATTATGCCTTTTTTTTGGTGTTGTAAGGTGTACCTTTAAACTTTCACACTAATTTAGGGCTTTATTAATTAATTTGCCTTAATTGGTCCCTTTAATTCAAAACCAAACCTAATTAAATGCAAATTCCAAGGGATAAAGCCCAAAATTCATAAATTCCATTTCACAACACTCAACTTTGGAAGATGTGTGTCCTAGGTAAGTGACCTAGGACCCATTCGCCTACTTACCTAGGACCCATTCGCCATAGAGCGAATGGGTCCTCACTTAGATCTAGGACCCTATTTTCACATAATATTTAACATTAATCGATGTGTGTCCTAGGTAAGTGGCCTAGGACCCCCTTTTAAAATATGTTTTTGGTGATATTTTAATGATTTAAAATTACATTACTACCATGGACTGTGGAAACTTCATGCTTTTAATTTGATTTCAAATCCATATTTCAATGTCGACCTATGATATTTGAATTTCGGGAATTAATGTTAAGATACATATAAATATAAGGTTATTTCACTATGTTTCATCCTAGCAATTTCAATTCTTCAATCATTCTAGCAATTTTGATTCAAGCATCCTAAGACTTCACAAGAGCATTATTAGAGCATTCAAGGGAAATTTCAAGGCATTTCAAGGTTATATTTATAGAAGATTATTGAAACAATCAAGATTCCTTTCATCATGTCAAATATTTATAGCATCATGTATATTGTTTGAGCTAATATGGTGATGTATTGTTAAAGATATATTCAAGCATATTCAAGGAATTGTTTCAAGACAAGTTTCATGATCAAGATCTGCATTCATTGAGGCCACTTCATACTAGTTTGCATATTTTTTATCTAAGGTTTCAAATAAGGGTTGGTGAGTTGTTACATATTGCTTGTTCATTCATCATTCCTTCATTCTTTTCTATTTCATTACAAGGTTTAATTACCAAAATGGAGTTTGACCAAGGCAAACCCCTATTCACCTAAAAAACAACATTTTTCTCCTTTTGATGTGTGATTGTAGATTTTAGCTTGAAGATCCTTTGAAGAGTGAAATTGAAGAATGTTGAAAAGTTGTCAAAGTTTCAATAAATTTTGTTGAATCACAAAAACTCATCTACAAAATTTATTTCCAGCTGTGACAGTGAGCACTTGGAATTTGGGAGTGTAGACCTAGCAGAAGAGAACCCAAAAGGCATTTTCTCAAAGCCCTAACTAGGACCCATTCACCATAGGACAAATGAGTCCTTAGTAAGCTTCAAAAGGTGACTTTTGGTGAAAGGTACACATTTTTTCCCCTTTCTAGATCTATCTTTTGATTGGTGTTTCAGTCAAATTTATTTGCTGTTCTTCATTTGTATTTTATATCTTGCATTTGAATGGAATTAGGAAAATAGGTCCTCTATGCTTCACCCCCCTATTTTTCTATGTTTCAATGGTTATATATGAATGTATGTTTATGAAACATCATATGTGCATAAAACGATAAATTGAGTGTGTTTAATGAATTAACCTGCCAGACATGGAAATTAGTTAAATGATTGCATAAAAATAGAATAGTATTACATTAAAAGATCTAAACGCATGTTAAGGACTAGTTACCTATAAAAGAATTCAATTACATGTCAATGATTTTTTTTATTTTTTTTATGAATGAAAAGTTGAAAAAATGAAGATTTACAATTTAACATTTGCATGAAAGGAAAGACTATTTATATATTTATTTTTATGATGATGATCAAATTATATATTTTATTATCTTTTATGTTTTTATTGGGTTTACCTTCTGAGATAGGGTGTCGAATATCGGTTACTATAGAAGTTCAATCCTCTTTTCAGGATCTACTTGATACTCTAGTGCTTTGGCCAAAGCCATGTGTTCATTCTCATCTCTTGACTTCCAGATGACTATGAGGGTTAGTGGTGATCAGAGACTATATTGTGGGCATGTGCAGGATCATCATGGAAAAAACAGGCCCTTAAGTGGCAATACAATTCAAAAAAATCAGAGTTAGGCAACTTGACATAAAAATTTGAATTAGTTAACTATATTATTTCAAAAATATGTAATAATAGAATCTATTGAAAATTGAATGTAGTTTTTAAACAACTAGGTTTATTTTTATTTTTAAAAAATCTATTTGGTGAAAATTTAAAATTTCAATGCAGTAGTACTTAAATTTTAGGGAAAAAATAAGAAGTAGGTGTCTGTCTGACCACCCTAACAACAATAAAATGATAATATTTTTTATAAGATTTTAAATATAAGTAGAAGACTCAAGTCCCGATGTGATGCATATTTTTTTGTAATTTTTTTCCATGTAAATAATTAATTATGATTTTTTTATTGCAACTTTTAAAAAATATAAAAAACGCGTACGTCTGACCACCTTAACTTGGTCAAAACTTCATGAAATTAAATTATTTATTTTTTTACCTATACTATGTAAAGCATAGAATGTGACACATATTTTAGATTCAAAAAATGTGATACCGTTTAAAAGCTATAGATGTTTTTCATGCAATCTATCAATGAGGACTTTAGTCGTAATTCAAATAGAAAATGAATAATAATTATTTATTAAATTCAAAGTAAAGAATAATTTATATTGGTGGAAAGCTCAGAATCTCCTTTAAAAACCCTTTTCGTTTCATCAATTTTGGGTAAAAAAAATGTCGTTAGCCACATGGGCCATCATATCACTTACATATCACCACTTTTTGGCCCATCATGATCTTGCACATACCCTTGTATATTCCTCACGTTATTCATATATGATTGATTGTATTTATACTTCCAGATTGTATATTCATTTGAATTCATGGCATGAGAGCCAAAGTTGTACTTTTGTATATTATATATTATGTGCTTATACCTAGAATATGTGCTACACATATAAGGATGTGTTATGAAATTTATTTACTTAATGAAGTTGTTTCATTTATATTCCATACTTATGAGTTATTGAGTTATTGATTATTTTTGCGAGAATGAATTGGGTCATGACCATTACATTTTGTATCAAAGCTCTAGGTTTAACACTAGGGCCTTTGTCTACTAAGCTAAGATGTAAAAGGTTCATGTTATTTCCCATGTTTTGTGGGTACTTTTTGTGTGATTACTTAAGTTTTTATTCTAGAAAGTCAATGATAGGATTTTTGCATGTGGGTATGTGTAAGATCATCATGGAAAAAATAGGTACTTAAGTGGCAATGAAAATTTAGAAAAACAGAGTTAGGCCACCTTAACTTGGTCAAAACTTCATGAAATTCAATTTATTTTTTAATCCTATAGTATGCAAAGCATAGAATGTGACACATGTTTCGTATTCAAAAAATGTGATACTATTTGAACGCTATAGATGTTTTTCAATTAGCCTATCAATCAGGACTTTAGTCGTAATTCAAATAGAAAATGAATAATAATAATTTGTTAAATTCAAAGTAAAGCATAATTTATATTGGTGGAAAGGTCAAAATCACCTTTAAAAACCCTTTTCATTTAATCAATTTTGGGTAAAAAAAGTTGTCAGCCACATGGGCCATCACATCACTTACATATCGCCACTTTTTGTCCCATCATGATCTTGCACATACCCATGCGTGACTTGGGTGACATCATTAAGGGTTCAATGTGAATTGACCCATGTAGTATGCTTGAGGAAGAAGAGTATCTCCTCATTTGATATGCATGGAAAGATACCCTTGGTTGAAAGTTTTTTGAGTGGGGAATAAGCACTCTCTATTACATTTCTTAATGTGTGAGAACTTTGGTTAGGTCTTACATGCATGATTTTCATGTTGGTAGCAATTATTGTTTCTATTTTACCTAGTGTGATATGTTTGAGAAATACTTTCTGGTGAGGGTTAGTTAGACCCTTGAGATTTCTAAGAAGTGCTTTTGTGTGTGATTGATATCTCGATGTCTTGATTATGTTAAGTATGAATGTGTAGCAACCTTGAATGGTCTATTTTATTCTTTTGTGTGTTCCTTGGATGTGTGTATATGAATGCATGTGATTGAAATTGGGCGGTAATTTCTTGGCTCATGATTGAATATTATGAAATATTTAATGTGATTTTTGTATCAAAAGTGATGTGGGTATGGCATACACTTGAACGGTAACAATGTACTCTTTTGGTAATTTTGCATATAATACATTGTGCATTGTATCCTTAGTGAAGTATCATCATATGTGTGAAGTGATCATGTTAATTCATTAACAAAATATTACATTGTCATCATAGAATATTTGGGTCAATGACCTATATTCCCAAAATGTACCACCATTAAAAAAATCAAAACCCTGCCAATTCATTGCACATTCTAGGCAAATTCCAGATAGATATGAGGAAAATTTGAGGAAACTTTGAGGTGACTTGTTGGTCAATTCAATATAGACTGAAAGGCACCAATTTTGAGTAAACTCATGGCTACTTTGAGGGCGACTTTGAGGGTGACTTCACAAAGATATTACTATAGATTTGTAGGGCTCGCGTGGGAGAGGGATGACCACTTTGAAAGGGTTGGGTTCTAGTAGCTTGCCTCGCCTTACACCTATGTATTCCAACCTCTTTGTGGAATCCTTAGCATGTCAAGATCAATTCCCAATTTGTGCCAAAAATGTATTGTATGCTAAAAGATAACTCATAGAAAAATTTGAGCCTCCAAATGAGCCAATCATGGGTCTAATACAATGTTATTGTTTTGGACCAAACCGAACAAATTAAAGCACTAATATCTATGAAGAAATTAGATGAAAAAAAGTATAAAATAATAAGTGACAAATTTTATGTGGATTTACAATGTAAAAGAAGAGTACATATAATGTAAAGAGTTTGAAATGAATAAGGAGTTGACTCATGCATGCAACTAGAGGTGGCAAGTTTGTTCCTCTCAAGTGGGGAGAGAACTCGCCACACATCTTGGAAGATACTTTTTAAACTCTCCAAGTTTCTAATGAAGCCACTTTATATGGCTTAACTACAAGTCTAAATAATTACATAACGTACAAAAAAAATTACTACACTAATAGTTAGAGGACTGCCTACATATCTGACTTTGAAATCACAAAATTTTGGAATTAGGAGGAAATAATATCTAGATGAAAAAAATATATAATATCAATAATAAAAAGGGGATAAGGTGAGGTTTATAGAAAAGGTATGCTTGGATGGAAAACTCCAAAACTTTGAAAAGATAACCACACTTAGAAAAATGACCAAAAATACTATAGATGTAGGATCTTTTGGGACCTTTATAACATTGAACATACTAGTAGGCACATGGGGGTGATTACGAACAATATTTATGAAAAAATTGACCAAGAGAGACCCATTGGTAAAATTTCTCATATTAGTTATAATTGATGGCATAAATAAGGCCAAAATTTATAAGGGTGTTATAACTCAAAATAAATTGGGCACAATCAAATGGGGTGCCAGCAAGTTAATATACTCTAAGATTGCGTGCTCCCAATATTCTATAAGGAGGTTATAGAGTCTAATCCAAAATGCCATTTTTCAAGTTTAATAATTAAATGGATTAAATTTTGGAGACTTCTATTTAAGAAGAGGCTAACACCATCAAATATCTATGGACATTTATGAAGGATTTTATCTATTTTAGTTTCATTAGGGAACTCTAGTAAAAAGAATCCTCTTGGGAGGAAATTCACTATTAAAGAGTTTCTATACTAGTTTTTTTAATCTATATTTCTATTTTCTATTTGGTTGGTCAGGGTCCATTGAATTTCCCAATTAGGGCAACCTAGTTAAGAGTTGATTTGCATTTTCTAAGAAAGCATTTTTGAATTACACTTTAGATTTTTGAATGATGTATTTTTCACTCTTGTAGCCTTGATTCCACATCTAAGTGTTGATTTCACTGATGAAATTGTTATGGTTTCTTAAATATACATCTCTCCATATAAATATATCCATAATTTCCTCATGAATAGTGTCACTTTTACAAAAAAACTACATCTAAATTTATTTAAATTTTATTTTAAAAACACAATTATAAACTACACACTAAAAAATCAATGTTTTAATATCTTAAAATTTATAACATATGTGTCGCTTTTAAATTATTCAAATAAAAAGTAGATTAGTGTTATATTTTTCTTTTATAAAAAAATGATACAAATTTGAACCTTCACCCTTCTCTATTAACATTTTATAAATGAGTTTTTGACACACAACCTAATATAAATTTATAAAAATAAAAAATAAAAAAAAAGTGGCAAAGCCACTGAAAATATTTTATTGAAAATAAAAGAAGTTTTACATCAATTTTACATTGGGTAATAGTAAAAAAGTCATGCAAAACATTTGGCAGAATAGAACTAACAAGAAAATAGTAGGGGCAATAGTGTCGATTACAAACAGAGAAACCCCTCAAAGCACCAATGCATGAAAGTCGATTACATTGGGTGAGAAAGATAGGAAAATAATCCTTGAACCTTTGATAAAACATGCAATTTAAAAATAAATGAACATTGCATTCTAGAAAAGTATATTGTTTTCTTTCTAATTTAGTATCACCATTCTTAAGTTAGCTCAAATTTTTCATTTCTTATAGTGTGTACACACACACATATACATATATACGTATGTACATACATACATACATACATACATACATACATATATTTATACATACATATATACATATACATATGCATATACATATATATGTATGTATATCTATGTAAATATATATATGTGTGTATATGTGTGTGTGTAAATATATTTGTATGCATATATGTATGTGTGTATTTATGTATATAAATGGATATATACCATGAATTTTATATTTTCTCTCACACATACATTTATACCATATTTATTTTGTGAATTAACTTAAAATAAATTTAGATTCTATCAATGTTATTGCTCTATTCAAATATCCAAATAATCTTTTGAAAAATTACATAAAACATGTGAAGCAAGATTTATGTTTGATTTAAACTATCTAACAATAAAATATAATTAAAACTATTAAAAATGTATAACTGATAGAGTGTTTTTTGTTAGTAAACCTAGCTAGGATCCAAGAACCTAAAAAGAGGGAATCCACTAATACTAGTGTCCAATAGCCACCAAGACCAAAAAAAAAACTAGAAATAAATAAATGAGATATCAACCAATTGCCAAAACTATTATATTACTATAAGATCATAAAAGTATAATTGTTTAGAAGAACCCAACCAAACCAGTCATAAAGAAGGAAAAATAACCCCTAAAACCACCTAAACTATTAAAATAAAACTATCATGCACCATCAAATGGATGCAGTGACACCAAAAAAATTATGGGTTGATGCAAATTACATAGGCCTAAACACCCCCTAATTTTTATCATGTTTACAATTTTTACAAGACAAAAAATTACTAAAGGAGAGACTTCAAGAAAATCATTCATATCATCCTCATCATTGTATTTTGAGAAGGGAGGAATAAAATCTCAAGGAATTTAAATCTACATCCCTTAGCAATTTCATCAACCATGTTTTGTAGACACATTTTCCTCTTCTTTTATGTATACAAATTATCCAATAGAAAGTTAAAATAAAATTTAGAATAATGAAAATAATCCTTAATATCACTGGGGAGAATATAGGAACTCTCAATTCATTAGAAATTATAAAAACACCACTAAAAATTTGGGCCACATCAAACTTAGTTCTCTTCCCCCATGATTGACTATGATTCAACAACAAATCAGCCATAATGGACTTGATATAAACACTTGTGCCATCATCCATATCTTTAATTAATTCCTAAATGTACACCACATAAAGATGGAGCTCAAGGTTCTTTAGCTCTCATTTAATGAAATACATACTCCATATTATACCATATTATACTACTATGAAATTTATCTATCTAGCTTGACTAGGTCTTATTAACACTACACCTAATCTTTTTTTGTGACTTTTTACTTTTGTTCATACGCCATGAGTACACTACATGTGTCCTCACACTTATTCCAACTATTCCCACATGTGTCACACCTTTGGAGGGGTATTCAAACCTTTAATACTACCTTCTCACCTCCTCATTCTTTCTTTTTGAAACATAGAAAAATGGGATAGGGGGAGATTTCCCCCAAAAATGGAAAAGTGAATCCAAAGAGGGACAAGGGGTCCTATTCTTCTATTTTCATTAGGAAATGACATCTACACCAAGAATCGACTTACAACCCTTAGGTGAGTCAACACAAAATGTGAATATGTAGATTTCCCTTTTTGCTAGGATGAGGATCTAAGCTAAATAGCACTTTTGGTAGAAAGATTAAGACCATCAAATAAAATCCAAATTAAAATCTATAAAGTGCATTTAGAAGCCTAAACATAATACTGATGGAACCTACAACCTTTAGGGAGAATTTTGGAAGGGATAAATGTTGCATACCTCTCACAAAAATTCCTTTTCTAAGGCTCACTAAGGACTCATTCGCCCTATGGTGAATGGGTCCTGGCTAGGGCTTCGAAGAATCTATTTCTAGGTTTTGTTCCCATGTCTATGTTGATGTTATAGCAGCTATGTGTTACACTTCCTTTGCACAAATTCCAAGGAGAAGATCATGAATTAAATAAGTAGCCTTCGGCTATTTAATTCATGACTACAACTTTTATTAAATTGAGAGGGCCGACCCTATATGATTCGCATTTACTATTTGTTGCATGGGCTAACCCTAATTGTATTTATCTTTATTTATTTTTTTCCTAAGAGGGCTGACCTAACTTGAAGAGGCACCTCTCTTGTATTTATACAAGGTCTTATTTGTCATTTGTTCATCCATTCAATTCAAGCAAGTTCACAATTAAGAGCAGAGCAGAATTCACACTTTCATAGCCGCAGATTTGATTCAAGGAAGATATCATATTCATTACATAGTTTGCATCTAGAAGAAGGGCAATTTCTTTGTATCAAGTATTGGCCATTGTTGGGCCTAATTTGTAAGCAGATTTCTGCTCTTGTTCTACTTTATATAAGATATTCATTTGCTGGGTTTTTCTCCCTCAAGAGGAGGGTTTTCCCAGGGTATCTTGTTGTGTTCATTGTCTTATATGTTGCAATATTATTAAGTGCTTTCATTGATTAATCTGATCTAAGAAACACTAACATGGTATCAGAGCGGGTGTGAAAAAGATCGTGATCAAATTTAGTTTGCAACACTCACGTTATTCCTTTCCAGCCTATCTTCTAAATTTCTCAAGATGGTGAACGGTCTGAAAATTGAGGATAGACTCGAAGGAATTTCGAACTACACATCATGGAGGTTCAGGATCATGCTCACATTGGAAGAGAATGATTTGGCTGAGTTTGTGAAAACAAAAGTTCCCGAACCTAAGGAGGAAGAATAAAAGTTGCAGTGGAGGAAGAAAGATACTAGGGAAAAGAAAGTGTTGGTTGATTCCATCAAAGATCATATTGTTCCGATTGTCTTCAAGTTGGATACCACAAGGAAGATGTTCAAAACATTGGAAGATATGTACAAAATCAACAACACCAGTCATGCCCTAACCTTGAAGCAACAACTACTTCACATTAAGATGGCGGAAGAAGAGTTTGTCATCACCTACTTCATGAAGATTTCTGAATTGAGAGATCAACTCTCTACCATCGGTCATATTGTTGATGACAAGGATTTGACCATGTTGGCTCTTAATGGTCTTCCTTCATTTTGGGAGTCATTTATTCAAGGAATCAATGCAAGATCTAAACTTCCCAAGTTTGATCGATTGAGGATTGACTGCATTCAAGAGGAGTCGAGACTAACGGCAAGGGGCATTGGTCAAAGTTCAAAGAATGAATATTTACATGTTCTCGCCTCTCATTCATCGAAGAAAGGAAAATTTTGGAAGAAAGGATTCTTTAAGAGGAATCGAGATAATGGGTCAGATGGTGCTCTTGCATTCAAGAAGAAGTGGGACCTCTCTCATGTTTAATGCTTTAGATGTGACAAATTTGGTCACTATGCGAAGGATTGTCCTACCAGACCTAATCAGCTTGCTTCATTTGTGGATGTGATTGAGATCTCTCCCCAAAATGATTCTAGTGAATTTCTACTCTAGTCATGGGCCTATGTTCAAGCTGTGAAGGTTGTGTACTAAGCACAAGAGCAACATATCATACCGTGTCCACCCTTCAGAATATTTAAGAGATGAGTATTCTTTGCTTTTGATTACCATTCTAGTCTAAAATTCAGTTTGTTGAGTTGTGCAAAACTAACATTATTTACTTAGGATTATGTGTGACCAGTAAATAGTGATCACTGTGATAATATTCTTTAGATTTATTCATTGCAAGTAGTATCATGCTAAATTGTAAAGATTGTCTTTTGAGATTAGCTCTTCTGAGAAATTGAAAGAAAGACATGTCATGATTGATGAATTAATTATCTATTACTCTCGAGATTTTGAAGTATTGCATGGTTGAATAATGTTCATGAATTATTTTGTAGCCACTAATTCAGGCTATTGAGATAGTCAATCATGTATGGTCCTAGTTATGGTATGTCTATTTGAGATAGTTGAGTTCCATGAACTATGAGTAATCTCTTGTTAATGATTTCAGGATAAATCAAGAAGCATAATAGATTGCTTTCAAGAAGAGCTTGATGCATCCTATAGGTTGAAGGTTGGAGACTCTACTTGTAGCTATGAGACTAAGTGAATGGTTGAAGACATCTATTCAAAGAGGAAGAATTAACCTTAAGAGGGAGTTCTATGACTCACTGAGAATAAGTAAAGGTTACAGTGTTGCAAGGTCGAATGCTAAATTATTGAAGTACCTCTTCAGCAGTTGAGTTCTGAATTGCTCAAGTCAAGTCAACCTAAATTGGTAGCTCTGCAAACCTATTCAGAATAGAGTGATCCGAGATGCGGTTGAAGAGGTCAACCTTGAATCTCTACAGAGGTGTGCATTGGAAACCATTTCTCTAAGGAAAGCATTCCAGGCAATGAGGACAAGTGGTTGATGCAAGTGATTGAAGATTCAGAGGGAGCCTACTAAACCTAAAGAACATGGTTGTATTGCTTTGGATGTTGTTTCAGTTGAGGTATAGTAGGAAGTAGTCTTTTGTGGCAGCTCGAGAAGTAGTGTGGCTTTAAAAGCTCCTTGCAGGATTGGTTGAACAATCGTTGAAGCCAGCTGTCATCCTTTGTGTTATTCAAAGCTTTGAGAAGCTTTCTGTCAATCCCGTGTTTCATGACTAAACAAAGCATGTTGAGATCAAGTACCACTATATTAGAGATATGGTACAAAGGAAAGCTATACAGTTGAGGTATATCAGCACTGAAGAGCAAACGACAGACATTCTCACCAAGCCTCTCTCCAGGATCAAGTTTGTGTACTTTCGAGAAAAGCTTGGTATGGTGGAGAATGCAGCCTTAACTGAGAAAGAGTCTCAGTATCAGTGATCCTTGATTGATAATGCATTTCTCTATTCAGAGAGATTTGAGGTGTAAGCCCTTGATAATGCATTTCTCTATTGAGAGAGATTTGAGGTGAGAGCCCTTGTTTCCACCCTCTAGGAGAGCCATGGTGGATGTCATGTGTGTGACTCCATGACAACATCACATGAGGGAACCCATGATGATTTTTTAATGCATTTCTCTTTGAGATTTGAGGTGAAAGCCCTTGTTTCCACCCTTTGGGAGAGCCATGGTGGATGTCATGTGTGTGACTCCATGACAGCATCATGTGAGGGAATCTGTGATGATTTATTTGTGCTTGTGTATCACCCTCTAGGAGAGCCATGGTGAAAGTCACATTGAGGTGACAACATCACATTAAGTGATGAGCACTTGTTCATACCATCTATGGAGGTAGCCATAATGGTCGATATCATGATGAGGTGATATTCGATTTTGTTTTCATTCTGATATGATGTGTCTTGTGCAGGTGGAAGTTCATCCTTAGCCGAGAGGGAGTGTTGATGTTATAGCAGATATGAGCTGCACTTCCTTTGCACAAATTCCAAGTTCCAAGGAGAAGATCATGAATTAAATAAGTAGCCTTCAGCTATTTAATTCATGACTACAACTTTTATTAACTGGAGAGGGCCGACCCTATATGATTCGCATTTACTATTTGTTGCATGGGCTGACCCTAATTGTATTTATCTTTATTTATGTTTTTCCTAAGAGAGCCGACCTAACTTGAAGAGGCGCCTCTCTTGTATTTATACAAGGTCTTATTTGTCATTTGTTCATCCATTCAATTCAAGCAAGTTCACAATTAAGAGCAGAGCAGAATTTGCACTTTCATAGTAGCAGATTTGATTCAAGGAAGATATCATATTCATTACATAGTTTGCATCTAGAAGAAGGTCGATTTCTTTGTATCAAGTATTGGCCATTGTTGGGCCTAAGTTGTAAGCAGATTTCTGCTCTTGTTCTACTTTATATAAGAGATTCATTTGCTGGGTTTTTCTCCCTCAAGAGGAGGGTTTTCCCAGGGTATCTTGTTGTGTTAATTGTATTATATGTTGCAATATTATTAAGTGCTTTCATTGTTTAATCTGATCTAAGAAACACTAACAGTCTACACTCCCAGATTCCCAATTTTCACTATTCAACAACTGAAAATAAATTTTGTAGAAGATTTTTCATGAAATTACAAGAATGCTGACAACTTTGACAATTTTGATAATTTTGCAAAAAAAAATCTTCAAGAGAACTTCAACCTAAAACTAACAATCACACATCAAAGAGAGAAAAATGTTGTTTATTAGGTGAATGGGGGTTTTCCTTGGTCAAACCCCATTTTGGTAATTAAACTTTGTAATGAAATAATGAGAGATAAAGGAATGATGAATGAACAAGCTTATGTCACAAGTCACCAAGCCTTTGATAATCCTTGATAATGGAGGTATGCAACTTGCATGAAATGGATTAAATGGATGTGGATCTTGACTTTGAATCTTTGCTTGAGATGATGCTTTGAATGCTTGATTGAATCATGAAACTTACATGAACATATTAGCTCCAAAAACATGCATGACTCCACAACAGATCTTGGGGCCTTATGAACTAAGTGGACCTAATTGTACCTTATTTAAGGTGTTGTAAGGTTTTGTACCATACTTTCACACTAATCTAGGGTTTTCATTATTAATGGGGCTTCTTTATGCCTTATTTTCCCTTATTTTACATCCACGAGCCTTATTAATGCATCTTTTCAAGGATAATCCCAACACAAACCAACATCAAATCATGATTCATGTGATTTTGGATTGCATGGCCTAGATTTAGTGATTTGGGACTCATACACCACATTGGATGTATGGGTCCCACCTAAGTTTTGGGGCCTCGATCTTGATTTCACATCAATCTAAGTATTTCTTAAAAAGTGTTTCCCATAGCCTAGCCTAATGGGACTCATATGCCACTTCTAGTGAGTCCCATGTAGCTTAAAATTAAATTTAATTCAAATTCTTAGTGGGATTTTATCCTCCTAGATCTGATGTCAGCTTCTAGTGTTGTAATTTTAGGAAATTTGTAATAAACAAGTATAAATATAAGGTTATTTGACTCATTTTAACCTAACAAGAAATCAAGTGACCTAGCAATTTGAGTATTCATGTATTATAGAAAATTTTAGCTCACAAGAGTATTCAAGAGTCTTCAAGAGATTATTATCAAGTGTTTTGGAGCATAATTCAAGTATCAAGCATCATGTTAAAGTCATCATGCATCATGTTTATTTTTGAGCTAACATTTGTGATGTAGGGTTTCATGATTCAAGCAAGCATTCAATTAAAGATCTACAACATTCAAACAATAGTCAAGATCTATATCCATTGGAGCCATCTCATGCATGTTTTCAACATCTTAATCTTAGGGTTTGGTGAGTTGTAACATATCATTTTGCTCATTCATCATTCCTCTTTTACATTTGATTTCATTATAAGGTTTGATTACCAAAATGAGGTTTGACAAAGGAAGACCCCTTTCCACTAACAACATAACATTTTTCACTCTCTTTAGTGTGTGATTTAAAAATCTAGGTTGAAGACATTCTAAGGAGAAAGGTTGGAAGTAGTTTGTTGTCACCTTGTTTAGATCATTGGAGAACACCTACAGAGCATAATTCATTAGTTGAAATCCAAAAACAAAGTTGAGAAGACAAATAAGAGATTGAAGAGATGATTTAGACCTTGATCCTCTGAAAAAGCCAAATAGGACTAATGTGCCACTTCTGGCATATGAGTCCTAGTATAGTCAAATTTGCAATTTTTAGGAGTTTCATACTTGTCTTTGCTAGATTTATGTTCTTTCCCAAAAATCCTAATCTGGGACTAAATCACCCATCCTGGCATATGAGTCTCGGTCTACATTAAATTGAGTCATTTCAGGACTTCATTGAAGTTGCTACAGATTTTCAGGTGTACCTCTCCAGTTTATCATATTTCTATTATGTTTTGCATTCATTTCTAGGTCATTTATTATAGTTTTTCATATCATTAAGTTTCACAGTTAGATCTTGCATGCCATTTGTCTTTCCAAGCCTTAGCTTGGTGGTGAACCCTTTAGCATCATACCTTAGGACACCCTTTATTATATCTCTTTCCCCCTTTCTATCTTTGGATTGAGATCTCTAGGGTTTCCTTGAATGAAATAATAGCAAAATAGGAACCCCTCATCGTGCTTCATCTCCTAGAAGGTGGAGCACCCTATTTCCATCATTAAATTTTGGTGAACCGTCATTTAGAACATCTTAATTTTGATTTGGAGTGCACCATCATCCTAGA
Source organism: Sequoiadendron giganteum (assembly GCA_007115665.2). NCBI lineage: Eukaryota > Viridiplantae > Streptophyta > Pinopsida > Cupressales > Cupressaceae > Sequoiadendron > Sequoiadendron giganteum. The sequence continues at coordinate 134,701,104 of CM021105.1, read as the reverse complement.
TCTAGCTTGCATTAACATTGCATTATGTTTTTGCATTAGTTAATTGACATCAAAGGTTTCTAAATCTTGTATTGGTGAAAAGCGCATATAGGTTGCATTTTGTCTCTTGCATCACTGAAATGACTTGAAATATGTGTTTTCACTTAGCCTAGACATAATAAAAACCAAAAAGCATAACTTTCACTTAGAATTTTTTGAAATCTTTGCAAAAACCCTAAACTAGGACTCATATGCCCCATTTGGGAAATTTAGTCCCAATACAGGTGGTTTTTCCTAATTTTTGGGTATTCTATGGTGATTGTTATTCAACATTCAAACCTCTGAAAAACCTTGTTTGGGACTCATACACCCCTCTAGGAAATTTAGTCCCATTTCAAATTTTAAACTACATTCTATGACATTAAATTCTATGTTTCTATGTTTCTATTTTTTATTGTTATTTATCTGTTTCAGTTTACAGAGTTTTGATTACTTTCATTTTATTGAATTTAGCTTAATTTCATTTTGAATTAGAATTAGAGAATAGCATTTATCTTGTGTTCATTACATCTTGCATTTCCTTGATTGTCCCTTGCATGAGCTTTTCTACTTGGTGTCCTATTGCTAATACTATAGTGAGACAGAGTTCAAGACTCATTCATCCCACGATAGCACAATCATCATGGATCTTGGGTTGTCTAGCTCTTTCACTACTAATTTTGACACTAGTTCACTAGGTATGGACCATACCCTTAACAACTCTTTGCCTTCAAGTAGTGTGGCATATGCTGAAACAATGCTTGTTAGTATTCCTCAAGAAAACATAATCCAAATTTATGATGACTTAGTAAACCTCCAAAGTCAAATAAGTACTCAGAACATTTCAACCATTGCTATCCCCACCATAGATAACATACATCGCATGATCGAAAGTGAAGAAGGAGTTGTTCTTATGCATAACATAATTCAGATTTTTGGACCACATCTTACCTCAACCATTAGATTTCCTTTACCTTCAAACAATGTTACAAGTCAAGGAGGAATTCAAATTACTCCTCCCACAACAATTGCCTCTATCCCTACCTATACCAACCCTCACATTAAAACAACGATGCAACCTACTAGTATTGTGATTCCTTGGGTATTTCCGCTAGAATCCCTAGTACATTTGTGGCATTGCAAGTCATATCTCCTACCACTTTACCTCCTATAATAATTCCATTCAGTTGTCCCTAGAACACATACACACCTCTACCTTATTCATGTCCATCTCAAAATTCAAAAAATGATCCTCTTATAAATCAAATTTTGCAATCAGCTTCATTCCTTCAAAAGAAATTTTCCACAATAAACCAAAATCAAAATGGTCAACCTACATATTATGTCAAAATAAATCCCTTATCCTTGGATATATTGAGAAAAATGATGCCACAAGGTATAGAGGTTCCTAGATTCAAGAAATATGGGGGGAAAGAAGATCCTTCTAACCATGTTTTTGCTTATACTACACTATGTAGTGACTTTATTCTTAAGGACAAGCTCTTGGCTAAGCTTTTCCATAGATCCTTGAAGGATATTGTCTTAGAATGGTTTTATTCATTACCAAACAGCTCAATTAGTTCATTCAATGAACTAGTTTAGGAATTTATAAACCATTTCCAAGTGCATATGAATCCTTAGATGACCATAGTTGATTTAATGAGATGTAACAAAAAGAAGAGGAAAAGATTACCAAGCTCATTTCATGATACCAATCGGTCTACTCCCAAATCGACATAAAGATTCTTGAACCTCACCTTCAAAGGATGTTCATTGATAAATTGAAAATTAAGATACAAGATAATCTTACCATGATGAGGTTCCCCTCTTTCATGCACTTGTGTACTACCCTTCATGATTACCGAAATTCGGTTAGTAGTCATGAAACAAAACCACCTTTAGCCAACCTGAGAAGTTTGAAACATAAACCAAAACAATTAACAACCTTGTAGAAAGAAGAATAAAGGCTTCCTTCAACTAAATCCCCCTCAACAAATAACTCAACATGTCGATACCCAAGTGGTTGTTATAAGAAAGACGACTCCATTCACATTTGGGGATCTAGCTATGAAATTCACTCCCTTACCCGATACCCTCCATAACACAATGTCACAGCTTTTAGAATAGAATATGATGACCTTACCTCCTATTAAGACTCTTGATCCTAATAATCCTTTACCCCTGAACTTTAGATTGAATGCATATTTCCATTATCACTCACAAAATGGACATGACATGAAACATTGAAAGTGTCTTAAACATCTTGTGCAAGAACTCATTGATTCTAGTAGACTTTCAGTTGGCGGTGTTAATGATCAAGGAAATAAGTCTATTGCTCCTCCTAACTAAAACCTGTAAATATTTACCAACCCTATTCCTAAACATAATATTTCAATTGTCAAATCTAGTGAAACTTAAAAGAATGCTATGATGAATGTTGACACGAATGATGAGAACATGAATACAATTCAACAAAGTCCTATGGGTATCATTGAACAAGGTCCCATAGATAATATTGAAAAAGGCTTGATTGTGTTGATCGAAACTCAAACGCATAAGGGTTGAACTAAAAATCCTCTTGACATTGCTTTCTCTTCTAAAGATATACTTAAAAATGCACCTGATGGTTCTCTTTACATAGCTGGTTGAACCAATGACAATCCCACTAATGGGATATTAATTGATACTATCTATGGAGAGAATGTGATCATTGAGGAATTCCTACTCACGCATGAGCTCTATCAAGAAACATATGAAAAACCAAAAGGATGGATAAAGACGCATAATGGTTTCACATGCCCTATGATGGGATTGATCACCTTACCTTAACAAATAGGACCGAAAACACTAGATGTCTCATTCTCCATCATCTCGACGTTGGATAAATTTCATGTGAAGCATGGTCACCCATGGCTACTCTACATGGAGGTCATCCCATCGGTCGTGCATAAATGCATAAAGTTTCCCTTTGATAATGAAATATTTACCATGCACCATAGTGGCTTCAACCCTTTGTCTTCCCATGGAAAATTTTCATTAGATTTCTTTTGGCCTGAGCCTATGGAACCTATCAAACCTCGAGAAGACTTATTTTTCAAATCCTACCAAAAGTTCAAGGTGAAATGCATAGCAAAACTATCCCTTAAAAATATGCCTCAACCTATGACCGAACCTACAATCCTTGATGAAACCATGATTGAGCCTAAAGACATTCCAAGAAACTAAGACCAACCTAAGATAGATCATTTACCTACCTCCTATAAAATACCAAGAGATAACGAAAACAATCTCGTCATGCCTCCTAAGATAAAGAAAGTTTACAAAGCTAAAGATAAAGTGGTTGACCAACCTCCTATGGTTCCTTTTGTTCCTCCCCTTAGGGAAGAAAAGAAACCTATGGTTGATAAACCCGCTCCTACACAAACACAACTTGAAAGTCATACTAAAAGAAATAGAGATGCTAGAGAGCGTAGGCATAGATGACATACTCTTGCTCGAAAATTAAATGAAGAAAAACCAACAAAGAACATCAAAATCCAAACTTGACTAAAGCAATGCATGATGAATCTCCCACTTCGCCAAAACAAAAAGATCATATACCATTGTATACATCTAAAAATGGTCATATTATAATAAGTCTCGTAATTAATTAAATACAAGTTATTTAATTAATCTTCTAATTCAATCTACATATAAATGAATTTAAATAATTATTTATATTGTTCATTTTCTATATTCTTCTATCTTAATTAAATAAGTTTAGTTACTTATTTAATTTAATTATCGCATTACTTTAATTTGACTTTTTAATTCAAATAAAGTAAATATTCTTCTTTTTCCAAAATCATTTTTTCCATTTCTTCTTAATTAATTAAATAAATTTTACAATTTATTTAATTTAATTATCACATTGCTTTATTTCAAATAAAGTAAATATTCTTCTTTCCAAAATCATAAAATCATCTTTAAATCTTCTAAAAAGCCATCTCACATATAATTAAATATTTTTAAATATTTAATTAGAAACTTCTTATCCACGTCCCACTTATAATTAAATATTTTTAATATTTAATTAGAAGCTTCCAAATCCACATGTCACATTAAATTAAATAATTTTATTATTTAATTATCTTCAACCACTTAAACTAACTAATAACTAAACTTGACAAATGGCAAGTTGTCTCCATTTTTGAGTGAAAAGGTTTTTATGGGAAGGAAACATCTTTCTGCTTTCTTTCTATTTTCTATCTTTTTTTCCAACTTCTCCATCTCTCACTGTTCATCTTACCAGACTAAATCTCAATCGTTGATCTTTACCAACAAAAATTTTGCCTCCGAAAATCTCTAAATAAGACCTCTTGGCTCTTTGAAAATTCTGGAACTGTTTGCATAACATAAGCATTATAGTTGAATAATAAAAAATTTAGCATTTTAATATCTTAGTTTCCTAATCATAGCATACCATCTTAGTTTTCATTATCTTAGCATAAATAATCATGGTAGAATAGCTTGCATAATCTGTTCTTAGTTTGGTTATCATAGTTTCAATATCTCACATCAATTACCATAAGAATGTATCTTGCATATCATCTCATTCTCTAGGTTGTCATTCTGTTGAGCTTCTACTTATACAATCTGAGAGCAAGCAGCTTAAAATGAATCCTTGGAGATAGAGGACAATGAGACAACTTTGAAGAATCTACTAGGTTTGAAGTTTTATTTTTTTTTAAATTAGATTTCTTTAATACAATGTTTCTATGGTGTGTTGTTTAACTTGTTTGTTGATTCCACATATTCACACACACATTTTTGGCCCCACTGTGGGGCTCTTGCCCTGTTTTAATATTTTATTGCAAGTTTTTTTGGTAGGTCACGACTGGAGACACAAATTAGTGCATACGACACCCATTCTAGCGCATTTGAAGATTTTTCTAGTGCATTTGATAGATTCTCCAATGCATTTGAAGATTGTTCCAGCACATCTGATAGATTCTCCAACACATTTGAATATTGTTCTAGCACATCTAACTGATTCTCCAGTGCATTTGAAGAATTTTTTAGCGCATATGACTGATTTTGTAGCGCATATGACTGTTTCTGCAGCACATTTGATAGTCAATCTTAAAATGGTCATATCTTGGTCTTTTTCAGAGCTTTTTTTTTTGAAATAGGGTAGAATTTCATAAGCTATCCAATGGTGTAGGTTTTTATCAATTTTGATAGAGTTAAAATTTTCAAATTCTCACATATTCTCCACCGCATGACTTATGTTCTAGTGCATTTGTAATTTGTATAATTTACTCTCTGGATCTGACACGACCATGACTAGTGGTTTTATTATTGCTTTTGGATTAAAATGAACCAATCCTAGGGTAGCCATTTGGATTAAAATGAACAAATCCTAGGGTAGCCATTTGGATTAAAATACACCAATCTTAGGGTAGTCATCATACATTGCAATCTCGGTTAAAATGAACATCATGTCTTTTGTGAAGCAATATCTTCACGTAGAATAGTAAATAATCATTTGGGTTTTAAAACTAAATATTGTTTGTTGTGATTGGACAGTGATAGGATTATGCTCTCCCCTTAACTGGGTGATCAAAATGCTAGACTCATCTTTTAATTTCATGCACTTTATGCTTTGTTAAAACCTTTAGCAAGCCTACTCTTGTGGGAAAAAGTACTCACCCAAGAAGAACAACCTAAGTGGAAATGCCTAAAGACAAGGATTCCAACCCACTATAATGAAAAGTGAGTTGTTGATAAAAATCCACTCGACAATAGTGTGCAAGATAACCATCCCCAAAGCCTTTATTCTAAAGGTTGGGAGGTCTCCTGAGGGAGTTTATCATTTGTCGCACCAAACAGAAGCTCTTATTATGAACCTTAGTGTAGAAGCTAACCGGGTTAGTAGCCAAACATTATAATACTCACAGTGCAAGGGGAGGGAAGAATCTATCATCAAGATACTCACCATATAATTGCCAAGGACCATTTGCTCAAGGGATCGAGAAATCTAACTTTAAGTACATGTCTAGAAAAGACAAAAGCACAAGCGCCCTCTAGGGGGTGACACAACTGTGTGAGTCGATGTAGTTCTAAGATGTGGGTTGTGATGATTATAATGACCTTTTTCATCATTAAGAGTGAGTTTGCTTGAAGTATTTGTTTTTTTCAAATATCTGTGGAAATTTCAGAGAACATACACTTATTATTTAGATTCTAGGGCTTAAAAAAAACTATCTTCCTATTGTATGTTGTGTTTTCAAAACATTAGTTTAGATAAGATCATCCAGAAAACACAAGGATTTGACAAACCAATCTGTGATATTTATGCTAAGGGATTGGAAATCAACAACCTCTATCAAGAAATCCCTTTGTATAAGAATCAAGAAACCAAAAAATCCTCTTAGCTACGATAAGCTTTTGAAAAGGAGACAGTTTTTATATCAAAGTAGGAAATTCTTGCTTGAACATTGAACTTTCATCGATAGATATCATGACTTTGCTAGGGGATTTACCGATGATTTTTCTTTAGAGCCTTTATATTCATAAGCTTATTTCTAATGAAGAGCTCTTTCACAAAGGAATAATCATAGTCAACCCATTCATCATTCATACATTTCTCAACCAACAATACAATATTCCAACCATCCAAATTAGTTGTTGCAATAGGGAAAAACTTGGAAACATTAGGCATTTTGAAAAAACCATCATTTTTCAAACTAAGATCAAAAGATCTTAAAGTGCATCAATTTATGATTTTTAGTTTAATTCCCATAACAGGATCTGCCATCCTTCATCTAGGGAATCACAATCTAAAAATTAGAAATCCCTTAGTCATATCAATAGGATCCAACATTCTATTTGGCTAAGGCATCAATTATCCAAAAAAAATCACTCTCATTTATGATCTAAGTTTAGTAAAAAAAATTGATTCAAGCATATTTTGATTGTCACAAGCTCCCAAAAATGAGAAGAAGATGAAAGAGATAATCCACTTTGCAACATGGGTGATAGGGAAGAAAATCCTTTTCATAGGCTTCATGGAAATAGTTCAAATGATGAAATAACCAAGGAAATGCTTCAAGAAGTTGAACAAGATCCACAATTTCTCCTAGCCATGGAAAAACTCTTAGAGCGGAATAAAGAAAGATACTTTCTTTTATTGGAAAACCAAGGTGCTAAACTTCCCTCTGATTATGATACAAAAAAAAAAAGATCCTGAAAAATATTGAAACTCCCATAAACGGTCTTAGTGCTCTTACCCAACAAATAAGAGCACTACAAGGGAAAATCAAGGAAATACAAGGGGGTACAACTAAGAAGTATGCTTTGGAGGATATTTTTCCATATCCTTTTGATAGAAATCTCAACATGATCCCATTTCCCAAGCATTGTGGAATTCCAAAATTTGATAGATACAATGGGAAAAAAGATCCTATTGATCACATGAGGGAATTTTGAAACATGAGCCTTGAATTTGCACATGAAGACACATAGTTGATGATATTTTTCTCCCAAAGTTTACGTGGGAAATCCATGGAATGGATCTCTAAAATCACTCCACCCATCATAACATTTGAGGAGTTGATCAACAAATTTATATCCCAATACTCCTACAAAATTCAACATCAAATAACTATGCTTGATCTATGCAGAGCAAAGAAAAATACTAGAGAACCCTTCATCACATTCCTACAAAGATGGAGAATATTATTCACATGATATTCTCATCCAGTTCCTAAAAAGGAAAAGATGGATTACTTTATAGATATTCTTAATTAAGAAATGAGTTATTGGCTCAACCTTCATTGTCCTCCATCATTTGATAAGTTTATTGAGAATGCAATCACTATTGAAGGAGGCTTAGTTAGGAAAGGAGCGATAAAACTTGACAAAGATAGTCCAAATTCATACAATCATAACAACAACAATGACAAATAAATATTTTGGACTAGAAACAAGAATGTTGTCAATGATGGTGTGGTAGATGAAAACAATGTGAAAGAAAAACCATCCATCTTCAATCTATCAAGTACCCCACACAATAACACCAATCAAGGCAATAGTAACACCAATCAAGGAAGCAACACCAATCATAGATATTTGACCAATCAGAACAATAGAAATAATTGTGGTAACTTCAACAATAATCTCAATAGCACTGAAAATCCACCCAAGTCACATTTTTTCTCAAATCGACAGAGTTTCACTCCTTTGGGCCAATCTCTTGAGTTAGCTTTGAAAGACCTTCTAGATAAAAATACCATCACTTTACCACCTCAAAGAGATTATGAGTCATGAGTCAAACCACCATCATGGAATGAATCGTATTACTATGACTACCATAGATGCAAGGTACATAGGACAAATAATTGTCAAGGATTGAAAAATTTAATGCAAGATTTGATAGAAAACCGCACAATAACAATCAAGGGACATCATGCCAATGAAGATCATCAAGCATTTAAGGACCCTCTTCCAAACTATCAAAAAGGAGAATCTTCAAGTGATAAAGGAAAAAATGTAAACCATGTCTATGATACCACAATCAACCACATTTATACGGATGACCAATAGGTTAATGTGATCAAGGTCAAGGAAAAGCAAGAATATCAACAAGTCAATGTGACAACAAGGGGACAAGATAAAGTCATCTTAAAAGGGATTTCATCCAAAATAAATGTCACTCCTCCAAGCCAGTATAATTTAATCGATCAATTGTAGAAAACATCGGCTCAAATCTCTATCTTAGAGCTTCCACAGATATCCCCAACACATAAGAACATTTTGGAGAAGGCTCTTGACACAATTGTATCCACTAATTTGGATATTAACAAGTTTCAAGCCATGGTGGGACACTTTTCCTCACCCACTTGCCTATCATTTTCTGAAAAAATATGATGCCTCCATGTCTCATCTGCACAACTCCTCACTTTATCTAGAAGTCATAGTCCATAAAACCCAAATTAGGCATGTCTTAATAGATGGAGGATCCGATTTGAATATTTGTACTTTAAAATTGGTCCTGGCCTTAGGATTTTATAAAGATTCTATTGATCCAAGAAGGAAGGTAGAAATTAAAGCATATGATGATGAAGAGCAAGCTTCCAAGGGTCTTATCATGTTACCTATCAAAGTGGGACCTATTATAAAGAATACTTTCTATCAATTTTTGGATCGAGACCTTTCTTACAACATACTTTTGGGTCATCCTTGGATCCATGAGATGCAAGCAGCATCATCAATGTACCATCAATGTCTCAAATTTCCTTATGATAGACAAAAGATAACTATACCAACAGATCATAAAAACAACCAAATTTGTTATAATCTTAGAGAAACCCAAGACACTTGTGCACCACATAATAGAGAAGCTCTTGTTGTTTCCCCTTTAAATCAAAATGATCAATCAAAGGAATTGATAAACAACTTTGGCACAAAATTGCAATTGCAGAACAAAGGGGTGGGAGAATAATCATTATGTCTCTCTAACTTACCTATCTCTCCAATATCGCATGGCTAGCCCACAAAATCCAGATAACAAGTTGCAACAGCCTCCACATCAAGAGTACAATATTCAGTACCCATCACAATGTTTGATGGAAAATTTATCAAAGCTAATACTCAAGAAGATGAAGCCGAAGATAGAGACATTCTCAAGTGGCTATATAAGGATGAAGATGAATCCATTCAACATATCAAATTGCTTACTAAACAATATGGTAAGGGCTATGCTATAATGCAAAGGATGGGCTATGAAGGGAGTGGTCCCATAGGTAAAAGAAATGAAGGAATTATAGATCCCATTTAGCCCACAATAACACATCCAAAAGATAAAACAAGAGTTGGGTATGGTGAAGATACAAAAGAAGGAGCCACTTTAAAGAAAGCCCATGAAGAAGTAGCTTTAAAGAAATCTCATGAGGAAATAGCTTTGGAAATTCTTAGATTGCAGGATAACTCCAACACTGATTCAAATGAGTATGAATGGGATAAAATTTATGATGATGAATTTTAGAAGTATGACACCCATACTTATACAAGGAGAAAGTTCAAGGACTCAACCACTTGAATCTGAACCTCAATATGAGTATGACTCAAGTGAGGACGATTTGGTTCAAATGAGATTGATTATTTATAAGAGGATACCATCATAGACCTTCCCTATAGTGAGAATGTTAACCATGTCCATGTCATGACCTTAACAACCCTTGACCTCACTCAGCTAGATGATCCTTTGCCTTTGATCCATCCTAAACTTATTGATTGGGATCAAACCGAACCTATTGATATCCCTATATTCCAAGATGATGAAGTCGTGGTAAATTCCTTTGCTCTTTCAATCTTGAAACAAGTTCCACCAGTGAATCTCATCATCAAGATTTAAATCAGGAGGGTGCCAAGTTTCTTAGTTGCAAAATCAATAATATAAAAGATCGATCTAATGGTGAAAACCAATAAATGACAGTGTTAGATCATGAACAAGGAAAAAGAAAGAGCATATCTAATGGTGAAAACCTTTCAAAGGCACTAACGGATGAGAAACTTGACACTCTCCTAGAACACTATCAAGAGAGATCTCCTATTTTGATTGACCCAATGGAAGCAATTAACATAGACACTGCAGAACATCCAAAGATCCTACAACTTGATTCTTCATTAATAGAGGAAGAAATACCAAAGTTCATAGAATTCTCGAAATCCAATCAAATCAATTTTCCTTGGTCATATGCAAACATGCCTGGATTGCACCCTAATATTATCATGCATCATTTGTCTATAATGTCAAGGGAAAAACCAGTAAATAAAAAACTTAGAAAGATGCATCTGCATGTTGCATTGTTGGTCAAAGAATAATTGAAGAAACTATTGGAGGTAGGGTTCATTCGGTCCATTGAATATGCGGCATGGATCTCTAGCATAGTACCCATATCAAAATTGGATGGACCTATCAGAATTTGTACAGATTTTTGGGATTTGAATAAAGCATGTCTGAAAGATGATTTTCCTCTACCTAGCATTGACACAATTGTGGACCTGGTAGTTGCCCATGCCATGTACTCAATTATGGATGGATTCTCAGGATATAATCAAATCAAGATTGCACCCGAGCATCAAGACAAGACTGCTTTTACATGTCCCTAGGGTACCTATTATTGGAATGTGATGCCATTCAAACTAAAAAATGCATGTGTGACCTATCAACGAGAAATGACCACTATTTTTCATGACATGATGCACACTTTCATGGAAGATTATGTGGATGATCTATTAGAAAAATATTATACAAGAGAGGGACATATGGAAATCCTATCTAAAATCTTTGTCAGAATGGAGAAATTCAAGGTTAGACTCAATCCAAAGAAGTGTGTCTTTGGGGTTGAATCTAGAAAGCTTTTAGGATATATAGTTTCAGAAAAGAGAATAGAGGTAGATCCAGCAAAATTCAAAGCCATCATGTAGATACCACCACAAAGAAGTATCAGTCAATTTTGATCATTGCTAGGACACCTACAATCTATCAGAAGGTTTATCGCACAACTAGCAGATATGAGTTTTCCTTTCACGCATCTCTTGCACAAAAATGTTCCTTTCAAATGGGAATAAAAGTGTGAAGCAACATTCAACCAAATCAATAAAAAATTGATGAGTCCACCAGTCTTGGTTCCACCAATACCAGAAGAGCCGCTCTTACTTTACATTTCAGCCACAAAGGTATTCTTGGGGGCATTGTTGGCACAAGAGGATACAACAGGAAAAGAGCGGGTTGTATACTAAATCAACAGGACCCTAACAAGTCATTAGCTCAACTACACTTTTATTGAAAAGGCTTGTTTAGTAGTAGTGTTTTCTTCCCAAAATTTGTTGCACTATATATTAGCCTACATAGTTAAACTTGTGGCCAAAATTGATCCATTAAAGTACCTTTTGAGCAAAGCTACCTTAACGGGTAGGCTAGCCAAATGGGTATGATTTTAAGTGAGTTTGACATCCACTATGTAGATCAAAAATCCATCAAAGGACAAGTCATAGCAGATCATCTAGATGAAGCACCCTTACAATCAACTCATCCAATGCACATTGAATTTCCTGATGTAGATGTTTTCACAGCAACAATAAAGTAGTCATGGACACTATATTTTGATAGATCCTATACACAACATGGCTCAGGGGTAGGAATTCTATTTGTTACACCTCAAGGACATACCATTCCAAAATCCTATCAGTTAATGTTTCCTTGCACCAATAACATAGCCAAATATGAAGCACTGCTTACTGGAATGAGAGTAGCTTTGAAAGGGAGGATCACATAACTGCAAGTATATGGTGATTCACACCTCGTTATTAACCAAATCAATGATGATTATCAGACCAAGGATGATAAATTAATGCCTTATAAGAACATGGTTGATGATTTTAAGAAATATTTTGTTGAAATCAAGTTCATGCAGATTCTGAGAATTGAAAACAAAGTTGCAGATGCCATGGCTACAATTGCTTCATTACTACAACTATCAAAAAATCAAACTCAATATGAATTCCTAGTCGAAAAAATATTTTCCCCTACCTATGATAATCCTGAGACCCAAATCATCTATCATCTAGTTGGTTATGATTCCCCTTTATACGAAAATATCTATACCTACTTGAAAGATAATATCTTACCCCCGAATCCATCCCAAAATCAAAAGAGAAACTTTATATGCCAATCTTATTGCTATACCTTAATTGCTGACACCCTTTACCAATGTGGTCATGATGGTACACTCCTTAGATGTCTTGAACATGATGAATCTGAAAAATCCTTACAAGAGGTTCATGGTGGTATTTGTGGAACTCATTCAAGTGGTTTGACCTTAGCTAAGAAACTTGTTAGAATGGGTTATTATTGGCTAACTATGGAAAGGGAATCCTTTACTTTTGTCAAGAAATGTTCAAAATGTTAGATACATGGAAACCTCATTCATACTCCTGGTCAAGAGTTGTAGCCTTTCACTACAACATGTCCCTTTTCTTAGTGGGGACTAGATTTGGTTGGAAAAATCCACCCCTCTTCATCAAATGGACACAAGTTTATAATCACAGCAACTAAATATTTTACCAGGTGGATTGAAGTTGTTCCATTGACCACAATAAGCAGCAAGCAAATTTCATCCTTTATCTTGAATTATATCATATGTCGATATGGCATTCCCAGCTCCATTATCACTGATAATGGGAGACCTTTTAAGAATCAGGATGTCGATGAACTTTGTGAAAGATTCCATATCCACCATAGGTTCTTTAAACCTTATTATCCACAAGGAAATGGCCAAGTAGAGGCTTCGAATAAAACAATCTTAAAAATATTGAAGAAGACAGTAAATAATGTTGGTCATGATTGGCATGTTCAGTTGAATCCAGCTTTGTGGGCCTATAGAACCAACATTCACACACCAACATGAGCCACCCCAATGCTTTGGTCTATGGAGCAGAAGCGATCTTTCCATTAGAAGTTGAGATACCCTCACTTTAATTCTCACTGAAGGGACTCATAACTGATGAATACTACAGTTTCTCAACTGCAAGAACTGGAACTACTAGATGAGTGACAATAATGTGCAGCTGATCACTTGAAGGGTTATCAACAAGTCATGTCTCGTAGCTACAATCACAGAGTCAAGCCACACACATTTTAAGTAGGTGACTTGGTCTTGAAGGAAAATCCCCACAATCAACAAGATAGGGAGAAGAAAGGAAAGTTTGAACCAAATTGGCTTGGTCCATTTGTCATTGTTGCAGTATATGGTTCTAGAGCTTATCAACTGTCTACACCTGAAGGAGACTTGTTTGAAGACCCAATCAATAGAATTCGTCTTAATAATTTCTATGTCTAAACAAAAATAGCAAAAAATGTCCTGAAAAAAAAATCCAAAGTAGCATAAAAAGTTGTGAAAAAATCCAAAACAACATGAAAAGTCTTGAAAAAATCCAAAAGCGGCATGAAAAGTCCAAAAAAATCCAAAAACAACATGAGAAGTCCTGAAAAAATCCAAAAACAGCATGAAAAGTCTTGAAAAAAATCCAAAAACAACATGAAAGTCTTGAAAAAATCCAAAAACAACATAAAAAGTCCAAAAAAAATCCAAAAAAAAATAGAAAAAAAAGTCTAGAAAAAATCATCATCAGGATGAAAACTTGGTAGATAGGCATCCTTTTGACATACAAAAAAAATAAAAATTGTTGCCTTGATGAAAACCTGGCAAACAGGCATCTTGGTGACAAAAAAAAATCTGAAAATCTTGAAAAGTGCAATAGAAATAAATGGTGAAAACCTGGCAATCAGGCGCTATTTGTGAACAATTTGGCTCTTCCATCTATTAGTTCATATCCTCCATCATATCATCATGATCATCCACATCATATCCATCATTTGCGCATCATAGAGGCACTCATGTTTTATCATGGTTCGGTGAACTTTGTACATATCCATAATAATCGGTTGTGTCTAACTGGGAGCAAAATATAGACTCAACGAGGGCAACTAACTTTTGAGCTATCACAAAAAACAAATGGCAGTACAACAAACGTTTCAAACAAAACCAAAACATAATGACAAGACAACACTTGGCAACCAATCATACATGATCAAAACACTCATCATAAAGCGCAACATTGGGTTTTCAAATTAAATTGGATGATCTAATCTAAATAATGACTGAAATACTTAAGCAAAGGTTGAATTGTTGTTCTATGGATTTTTGTTGTCATACCTCTGGAGCAACTCGATGATGTCATAAACTAGAGAAATAAGGAAGAAGTATGATTTTTCTTTGTCTGTTGTCTATGAGTTGATCATTATTACTGTACAAATTTTTTGTGGGACATGCTCTACAACGTGCCATTGATGACATTTCAGAATTTGCATAGGAAAAAGGTTAACTCTTGTTTGTTTATGCAAACAATACTCAGGTCATCTTGTTTCAATTATACCTCGATTCTTGTATTACCTTGTTATATCAAAAATCATGAAAGTTGTACTCAGATCATCATCAATGCAAATATCCCCTTTGATGCTTGTACTAACTTCCAACATTTCAATAAGATCAATGATGATAAACAAGCATAAAATAGGTCTCAAAATGACAACATTGCATAGTTAGATTTCCATGGTTAAGATAGATTGCATCCATATTATTTTGTGCATGAGCATTATCATATCCATCACATCTCATCTGCATAATAAAATCCATCTCATATCATCATAAAGCATCATCCAATCTCATCTAAATCTATCCATCCAATCTAGCACAAATCATGTAATGATATCTCTGGTTTTGTTCCTAGCCTTACTACAAGCCTTGATCATCATCGAGATGTATCCTTCCCTATCCTTGTGTTATTTCGGGATGTATCCTTCCCTCATCAACAACACTCTCATCATCATCATCATTGGGATGTATCCTTCCCTATCCTTGTGTTGTTTTGGGATGTATCCTTCCCTCATCAATAACACTCTCATCCTCATCATCATCGGGATGCATCCTTCCCTATCCTTGTGTTGTTTCGGGATGTATCCTTCCCTCATCAACAACACTCTCATCATCATCATCGAGAGGTATTCTTCCCTATCCTTTTGTTGTTTCGGGATATATCCTTCCCTCATCAACAACACTCTCATCATCATCATCATCATCAGGATGTATCCTTCCCTATTCTTGTGTTGTTTCAGGATGTATCCTTCCCTCATCAACAACACTCTCATCATCATCATCGGGATGTATCCTTCCCTCATCAACAACACTCTCATCATCATCAATCCATCTTGGCTTGTAGTTTGACTGGGGCATAATCAAATCAAATCATCTTCATATCAATCTTTCAATAGCGGATTTCATCACATCATCTCGACCGATGAATCCAACATCAAATCAATGCACATTTTCAAAAATCATCAAAAATTTCAAAACAATAAAAAATAATCAACAATTTCCAAAAATAAAAAATCTGAAAAAATTCAAAATTTTATCCGATTCATCACCTGAGGGGGCATGCAGGCATCAGTTTTCCAAAATTCACGTCTAGGTAAAGTTTTTTACTCTTTAAAGAAATTTGTAAAACACATCACTTCAAAGAGGGGCAAAATGTATACATCTAAAAATGGTCATATTATAATAAGTCTCGTAATTAATTAAATACAAGCTATTTAATTAATCTTCTAATTCAATCTACATATAATGAATTTAAATAATTTATTTATATTGTTCATTTTCTATATTCTTCTATCTTAATTAAATAATTTTAGTTACTTATTTAATTTAATCATCTTTTCCATTTCTTCTTAATTAATTAAATAAGTTTTACAATTTATTTAATTTAATTATCACGTTGCTTTAATTTGACTTTTTAATTCAAATAAAGTAAATATTCTTCTTTCCAAAATCATAAAATCATCTTTAAATCTTCTAAAAAGCCATCTCACATATAATTAAATATTTTTAAATATTTAATTAGAAACTTTGTATCCACATCCCACTTATAATTAAATATTTTTAATATTTAATTACAAGCTTCCAAATCCACATGTCACATGAAATTAAATATTTTTCTTATTTAATTATCTTCAACCACTAAAACTAACTCATAACTAAACTTGATAAATGGCAAGTTGTCTCCATTTTTGAGTGAAAAGGTTTTTATGGGAAGGAAACATCTTCCTGCTTTCTTTTTATTTTCCATCTTTTTTTTCAACTTCTCCATCTCTCATCGTTCATCTTACCAGACTGAATCTCAACTATTGATCTTTGCTAACTAAGTTGCTGCCTCTAAAAATCTATAAATAAGACCTCTTGACTCTTTGAAAATATTGGAACTGTTTGCATAACATAAGCATTATAGTTGAATAATCAATAATTTAGCATTTCAATATCTTAGTTTCATAATCATAGCATAGCATCTTAGTTTTCATTATCTTAGCATAAATAATCATGGTAGAATAACTTGCATAATTTGTTCTTAGTTTGGTTATCATAGTTTCAATATCTCACATCATTTAGCATAAGAATGTATCTTGCATATCATCTCATTCTCTAGGTTGTCATTTTGTTGAGCTTCTTCTTATACAATCTGAGAGCAAGCAGCGTAAAATGAATCCTTGGAGATAGAGGACAATGAGACGGCTTTGAAGTATCTACTAGGTTTGAAGCTTTATTTAGTTTTAAATTAGATTCCTTTAATACAATGTTTCATTGGTGTGTTGTTTAACTTGTTTGTTGATTCCACATATTCACACACACAACCACAACCACAACAGGAGCCAAACTCTTCTTTGGACATTATCATTAGACTTCTTGTTGTGATAAATTTAGATGATGATGAGGAGATCGCTAAAATAGATGAAGAGGTGCATAATGAATTAAACATATTGTTTTCCTCTTCCATGAGCTTAAATGATAATTCTCCTAAGAATATTGTTGAACTTGGTAATGACCCTAGTTCATCACTTGTTATTGTCCACCTTTCGTATACAATGAACATGATTGGGATGTAGACAACTTGCTAATAGGTTGACTTGCATGTGCCTTACTAGTCTTTTGCATTATTTTTTTTCTTTTGTGTGATTGCATGTGTGTGATGTGATCCCTCGTATTGATCTATTTGATCTACCTCTCTCTTTGTGGCATTCCTCTATTTGTACCTACATTCTTCTTTATATTGTAAATCTTTTATCTTTTCATTTGTCTTTTGTTTTCCTTTTTGGGATGACGTAAGGTGTCGAGACATTCATTTCTCTTCCATGTTGACCCAAAAGGATTTTTCTTTGTTTTCGCACTCTTTGTGTCATTATTCTAGTTCTATGAGTATTTGGGGAATGATGATAGTTCTGAGCTCTCTTAAAAACATTATAGAAAGAACATACTAACCCCAAATCCATGGATCCCTCATGTGTTTTGAGTTTTATTTTGGGGGAAACCCCTCTTTTCCTTTCATGACATAGATTATTTGGAAACATATGGCTTGGCTTAGGGCTTTCCAAGTTAGCTCTCATGTCCTCTTTATTGTTAGCATTTATCATTTGCTACTTTAAAGTAATTGCTCAAAGCATGATGTTTAGCAATTTCTTTAAAGTGGGGGCATGTATTGGCATTATTCTTTTGCATTTCATCTTATAGTGTGTAGTCTTCTTAGTTCATGCAATGTGTCTTTCACTTTGTGGATGACATTGGGTGTGATTTCCCTCAAGAGAATGATCTCTCTTAGCATATTATATTCCTCCTAGTGGCTTGATGCAAAACACTTCATCCCATAAGTTGTGAATCTTCTATTCTTCAATTAGTCCTCTCTTAGATACATTAGGCACGATGTTCCCCAAGTTAAGATCTTATATTAGCTAAGTAAAACTCCTTTGAATATTCACTACATTGCATTTAAAATTTCTATTATATGGCCACCTTACATAATACACTTTGCATGCCTATGGAGCCATTTGTTTGTTCATGAGTTTCAATCATATGAAGATTTTCTTGCCTCATGAAGATCAAAGTTCATTATTTTGTGGCACCTTATGCAAGTTATCATGAGGTATAGCTTTGTTCTGGTTGAAAAAAAAGCCAAAATTCGGCATGAATTTCCCATAGCCACTTGCTTATGTGTGTGAGCACATATTGGTTGTATGTGTGTGTGTCTCACCTCTTTGGATACTCACCTAGCAGAGAGCCTGAAGTTTCATTTCCTTAGAGTGAGCATGCATTTTTTGGACAAACAACCTAGAAATGATCCACATCGTGATGGACAAATGGTCAAAGCTTGATCCACCCATTTTTTTTGTTTCTCCTTTTTATCTTTTTTAGTGTATGCCTATGTCTGTTTGTTGCTCCTTATATCATTTTCATATGTGTTCCTTTGTGCTTATGTTGGTTCACCATGGGATCTTGATCCTGGGGGCTTGATCATCCCTCTTGATCATTGTCATCCTGCCTAACTAGCATTAGTGCACTTGGACCCCTCTTCATGCAAGTTTGTCTACTTTAGTGTGAGTTTGAAACAAGTTCCTCCTCTCACTAAAGTGGGGGCTAGATGTAATGATGGAAAATGTACTCCCTAATATGTTGCCTTGATTTAGTTTGTAATGTGTTTAACGCATTCACATTAGGTCTTGGGCCCTTGTGAACTAAGTGGACCTAATTTTACCTTATTTAAGGTGTTGTAAAGTGTTGTACCACACTTACACACTAATCTATGTTTTTCATTATTAATGGGACTTATTTATGCCTTATTTGGCATTATTTTGCATCCACAAGCCTTAATTAATGAATCTTTTTGTGGATAATCCTGACACAAACCAACATACAATCATGATTCATGCGATTTTGGATTGTATGGCCCAAATTTAGTGATAGAGGACTCATACACCACCTTGGGCATATGGGTCCCACCTATGTTTTGAGGCCCTAATCCTGATTTCATATCAATCTAAGCATTTCTTGAAAAGTGTGTCACATAGCGTAGCCTAATGGGACTCATATGCCACTTCTGGTGTATGATTCCTATGTGGCTTAAAATTAAATTTAATTCAAATTCTTGGCTGGATTTTATCCTCCTAGATCTGATTTCAGCTTGTATTATTGTAATTTCAAGAATTTTGGCATAAACAAGTATGAATACAAGGTCATTTGACTCATTTTCACCTAGCAAGCAATCAAGTGACCTAGCATTTTGAGTATTCATGCATTATAGAAAATTTGAGTTCACAAGAGTATTCAAGAGTTTGTTTTGGAGCATAATTCAAGTATCAAGCATCATATCAAAGTCATCATGCAATGTTTTTTTTAAGCTAACATTTGTGATGTAAGGTTTCATGATTCAAGCAAGCATTCAATTCAAGATCTACAACATTCAATCTAGAGTCAAGATCTATATCCATTGGAGTCATCTCATACATGTTTTCAACATTTTATTCTTAGGGTTTGGTGTGTTGCAACATATCATTTTGTTCATTCATCATTCCTCCTTTATATTTAATTTCATTACAATGTTTGATTACCAAAATGAGGTTTGACCAAGGAAAACCCATTTCCACTAACAAAAAAACATTTTCCCATCTCTTTAGTGTGTGATTTGCAGACCTAGGTTGAAGACCTTCTAAGGAGCAAGATTGGAAGGAGGTTATTGTCACCTTCTTTAGAAGATCATTGGAGAACACCTACAGAGCAGAATTTAGTAGTTCAGATCAAAAAACCAAGTTGAGAAGATAGAGTATAGATTGAAGAGAAGATTCAGACCTTGATCCTCTAAAAAATCCAAACAAGATTGATATGCCACTTTTGGCATATGAGTCCCAATACAGTCCAATTTGTAGTTTTTAGGAGTTCCATACTTGTCTTTGCCAAACTTTTATTCTTGCCCATAAAACCTAATCTAGGACTAAATAGCCCAACCTAGCATATGAGTCCCAATCTTCATTAAATTCAATATTTCTAGCATTTCAGGACTTCATTCAAGTTGCTATAGATTCTTAGGTGTACCTCTATGGTTTCTTAGATTTCTATTTTTTTTTGCATTCATTTCTAGGTCATTTCTTGTAGTTTTCCATATCATTAAGTTTCATAATTAGATCTTCCATGTCATTTGTCTTTCCAATCCCTAGCTTGGTGGTGAACCCCCTTTTTATTCTCTAATCATACCCTAGGACACCCTTTAGTAGATCTTTTCCCCCCTTTCTATCTTTAGATTGAGATCTGTAGGGTTTCCTTGAATGTAATAATAGCGAAATAGGAACCCCTTATTGTGCTTCATCTCCTAAAAGGTGGAGCAGCCAATTTCCATCATTACATGTGTATTATGCTAGGTGACCTTTAATTTAGAGTTCAAGCTTCAAAAGATACATTATTCTAAACACCTATGAACAAGGAAAGGCTCCACAGGAAATAAAGGTGTGTTATGCTTGGTGGCCTTGAATTTAGGGTTTCAAGCTTCATAAGGCTAACAAGTTGCATTATGCTAACACTTATGAACAATAATCCTAGTATAAGGTTTTTGCTCAAAGGAACTTTGCTTAGTTCATATAAGGTCTTCTTCTTAGGGATCCTCGTGCCTAATGTCTCTAAGAGAGGAAAAATCAAAAGTAAAAGTTTCACAACTTAGGGAATGTAGTTTGTCACATCACCACTAAGAGGAAATTCATACATTAATAAATATCACACTCTTAGAGGACATCAAACCCAATGACACCACCAAAAAAGGATGCATCACATGAAAAAATAAAATCGCACCATGAAACATGAAAATATCAAATTATATCATCGATGTATACCCCCCACTTCAAAGCAGTTGCTAACACCATTGCTATGAGAAATTGCTTTAAAGTATCCAATGTTTACTCCTAAGACATGAGAGCTTACTTGGAAATTCCCTATGCTAAGTTATATGTCTTCAAAATAAAGCTACACCATGAAAAAGGAGGGAGGGGTTGCCCCAAAAAATACACAAGCGATCTATGGATTTGGGGTCAATATATCTTTACTACAATGTTGTTATAGAGCTCAAAAATGTCATCATTCCACAAATACTCATAGAACTAGAAGAATGACACATAAAGATTGAAAAAAAATAAAAAGCCTTTGGGTCAACATGGAAGAGACTTAGATGTCTCGATGCCTTGCATCATCCCCAAAATTAAAGCACAAGGCAAACGAAAAAGATAGAATGTAGGTACAAATAGAGGAATGGACAAAAAGAGAGAGATACATCAAACAACAAAGCAAAGGGGATCACATTACGTACACATAATCACATAAAGACATGTGAAAAGGAAAACAAAGAAAAATACTAGTAAGGAACATGCAATTCAACCTATAGGAGGTCATCCACATCCCAATATTGTTTGGTATATATAGAAGGAGGACAACTATCCAAAGGGAAAACATCAACTACCAAGACTAGGACACAACTATCTAGCCCCTTGCCCCAACTAAGTGTAGGACAAGGATGAGCTGAGATGAATGGCAATATGTCACTCCTTACAATAAGAAAATGATTTCCAATGAATGTAAAACATGCAATAGTGAGTATTCTATGATCCTACAACTATTACATAGCAAGGAGAATAAACTATTATTATTGATTATGATGAGTAGACAAAGTATCAACATGATGCATATCTAATGAGATATTCCCACATGTAGTATCTATCAATTCAAGATGCACCAAAGTTATTTTTTTCTTGGAATAATCTCTTGTAAGAGTGTTGATATTGAGTGAAGGTTTGTTTGTTTCTTTCAAGGGACAATAACCAAGACCACCAGTCATTTCTTGCATGTTAGGGTCTATAGGGACATAGATACCTTTTTCTCTAGTACCACATCCTTTTCCACTATAGCCAAGTTTTTTTAGAAGTTCATAACCTCTTCCATAAATATTTTTCATTTATTTTTTATTTAATGGTTGTTAATAATCAACTTCATCAATTTTTTTTGTGTAATTTGTTTCTTCTTCTAAAGTGGTTGAGGTGGATGCTTTTTATCTTGATTTTATTGAATTTTTTGTTGACATTGCTACTTTTTCTTTTCTCTTTTCAAAATCCTTTTTTGTGATCTTGTATTCACCCGTGAATGTAGGTGTGAAATTTAAGGAACCCCAATCATCTTCCAATAACTTTCTAACTTCTTCAGTATGCTTTTCTTTTTATTTCTCTTGCACAAGTTCCACTTTTATAGTTGGTGTCAATGTTTTCAAAGGATTTTCCTTGTATTTCTCAATGTTCAAACAACTATTTGGTTCAGATTTGATTGTATACACTTTTTTTTTGTAGACATACTTCATTTTATGATGAAGAGTAGAAGGAACCCCATTCATTGCATGAATCCATGGCCTTCCTAAAAGAATATTATTTGAAATATTGTGAGGCATAACATGGACCGAAGTTTGCAATGTAACCTTTCCAAATTTAAAAGGTAATGTTATGACTCCAAGCAGTTGTTTTCTTATGTTGTCAAACCCATAGATAGATAAAGAATCAGGGACAATTTCACTCTTATCCATATGAAGCTTATCCAAAAGGATCACACTAAACACATTAAGGGCTAAACCATTGTCAACAATGGTTCTTTTTATCATAATTCTATTAACATGAGATATTATCATGAAAACTTCATTTTTTATTTTCTCTTATAACAAAGGTAGCTCATCTTGATGGAAAATAATGTCTAAGCTGGCTAGATTTATAGATTCAATTTGGGCTGCCACATCATTTGGTTGCACATTAGGAGGGGTAGGAACTTGTTGTAAATTATTTTGAAGCATGCTATGATGAAGAGTAGAAGGAACCCCATTCATTGCATGAATCCATGGCCTTCCTAAAAGAAGATTATATGAAATATTGTGAGGCATAACATGGACCGAAGTTTGCAATGTAACCTTTCCAAATTTAAAAGGTAATGTGATGACTCCAAGCACTTGTTTTCCTATGTTGTCAAACCCATAGATAGACAAAGAATCAGGGACAATTTCACTCTTATCCATATGAAGCTTATCTAGAAGGATCACACTAAACACATGAAGGGCTAAACCATTGTCAACAAGGGTTCTTTTTATCATAATTCTATTAACATGAGATATTATCATGAAAACTTCATTTTTTATTTTCTCTTATAACAAAGGTAGCCCATCTTGATGGAAAATAATGTCTAAGTTGGCTAGATTTATAGATTCAATTTGGGTTGCCACATCATTTGGTTGCACATTAGGAGGGGTAGGAACTTGTTGTAAATTATTTTGAAGCATGCTATGATAGCTAGGTGAGGCTTGAATTAGGTCCCATAAGGATATCTTGGTAGGAGTATTCTTAAGTTGTTCAACAAGATCATACTCCTTTCCACTTTGTAAAGGAAAACG
This sequence comes from Sequoiadendron giganteum, assembly GCA_007115665.2. Taxonomy (NCBI): domain Eukaryota; kingdom Viridiplantae; phylum Streptophyta; class Pinopsida; order Cupressales; family Cupressaceae; genus Sequoiadendron; species Sequoiadendron giganteum. The sequence continues at coordinate 134,677,206 of CM021105.1, read as the reverse complement.
AGGAGCACCAGGAAAGATAGGTTGAGGAAACAAGATGGATGTTGGAGTTTTTTGTCTTCGTTGCATATTGCTTCTAGTGTTATATGTATGAGAAATGGAATTGTAACTTGGTTTTTGTGAAACATTATCATTATCATTATCAATTTTCCTTATAGGTGGTTCTATGATAAGAACGGGTTTATTTTGAACTTGTGGTTGTTGTGAGGGTGGATAAATGATAAGATGAGGCTTAGGAGTTCCAATGATTAAAGGATTTGTAGGAGGTCTAAGAATTAAATGACTCTAGGGAGTTCTAATGTTCATAACCTCAAAAGACTTATCCTTATTTTCATTATCTCTTAGTGAAGGGGAGTCTACTATCACTTCATCATCTTCATCTAAGGAAGCCACATTACTATTTTTTTAAAGATGTGTGTAAATATTATCATTTTCTTGCACTATGATATCTTCCCTAGTAGGAGAGTTTTTAGGAGAGCTACAAACTAGATGGTTATGAAATTCAAAGGTTGGTTATTCTAAATTGACTTCATCACAAGTAAGGGAGTTATCAATGGTTGTATTATCTTGCTTATCAATTATGGCATTCTCTTGTTCAATAAATTTTTCCATAAGGGAAGAGATACAAATAGGATTCTCATGGCTCTCATCAATTGTATTTTCTAACACCAAAATATCTTCTTCACTAGTAGTAGAGATATTAGGAGAAGGCCAAATTTTATTGTTATGATTGTCCATGATTTCATCCTTTTTATCTATAATATCATTCTCTTGTGCCACAATATCTACCCTAGTAAGCTTTTAGGAGAGGATAAAACAAGAGGTTCATCACATTCCATGGTTAGATTTTGTATAGTAACTTCATCACAAATAGGGGAGGCATCAAGAGAAGGACAACTATGATTTGCATGCTTACCATTGATTGGATCCTCTTGTTTGAATAGATCTTTCCAAATGGTAGGAGCATTAGGAAAGGGATAAAAAAGATCTTTATAAGTGTATCTTCTAACACCAAACTATCTTATTTGCATCTATGAGAGATATTAGAGGAAGAAAAAATTTGATTATCATGGTTATCAATAGTTACATCCCCATGTCCTATAATGTCTTCCCAAGTAGGAGGAATAGGATTGTCATAGCTCTCAATCATTGGATCTCTTAACACCAACATATCCTCTTCACAAATGTTATTTTCATGATTTTCCATGATTGTATCCTCTTTCACTAAAGAATTCTCATAAGTAGGGGAGGTGTTGGGAGCTGAATCGAGACTAGGTAAAGTAATGTTAATAAATGTGTCAATGATCTCATCTTCTTGTCTCATAATATCTTCCCGAGGGGGATGAGGAGAGGGATAAATAATACTTTCATGATTCTCATTGATTGTATCTTCTTTCACCAAGATACATTTGTCACTTATAGAAGAGGTATCGGGAGAAGAAAAAATATGATTTTTTTGATTGTCTACGCTTGCATCCTCTTTCACTAAAACATTCTCACAAGTAGGAGGGATGAATGTTTTCTTAGCATGCCTAGAAAGGTAAGATACTAACATTGTGTGCTAAAAAATTAAAATTACTTTATCCATCTTATGCAATGCTTCAAGAATGTAAACAATGTATATACAAACACGAAAAGTACTTCTTATCAAACTTATGCATAGTTTCATGAACATAAACATTATGTATACAAAAATGGAAAATTTTAGAAATGTAAATGTTTTTAGATCTGATGATTTTTGCTACTAAAATGATTTTGTAATGATTCAAAAATGACTACACTAAATGGATGATCTAACCTATATGCATAAAACAAAACTTCTTGAAAAATTATAGATTGATACAGTAGGTTACCATCAATCCTAGGAAGTGCGGAAAATCACTAGAACACTAAAAAATGTTAATTTTTGTAGGCCTCTAAGGAGTCATTCTCCCAATGGTGAATGGGTCTACTTGTAGGTTTTTTTAATATTGAAAAATACATTTTTTGAGTGATTATATGTGTTCTTTGTTTCAAGTTTCAAACTATAACTTTTGTAGTATAATTTTCTAGAATTTGATGTTGAAATGCAAGTGCGAAGAAGGAAAAATGATGAACTCTATGACACTTTTTGAAGTGAAATTTTGACTCAATTTTTGAATGTGAATGATGAAAAGTACTCTAATATGCTAAAACTATGCAAAATTAATGTAATATTATGCAAATTTTTTTGAATTTTCAAAAATTTAATGAATGAAAAATGAAAGTTCACACCTAAAATGCATTGCAAACTAATGCAACTTTAAATAACTTAGATGAAATGTAAACTAGTTCAAATCCTATATCTAAGGTTTTAATGGACTCCAATTTTCAAAATTTTGATGTACAATGTTGGGTTCACCAAAATGAAACATAGAAAAATAGGATAGGGGAGATTTCCCCCAAAAATGGAAAAGTGAATCCAAAGGGAGAAAAGGGATCCTATTGTTCCATTTTCATTAGGAATTGAGATCCACACCAAGAAATGAATTACAACCCTTAGGTGAGTCAACCCAAAATGTGAATGTTTAGATTTCCTTTTTGCTAGGATGATGGTCTAAGCTAAATAGCACTTTGGGGAGAAAGATTCAGACCATCAAATAAACTCCAAATTACAAGCTATAAAGTGTGTTTAGAAACCTAAACATAATACTAATGGAACCTATAGACTTTAGGGATATTTTGGAAGGGATATGATGGAACCCCTAAAAATTCTTTGGTTCCATTTCAAAATTCTACAAAATTTCGTTAAATCCCATGTCTTTGGGCTTAGGGTTTTGTCTCTCATCAATGTTTTAGGGTTTATGTTTCTAGGAATCCTTCTTAAAAACACTTTAAGTTTGAAATGTTACGCAATCATTATATTTCATCATTGACCTTCTGTCACAAGTTCCTGATAAATTAAGTTGTGACTTATGCCATTGAGTCTATTCCATTACTGGCCCCTGAGTCCTAACGATCTCGACTATTTCTTATTGCAATAAGTGTATTTCCTTATATTAAAATAGGTTGATATTCATCCAAATATTTTGTCTGGGTCTAGGTTCGGGCTTTGATATTTTTCCATGGCGATCTAAGGTTTTAACCTTAATTGTTATGTCCCTATCTACCATATGCCTAGTGGTGGCCCTCTTTTATGAACTAACTTTTGGCATGTGCAGATTTATTATTTTATGATGACCATTCAATCAACACAAATAGATCTTGGTCATTCTCCATGCCCTCACTCTATTTCTTTCTTCATTTTAATATGCCTATGGGTTGGTGGGCGAGCACCATGGGCCCTCTTCATTGGAAAACCCAACACTTTTGAAAGAACAATAGGTGATGAACTGGTAAGATCAACGGTGGTTGTTTAATGATGTGGCTTCATCATGACTTCTCCATGTCACCCCATCTGATTTTATTATCTTAAAATAATGACATGGGCTACCAGGTTGTAGACATTTGTCCCTTCGTGGAGGGACCCACTTGGATTTGAAGGTAGCAAAAATCTTATTGAACAATGATCAATGGTTGATAATGGGTGATGTGGGTCAATCTCGACCACTCCTTGCCATCCAGTGTGAAACCCACTTGTGCCTCTTGTTTCTCGATGGGGAACTGGGTGACTTCTAAGTGGATTGATCTAAGGTTTTGGAGGGACATTAATAAATGTAAAGTATTAATAAAATTTTACTAAGTGGGCATGAAGAGTAAATGTTGCAAGATAAGAATTGATTTCTCTTGTACATGTTCGAGATATGATGGGTACTTTTGATCTCAGTCGTCATTTTTGTCAGAATTTTGTACATGCAAACATGTGGTTTGCATTAGAGCAAGTGTGGGTTAGTGGATTAAGATTAAATCATGATCTCTCCCCTTTGTCCTATTGATCAAAGGTACAAGTGGTTTAATTCTCACAGGAAAGTGGGAATTTTTGACATGATAGGTTTCCTTTAATGCTAAGTGGATGATTAAGTGTGCCAATAGAGTGGACCCATATCCACATGGGATTTTCTGACTAGACAAAGGCAATAGGTGCATGTAGATGGCTTTTTCATAATTAATTACCTTGATTTTAATTATCTGTCGATCCATCTTGACAGACGATAAACAATTGAGATTCAAAATCAAGTAGTTGATTGTCAGCTCACTCGTGCAAGCCTTCCTCAAGAATTAATGGTTGACACACTCAAATTGCTTGATAAAATGAGAGTTGGCAATCATATTTTTCTTCAAAATTACAATTAGAAGCTAAGAATTTAGGCTTAAGTTCGAGAAAGAATTTGGCGTAAAGAATAGTGGTGAGAAATTTATAGAGGCATTGAATATAGTTTCTCCTGGGTAAGTTGGCATCCACATTTTTTTATGTGTCGACTGAGTGTCAGTTGGCTGGTCTAAAAAAACTATTGTGGGATATGTAGGTTTTACCTACATGGGGTTTGCAGGGGTTGATTTTTTAAAGAATTCATGTGGGTTGATAGAATTTATGTGTAGTTGTGAAGTGTCTTTGTCCTGTAAATTTAAAAGGTATCTTTGTACTTGGAAATTCATAAGTTGTTGCAGTTCTCTCTATGAGAATGAGTAAGCCAAATGAGTATGTTGAACCAGTCAGAAGGTCTAGGAGACTTAGCATGCTTGAATTTTAGGATGATGTGCCTGAAACTAAACAAGGCACACCAAGAGCTCCTACAACACAAAAGGAGAAGAAGAAAACCTATAAGAAATCTAAGAAGGGTGGTGTCAAAAATAATTACAACCTGCGGGGTAGGGTTGTTGATAATAACCAAGGTGAGTCTGGTGGAAAATTGGATGTCTTATGGGAAGGGGAAGAAAAAGTACCACAAGGCTCATGATTCTTATATGGGGAGGCACAACTCTCCCATGGAGGATTTAGCTGGTCCTTTGAGCGATGAAGCGGATACTGACTCAGACTATGCCCAGTACCTTGTCACTCTGATAGGTCAGGAGTTTTTTGATGATGGAGGGGTAATAAATTCTCCAATTTCAGCAAGAACACAGAGTGGGCGTGCCTACTTTGATTCTAATGAATTAGAGTAGCACCTCAATTCTATTTTTGTTTTCAATAAATCCTCTGCCACAATGGCGGGTTCATCCTCTTCAATAAACATATAGGTTTTTGCCTTGGGTGCTGACATGTAGAATCTTCTTTGGTTGACATGGATAAGAGATTTTGGTGTTGTTGCAACAATGAATGATGCCTTTCAGAAGGCTAGCTATTCTTCTTCTTCAATGAACTATATGGAGTTGTCTTTTGCTTTCCCCCCACTTTTTTAATGATGCAAATATAACCATCTGGGGAGGTCTCTTGAAATTGAAATTGAAATGTATGTCAAATGAAATGTAATTGAATTTATAATTCAGCCTATGGCTTGTTTGCTCCCATATCTTTATAAATGGGAATTCGGGGTTGGTTATAGGAGGTTTAAATTTTGGGTCTCAAGTGGTCTAGGTTGAAAAACTGAGCTCATGAATGAAAAGTTTGTAAATTCATGCATAGATGAATATATTAGTATGGATTCTAGGGTATGAGTTGGTTTTTAATGAACTTAAATAGTTTTATAGTAGTAGTACTTTTAGTTAGGGTAAAAATATTAGAGAAAAATGTATAAACAAATTATAATGAAAAAACCCTAACAAGCACAATGGAGCACAAACTAGAATGAAATGAAAACAAGAAAACAAAGCAAACCGATCTCCAAGCTAGATTGTTTTATCTCCATTTCTCTTCTCCACCTACATGAAAATGCAAGATTTTGAAGGTTTGATTGTTGATTGCTCAATTTCACAGCATAACAATGAGATGAAAGATAATAGAAGAAAAATAGATAGATAAATAAGAAAGAATTTTGGCAGAGTAAGGATGCTAGAAGAAGATTCTCCTAAATGGCCTGTGAAAGGCTTGATTTATAGGAGAAGGTTGATTTATTGAAGAAGGTTGATTCGATTCGATGGCCAAGATTAAAAGTCAAATTTGTGATATGTATGGCTAGGATTAAAAGTTTATTTTAGTGTCTATGACGCACATTAAGTGGGTTATGACATGAGGCTAAAATTAAGATGTGAGGAAATAAGTGGGATTCTTTTATTTATTTGGAGAGAAAAGATGCCTATGACGCACAATGAATGGGGGTAAAAATAGGATGTGATTGGGAATCTCATCATTTAAATAATAAAATTATTTAAATTATATATGCATGTGAAGAGTTGTAGTCATGTGGCACATGTTGCAATGTGACAATAAGTGATGGATTAATTCAAATATTTAATTTGAATTATTTTGAGACATGTGAAAGGGGAATTAATTAAATAAATGAGATTTATTTAATTAATTGGGAAGGTGATTTAGTGGAATAAATGGGATAAGTGGGATAATGTAATGACCTCGGATAAAATATTACAAAATGTCTCACAAAGTCATGTATCGACTAGGTAATATTATGACATGGAAAATTTTGGGTGTCTACATTTTGCCCCTCTTTGAGATGATGTTTGAGATGGTGATATTTATGTCAAGTAACATCATTTCAAAGAAGCTAAGGTATTGATAGATGAAAAAAAGATGATGCCCCAACCACTTGAAGAAGTGAGGAATATGATGAATGAAGGAAAGGGATGATAGAAAAATATGATGATGCAAAAGATATGAAGAAATGGAATGATGATATAGGATATGATAATTTTGATGATGCCCGCTCGAGAGGATAGGTAGGTTGCATAAACACGGATATGCTCTCGAAATGAATGAAATGATAATAGAGGGATAAGATGAATGATACAAGAGAAGTAGATGGAAAAGAAGAATGACACATTATGTTGCAATAAAGTGAGCAATCATATGTTCGATATAGCACTAGACATTATGCACCAAGGTATAAATAACAAGGTGACGATGTGTCTCGTGTCCTAGTGTAATACAACCTTGTCTAGATACAAGATATGAATATTAGCTGGGAGTGATTCGGATTTGATGCAAATGCAAATTGAAATGATAAAACACACAAGAAAGCAAGCAAGCATGCACAAATGATACAAGAACAAATAAGGTATTGCCCCTGTCAAGCTATAAACCGATGATTAATTGATTGATTGATGATGATAGTGTTGTCATTGTGGGGAATGATATATCCCTAGATCAACACAAGGATGATTGATTGATGATGATGATAGTGTTGTCATTCTAGGGAATGATATATCCCTAGATCAACACAAGGATGATTGATTGATTGAGTTTACAACAAGATTAGGATCAAGACCGAAATGTGATTGGATAATTTGACTTGATTGATTATCTTGGTTGGTATGGATTCATGATTGATTTGCATTTGGATTATTTCTTGGAATGATTGAAGATGTTGGATTTGAAGATTTGGATGATGATTGATGAATTAAATTGAGGAATGATTTACTTGGAATGATTTTGATTGATTGGATTGATGGGGAAATGATTTGATTTGATGATAATGATTGAATTGATTAGAAGAAGTGTTGTGATTGATTAGAAGAAGTGATGTGATTAGATAATTTGATTAAGAAATTGATTTGAAGGATTGATTTGAAGAAGTTGAATTGATGTGTTGAATTAATTGGAAGAAGTGATTTGGTTTGATTTTATTGCTTGTATTTTTGTTGGCTATTTGATTTTTTTGAATTTTTTTCAGGACTCTTTTCCATTTTTAAAAAAAAAAATATTTTGGGGGATATTTTGATTTTTGGATATTTTAAATGTTTTAATTTTTTTGGATTTTGAAATGTTTTGATTTATTTTTTTATGTTTGAAATGTTTTGATTTTTTTGGATTTTTTTAGGACCTTTTTCAATTTTTGTTATATTTTTTCAGGACTTTTTTGAAATGTTTTGAGATGTCAATGGATGAAAATGTGGGTAGCCTTTATGCTAGAAACCAATGACAAGGGAAAACCAAGTCTAGGTGCAAGGAGATAGAGGGGATTGATGGATGAAAGGGTGGGTGATAGGATAAGGGATAGAAGGCTCATGATAGATGTATCGATAAAAATGATAGGTCATAGTGATGGAATAGATGTATGCATCATAGGAGAGCAAGGATGTGATCTTCAAAGACTATGTCACATAGGAATAAAATGCCCCATTCTAGGTACAATACTTAGGATTTTTCATGAAAAAGCTTATGACACTAGGATAATGATAGGCTTATTTGGAAGGATGAGGTATATCAAAAGATATCCAAAGCATGTTTCAACATTTTGCCCCATATTTTTATCAAGATCAAAAGGAGGAAGAGAGGATGAATTGACTCAATATGATAAGTATATGGGTATGATGTCTAAAGATGGTAGGTAGGATGGAAATGATATGATAAGAAATGACATGATAGGATAGATAGAAAAAAAAAGAGAAAAAAATGATAGGCTTATTTGGAAGGATGAGGTATATCAAAAGATATCCAAAGCATGTTTCAACATTTTGCCCCATATTTTTATCAAGATCAAAAGGAGGAAGAGAGGATGAATTGAATCAATATGATAAGTATATGGGTATGATGGCTAAAGATGGTAGGTAGGATGGAAATGATATGATAAGAAATGACATGATAGGATAGATAGTGCAGATGAGACAAAGTGCCCCCAAGTGTAAGTGACATAGAAGATCAACCTACACATGATGCATGTTTGCTAGGTTTTCATCATGGTACTTATCCAGGGCGCCTATTTACCAAGTTTTCATTGTTGGATGAAATGATTTCTCTTTACTCTTTTTTTTCTTTTTTTCTTTTTCTTTTTCTTTGCTTCTTTGCTTTTGTGTCCTAGGGCATGAGGACCCTTTATATTTTTTTCTTTATAGATAGAGGCATCAAAAAAAATTCTTTTGAATCCCATGGGTATGGTGGAATGAGTGGAAGCTTCATGTTTAGACAATGTGTGCATTGATTGGTCATGATTAGGATTTTTAGAGGATTTATGGATGGCATATAAGGGAATTGGATAATGGGGATATTAAGTGTTGGGAGTAGTGGTGGTAGATTAGATGGAGGGATATTAGGAGTTGGAAGTAATGGTGGCAAAGTTGATGGTGTAAGGTGCACAATCACATTCTTTTGACATTTATAAGATGATGGAGGAGGGATGACAACATATGTTTTAGACATATGATAGGATTTATGGTGGAAAGAGGACTTATGATGGATGGAGGAAGTACCAACATCTTTAGATTGGTGTCCTTGGGGTGTATATCCAAGGCCATAAGAGTGTGGAGGGACCTTGACATGGATGGGCTCCAAAACACCTTGTTCATGAAGGCCTAAACCTTTACCTTGATAGTTCATGTTCTGAAGCATGCGATGGACAATGGGACTAGGTGTGTTTTGGACACTAGACTTGAGTTCATTATTAGATGAAGAAGGTGAAGTGGATAAAGGTTGTTGTTGTTCTAAGGAGGAACATTCATGAATCATATGGATAGACCAATAGGACATGTTAGTGGATTTGAAATGGGGTTTATAGTGGATGTGGAAGGATCATTAGGATCTTGATTATTTTCATTTAGATCCACACTATTGGTTTGATCTTCTACATTTACTTGGGAGGCATGTGTCTCATCATGACAAGTGGATAATGCAGGATCATGGATAGGACTAGGTAGGGGGTCTATAGGAGAAATGGAGTTTTCTTGCTCATGGATAGGTGAAGTGATGGGATCTTGACCATGGAATGCAAAAAGTTGGATAAGAGGATCATCATGGCCTTCTTGATCATAGGTAGGATCTAGATCATAGGGGGAAGCTTCATCATGAATAGGACCAAGTATGTTATGAGTGGGATCATTAGAAGGGCCTAGATCTTGATTAGAATGAGAGGTTAATGTTTCCTCATGCTTAGGATAATGCTCTTGACATAGCTCTTGGGTTTGAGTGGAAATGGAAGTGGAAGACTCTAGAAGAGGCTTGGTATGCTCTTTATGATCAACAACATGAGGGCATGATGGTATTTGACTAGACATATAAGATCAATAGGTTGTGGACCACATGATGGAGTTGGAAGAATAGATATGGCATTCAAAGGTTCGTTGGTAAGCTCATTAATGGGTGCTTGACATGGGGATGGTCTATTTCGTGCTAGTAGTCTTTGGATAAAACCGTTAACGGATTCTTTGGTTGATGGATTAGAGCTTGAGAAGTTGGATGGTGGTGTTGGTGTAGGACTATTGTGCTTTGAGATAGGAATTTTATTAGATGGGGATGGAGGACTAATAAATGGAATGGTGTATGATTCCAAACTTAGGGTGGTATTTCCCTTGTCAAAAGTATTATTAAGGTGACCTAAGATCTCTACAAAGTTTTCATCATCACTAAGATCTACAAAGTTCTCATCATCACTAGGAGCAAAGTTTGACCCTCCTTGGAGGATTTATGGTTTTGGATTATCTTCATGATTAGGTGAAGGGGCTTCTCAAAGTATGACCTTGGGCTTGTAACTAGAATTGTTAAGGATTAGGACCATTTTAGCAAGTGTTTGACTAGGATTAGGGTGATGATGATGATGTGGAATGATTAGATTGCATGAATTGGATTGATTAGGATGAAATTGATTTGAATGTGATTAGAAAAAGGATGATTAAGATGATTAGAATTATATGTTTATGTGTTGGTGTTCATAGATTGATATGGAAATTTGCAAACAAATGATTACACATGAATGACACATGCAAGACACATAAGCAAGTTTGAATTTGAAATTATGAATGTGATGATTAAGCACACACTTGAACAAGACACATCAACAAGTCCTAGAAATAGTCAAGTGGGTATGGTCAATTAGGTTTTAAGCTAGGATGCATGAGGTTGACTAGGGATAATTTGAAAGAAAAATCTTTCCACATAGCCAGGAGAAAGGGGTAACCCACCCTTCACCTTCACTTCCCAAAGGTATAAAGTTCTTTGGGGCTTAGCCAAGAGTGACAAGATTTTAACTCTCACAGAAGTGTGTCTTTCGATTCACACTTTGATTGAGGTCATCCCTAGGGGTGATGAAATCCCCTAGTAGGCCTCCTATGAAGGGTATGACAAAAATGAACCAAGTGAAGTGTTCTTGATCACACACACACTTGATTCACACTCACAATTGTTAATTTCCCTTTAGAAAATTGAAATGTGTGTAAAACAATTCAAACACTTGTTATTTTTAACCCAAATTCAAAATGTGTGATAGAAGACAATGGTTCTTTTTAAGCCCAATTTTAAAGTGTGATTGCAAACAAGATGTTTGTTTTAAAGCCCTAAATTGAATTGTTTTGCAAACAAGATTGATTGATCGAATCAAAGATAAAGATAATAGAATGAGTGTACCCAAAAGTTTTCACTTTCCAATCTGATGTGTATGACTGATATTGCTGCTACTAAAGCTCCTTATGATCACCTACAAAATAAATAAAAAATAATTTTATAATGCAACCATAAATAAAAAAAGCTCATCAAAAAGTTGCAATTTCAGATACATGTTTTTAACATAGACGAATTAGATTTGATTATTTGAAGACATTATGGATCTGAAAAATAAAAAACCAAAGAAGAGACCCCTACTAAGTTTTTGAGTGCTTTCCATAAATTTAAAGAAATCAGAAAAATTCTCTGTTTTGCGCCAGAAAATGCAGATTTGTGAAAAACATACAGAAAATAAAGATCAGATTATTTCGCATTGTATTTGACCTATAAATTAAATCTGTAAAACAAAGACCCCTATTAAAATTTCAAGAGATTTCCAGAAATATAAATATTTCTGAAAAAATCGCTTATTTGTGTTCATAAAGTAAATTTTATAAAAAAACATAAAATAGTGATAACTCCTACAAAAATGGCAAGAAACTCTCAATTTTTTTATTGTGGCCTCTTGAGATTATGGGTAGGCATCAGTGAAAATATTCTAAAAAAATGCATAGCCATTTGGAAGATATGACAAAATTTGTAAAACTTGGTGTTTTATCCAAAAACAAGCAAACCTGTAACAAAAAGTTAATGAAACCTACAAAAAAGCAAGCTAGATCAAAGGATTCACGTCGGGCTCACCAAATGTAGTTAGGGTAAAAATATTAGAGAAAAATGTACAAACAAATTATAATGAAAAAACCCTAACAAGCACAGTAGAGCACAAACTAGCATGAAATGAAAACAAGAAAACAAAGCAAACTGATCTCCAAGCTAGATTTGATTTATCTCCATTGCTCTTCTCCACTTGCATGAAAATGCAAGATTTTGAAGGTTTGATTGTTGATTGCTCAATTTCGCAGCATAACAATGAGATGAAAGATAATAGAAGAAAAATAGATAGATAAATAAGAAGGAATTTTGGCAAAGTAAGGATGCTAGAAGAAGATTCTCCTAAATGGCCTGTGAAAGGCTTGATTTATAGAAGGTTGATTCGATTCGATGGCCAAGATTAAAAGTCAAATTTGTGATATGTATGGCTAGGATTAAAAGTTTATTTTAGTGTATATGACACACATTAAGTGGGTTATGACATGAGGATAAATTAAGATGTGAGGAAATAAGTGGGATTCTTTTATTTATTTGGAGAGAAAAGATGCCTATGACACACAATGAATGGGGGTAAAAATAGGATGTGAGTGGGAATCTCATCATTTAAATAATAAAATTATTTAAATTATTTATGCATGTGAAGAGTTATAGTCATGTGACACATGTTGCAATGTGGCAATAAGTGATGGATTAATTCAAATATTTAATTTGAATTATTTTGAGACATGTGAAAGGGGAATTAATTAAATAAATGAGATTTATTTAATTAATTGGTAAGGTGATTTAGTGGAATAAATGGGATAAGTGGGATAATGTAATGACCTAGGATAAAATATTACAAAATATCTTACAAAGTCATGTATTGACTAGGTAATATTATTACATGGACAATTTTGGGTGTCTATAGTAGTATATGAATGAAAATGCTAGTTTGAAATCACATTCTCTACTCTATATCTTCTCTTACAAATTATAAATGAAATGGTTAAGGATCCTTTTGTTTTTATTCAATTTTTTTAATTGAATGAAATATTTATTTTTGTTTCAATTTAATAAATTGATTAAATTCTTAAATATGATCACAGGTTTGCGAGGGAGGATTCTAGGATTTCTAAGTAGTTTTGTTTTCAATGCAGTGAATTGAATATTGTAATGCAATATTTCAATAGCCCATCAATTACTATATCAAATTGCTAAGGTATTATACGTTGTTACAAATGTGACTCTATTACCCAAAGATGAGGCATTGGTTTATTCATTTGGTTATCTTGAGTATGAATGAGTCAATTTGGTAATTGGCCAAGAGCATAAAATGAGATTGAAAATAATCTAAATATCTTTAATCACAACAAATCAATATGAAATTCCACATATTCCTTACTTCAAGTAGAAATTTCCTTAAGGGTTAGCCAAATCCTTGAGGGATTCTATATATTTGTAACTGATGGGAATATATCTATTTTTTCTAATGTTTAAGAGACAATGACAAGAAAATAATTAATTGAACATTTTTAGGATTACCCTCATGGGTTTCATAGAGCCCAAAGAGTAGAGGTCTAGTCTAGCAAGCTAATACCTGTTTGTTGGCCAATCCTTTCCTTTGCTTATCATTGGACTCTAGAAAATTCATAGGCATTTGGTGAGATCAAGTTTCCTTCTAAAAAAATAACCAGCACATTGGTGACTTTGTTCGGGAAGAACTTTGGAAAATTATATAAGAATATTATCTTGCCTTAAAAATTCATTGAAGTTTCAAACACTCTCAAAATATTTCAAGCATTTGTTGTGTTTCCCTTGAAACTTGCAAATGCTATCAAGGTCTACCATAATGCTATGAGTATTTCATACTTTCTCACTAAATGTGGGTGGTGACTCCGATATCTCTACACTAGTGTGTATTATTTGAGAAAATCCTAAAAATAGAATGAGAAATTTGTTGAGAAAGGATAAGGTAGACCTAAGATCACATGGTGAAGTACCCTGATGAAGCTAAAAGAAAATATAAAGGATTCATCCGAGACTCAGATTTTGGAGAAGCTCAAAACAAAATTAACCTATGAAAGAAACTTCATATTGTTGAAGTTTTTTCCTCTATAAAAGGAGGTGGTGACTCTATGCAAAGAACCTAATGATAGCTTTAGATCTACAAATTTTTCTAGTCTGAAGCATAATTCAAAATAGTTACAACATATCGAGGTATTTCCCCTGTTTTGGTTTTCAAGAGGCATGAATTTGTGTGAAAACCATAATGAATGATTTGGAGAAAATTTTGTTTCCCTATTAAGTGAATTAAGCACTGATAAAGGAAATGGTAGTGGCAATTTAGTATACTTCTAAGATATAATTTGAAGTTTCTATATTATGATGAAGAAGTATGCTTATCTTTGAAATCTTCCCATTAGAAGATCTAAGTATAGATGTTTTTGAGTTATGTATTTTAAAATCATGATTAAATCAAGAAGAAAGGTAGTGAATGATCAACTATGAAGTTGATATTTGAGGTTTGTAAAGAGGTATAATAAAATGTATCATTCCTTTGTATCTCCTTGTGAAATTTCAAGTAGAAACATGCAGGACGTGCAACCTTTTTCATTCCATCAAAGAAATTTCTCTATTAGGAGATATAGGCCATGGAACTTTTATGGTATTCAAGGTTTCCCAAACCTTGTTCCTAATGATGCTAGGGAACATTTGCAAAAATTTACAGGACAAGGTTTTGAATCATCTTATAGACATTTGCAAGTATTTTCTAATTTGATGGGAGATTATGAGATAAGTCATGAAGATGTTGTCATGAATTTTTTTATTCAAACTCTAAACGAAGATGCTAGAGACTGGTTTTCATATTTGCCAGTATGTTCTATCTCTTCATGGAATGATTTCACGGTAGCATTCATTGAACAATTTGGTGAGAGAACTAATCCAAGTTCACTGAGGAAAAAACTTATGAACATCTAGAAGGAAGAAGATGAGCTAGTCCCTACTTTTAATCTTAGATTTGCAAAAGTGGTAAGGGATATCCTTGAGAGTATGAGACCAAGTGATGCAAAATGCTTGGTTGTCTATTTGGGTGCATTTGATGAAGAAATGAGTTATTTTTTGAGAGATAAGGAGCCCTTAACATTGCATCATGCATATCAAATTGTCATGGACATTGAGAACAACTTGAGATATTCAATGATGAAAGGATATATGGCTGCAAGTATCGAGTATTTTAGCACATCTCATGTAAGTGGATCGGATAATAGAAGTAATTGTCATAATAGAGATGATTCTACTATTCTGGTGTGTCCATCATCACCTAGTATAATTGGTAGTGAATTCCATATTGAACATCAATAGAGTTTAAGCAATGGTAATTAAAAGTCTTTTGTTCAAGGATTGTCTAGCATGAAAAGACATAAAGGGGAATCACCATATGACTTGTTTGCAAGGTTTTTAGATTCCTTGTTGGAAATTCCTAAGGATATCAGACCAAAGGATTTAGAATGTATTGAATTGTTTTGTGAAATTTTTGAGCTAGGGTTGAATACCTTGCCTAAGGAATTGAAGCCTCATAATTTTGATAAGATAATTGACTGGATCAGGATTGCTGAGGAAGCCAAATATGATTATGCACTAAGTATGAAATCCAAAAATTTTAGTGGGGGTTGTCCTATTGAGGAAAATAATGAAACACCTCAAGTAAGTGAAGAGGGTGTATTATAGAATAGACATGTGTCTTGTGGTATGGGTGAATACAATGATTATAACTAATTCACAAGTAGTCTAGGTGAAAATCAATACAATAGTGCCAAGGAAGAAAATAGATTTACAAGTATTGTTAATGCCTCATCACAAATAAATGGTCAAGGTATTGAGAATGAGAGTTTGATCTTTCATTCTGAACGCTCTGAGCTTAGTACATGTGGTAATGAATTTTCTTGTGGTGATGATGATCATAAAGAAAATGAGGTCTCTGATTATTTTTCTAAAGGTTATGAATCTTTTTATGAGAATTATTTAGAGACATTTTCTTTGCATGAGGGATGCGATAATAGTGTTGATGCTCATGAGGTTTTTCCCTTACAAGTGAGTAAACAAATTCCATGTGATGAATACTAGGAATGCAATCTAGTCATGTCAAAACTAGAACACATTAGCTTTATGAAGGATGAAAAGTTTGAAGATAAGAACATATGTGTTCAGTATCCTGAGCTTAAGTACATTGTTGAAAATAATGAAAATTGTGGTGTTAACCAGAAGGATCATGTCCTAGTTGTTCCTAATTTTCTACGTGTAGCAAAGATGGAATTTGATAGTTTTGTAGCAGAAATGGACATGATTGTTTCCAATGAGGAATGTATTGAAGAAGAAAGGGATGAAGAAGCTTGTTCAAATGCTAATGAACAACATTCAAATTATAATGAACCTTTCAAATTTGATTCAATATACTTATGAATGGATGAGGTGCATGAGTGCCTTGTTGTTGACCCTATTAACTCTAAGTTACTTGAGCCATCCTTTGAAATATTTTTCTTTGAGTTAAATGATGATTTCAAGGGTAAATTAGAATATGTTACTGAGTCTGAATAGGAAGTATTCTTTGATGCATGGGATATGGTTGACAATGGGGTTTGTGGTAATTACCCTGGTCTGGATGACAATAAAGATGCTATGGGTTTTGATGAACTAATTTTCCAAAGTAGTGAAGAACATGAAAATGTAACTGATTTATAGTGCTCATATGAATGTGAATACCAGTTTGAAAATATGCTTGTGTATGAACATTTCTCATTCATCACAGGATGAATTCTTTCCTAGCATGGAACAGAAACTAGAGGATGACCCCAGGATTTTATATGAGACTTATATTAATCTTGGGCTATCAAAAGTGGAATTGCAATGTGACTTCAAAGGGTCAGGGCAAGTATTTCAGGATGGAACTGTTGAACAAAGTGTTTATGAAGGTTTATAGTTTAATGTGCAAACTAAATTTGATGTCAACCTCTATGATGTTCATGATCAAATGGATTATAAGTGTTTTCAATTTCTAGTCTAGTTAGAGGAGTATTTGATGAAATGTGATTTTGAATTAAATGAGGTTGAATATCACATGTGTTATGGATTACAGTTAATGTATGAGTAGAGTTTTTAGTTGGATAGGGTTGATGATGATAATAGTAAGATTAGGCACATATCCATAGTGGTTAATTACAGAGACCACAACATGATTAGCTAGTGATAAATTCATAACAATGTTTTTATCTTTGGCCCAGTGCAGACAATAGGAAACAAAGTTTTTGACAGAGGCAAACAACAGTTTTAAGTTTTGGGGACTTAAGGCCACCAAGTGAAATTGAATCGTAGTGAAGTTGCATTTGCAGGTTGAAAGCCTACACATCAGAAGAGGATTCTGAGAAAAATTGAAGTTGGAGCATATTGTATAGTAATGTAAATATTATATATATGATGGTTTGCTTCGATTTAGTTCTCTTGCCCTGTTTAGGTAGGTCTTGGTTTTGGTTCTCTGTACTTGGTATTATTCACTTGAGATTCTTGGATTTCACTCTATTCTAGAGGAACAGACATCCCCAACTGGAGCCACAGATGGAACCCCTAAAAATTATTTTGTTCCATTTCAAAATTCTACAAAATTTGGTTAAATCCCATGTCTTTGGGCTTAGGGTTTTGTCTCTCATCAATGCCTTAGGGTTTATGTTTCTAGGAATCCTTCTTAAAAAACCCTTAATTTTGAAATCCTACACAATCATTATATTTCATCATTGACCTTCTATCACAAGTTCCTGGTAAATTAAGTTGTGACTTATGTCATCAAGTTTGTTCCATTCTTGACCCTTGAGTCCTAATGATTTCGGTTGTTGCCTATTGTAGTAAGTGTATTGCCTTATATTAAAATGGGTTGATATTCATCCAAATATTTTGTTTGGATCTAGGTTTAGGCTTTGATATTTTTCCATGACAACCTAAGGTTTTAATCTTAATTTTTATGTCCTCTTCTACAATATGCCTAGTAGTGGCCCTCTTTTATGAACTAACTTTTGGCATGTACAAATTTATGGTTTTATGATGACTGTTCGATCATTGTAAGTAGATCCTGGTCGATCCCCGCACCCTCGATCTATTTCAATTTTCATTTTAATATCCCAATAGGCTAGCAGGTGATTGCCACGTGCCCTCTTCATTGGTGGGTCCAACACTTTTGAAAGAACAACAAGTGATGAACTAGTAAGATCAACTGTGGTTGTTTAATGATGTGGCTTCATTAGGACTGCTCCCCGCCACCCCATCTGATTTTATTTTGTCTTAAAATAATGACACGAGCTAGCAGGCTATAGAAATTTGTCCCTTCATGGAGGGACCCACTTGGCTTTGAAGGTAGCAAATATTTTATTGAGCAATGATCAATGGTTGATAATGGGTGATGTGGGTCAATCTTGACCACTCCTTGCCATCCCGTGCGGGGCCCACTTGTGCATCTTGTTTCTCAATGAGGAAGCGGGTGACTACCACATGGAATGATCTAAGGGAATAGAGGGACATTAATAAAGGAACATTATTAATAAAACAATTCCGAGTGGGCATGAAGGGTAAATGGTGCAAGATAAGAATTGATTTCTCTTGCACGTGTTCAAGATATGATGGGTATTTTTTATCTCGACCGTCATTTCTATCAGAAGTATGTACACGCAAATAGGTGGTTTGCATTAGCGCAAGTATAGGTTAGTGGATTAAAATTAAATCTTGATCACTCCCCTTTTTCTTATTGATCAAAAGTACAAGTGAGTTAATTCTCACGGGCGAGTAGGAAGTTCTTACACGATAGGTTCCATTTAATGCTAAGTGGATGATTAAGTGTGCAAACATAGTGGATCCATATCCACATGGGCTTTTCTAACTAGACAAAGGCAACAGGTGCATGCAGTTAGTTTTCTTATAATTAATTACCTTGATTTTAATTATCTATCGATCCATCTTGACTGATGATCAATGACTAAGATTCAAAATCAAGTGGTTGATTGTCAGCTCACTCACCCAAGCCTTCCTCGAGCATTAATGGTTGATATGCTCAAGTTTCTCAATAAAATAAGAGTTGGCAATCATATTTTTCTTCACAATTGTAATTAGAAGCTGAGAAATTAGGCTTAAGTTCGAGAAAGAAGTTGGTGTATGTAACTATGGCGAGAAATTTGTAAAGGAATTGAAGATAGTTTCTCCTAGGTAAGTTGGCGTCCGCATTTTTTTATGTGTCGACTAAGTATCAGTTGGCTAGTTTGGAAAAATAGTTATTGTGGGCTATGTAGGTTTTAGTTACCTAGGGTTTATAGGGGTTGATTGTTTAAAGAATTCATATGGGTTGATAGCATTTATACATAGTTGTGAAGTGTCTTTGACTTTCAAATTTAAAAGGTCTCTCTATACTTGGAAATTCATAAGTTGTTGCAGTGCTCTCTATGAGAATGAGTAAGCCAAGTGAGTCTGTCAAACTAGTTAGAAGGTTTAGGAGACGTAGCATTCTTGAATTTTAGGATGATGTACCTAAAACTAAACAAGGCACACCAGTAGCTCTTGCAGCACCAAAGGAGAAGAAGAAAACCCATAATAAATTTAAGAAGGGCGATGTCAAATGTAATTACAACTTGCGGGGTAGGGTTGATGATAATAACAAGGTGAGTATGGTGGAAAATTAGATGTCTTGTGGGAAGAGGAAGAACAATTACCACAAGGCTCATGATTCTTATATGGGGAGGCACAACTCTCCTATGGAGGATTTGGTAGGTCCTTTGAGAGATGAAGCAGATACTAACTCAAAATATGCCCAATACCTTCTCACTATTACATGTCAGGAGCTTTTTGATGATGGAGGGGTAGCATCTTCTCTAGTTTCAGCAAGAACATGGAGCAGGTGTGCCTACTCTGATTTTGATGAATTAGAGTAGAAACTCAGTTTCATTTTGTTTTCAATGACATCACTACCATAATGGAGGGTTCATCCTCTTCAACAAACATATAGGTTTTTGTCTTGGGTGCTGACATGGAGAAACTTATTTGGTCGATGTGGATGAGAGATTTTGGTGCTACTGCAACAACAAACAAAGTCTTTTGGAAGGCTAGCTAGTCTTCTTCTTCAATGAACTATATGGAGTTTTTTCTTTTTCTTTCCCCCCAATTTTTTCAATGATGCAAATATAACCATCTAGGGAGGTCTCTTGAAATTGAAATTGAAATGTATGTCAAATGAAATGTAACTAAAATTATAATTCATCCTATGGATTATTTTCTCCCATATCTTTATAAATGGGAATTCAAGGCTAGTTACAGGTGTAATAACCCATTCCTAAATTATTACTTAATTAATATTATTGTGAATGACGCATGAATATAATCATAATTAAAAAGAAATAACTAGTGGCTAAATTCAATCATAGCTACACATGTCCATTTAAATGAGTCAAGATTCTTATATTCACTTCAAGTGTCAAATTATAATATCAAGTTTTACTTGGAACCTAAGGCCACAATGTCTTTACATAGTACATTTCTCATCAAGTACATGAATGAATTACTTCAAGTTACAATATAGAATATAATAGTCTAGTGAACAACTAAGGTTCTTCTTCATTGCTCACCTCCACTGGTGGACGAGAACATGGTTGAAGTACTTTACCGCCCAACCACAAAGCTTACGCTTCCCTGATATTCTTTCGACATGAAGAATGTATGACCTTGTATGGAAATTTTAGCAAGAGAACAACCTAAAAGGTGGAGTCTGGTGTGTTCCCATACATCAACATGCAAATCTATCTACAAGTTAGAAAAGAAATTGCATGATCTATGCTAGAAATGACAGAGAGTGAAATCATAGAGTTCATTCTTACATACATAATGAACAATATTTCTTGGCCAAGAATAATAATTGTGTTGCAACAATAGAAAACAATAGGTTATGTTAAATATAACTTATACTCTCTAAACTCTATTTTGGCACCCATCCTGGAAGGTGAATTTATAATATAACAGTTATCTACCTTCTAGCAACAACTACCCATAGGTTCTCTAATCAACTAAGGTATCACTATTTTGTTGTAGTATTAAAAATATTCTTTCTCACATGTCTTCAAAGAAGAACATAATACAAATATATACTCTAAACATAAATCAGAACTATGTTTCACATAGTATTTCAACAATCAAGCATATCATTCTTATGACCTTTTTCTACTTAACATCTTAAGCATGTACTAAAAATAGAAGAAGGTATGTCACAATTATGTGTATGTACATAGACGAAGTCTATGTGCATACACACATATGTCCCTACTAATGCTAAAGTTTGTGCATACATTCTGAAATAATCATTATTCATATTTCAATGTTTAAATAGTATTCTAATTGACGTTTCATTCAAAATAAATATTCTAAGCAAGTCTATGCTAACAATTTCTCACTTACTATTAGATTCTAACATTGTTGTTTCCATAAATACATTCATTGTTTTAACATAACAAGTATTTTTTCCTACTAAACAATCATAAAGGAAGTTGTTTACATACTAAATAGTCATAAAACAAGTTGTTTACATATGAACATTCATTGTTTATACAAAATAAGTATTGTTTCCTTCCATAACAGTCATATAGTAAGTTACCTACATACCAAACGGTCATAAAACAAGTTGTTTACATATGAACATTCATTTTTTATACAAAATAAGTATTGGTTCCTACTAAAAATTTGTAAACCTTATTGTTTACATATGAACATTCACTGAGCAATGCAACTTCTAGCTATATTGATGACCTTTTCAAATATAATAGAGTTGTTTACCAAAAGTTTAGCCTCTGATTTCATCAACAAAATACTTTTTCAAACCCAAACAATTGCATTTATAAATAATATTGTTTACATTGTTTGTTGTTCTCAAGCTGTTTGCATGCTACATGATCACTTTACAAATAAAATTTCACTACTTAATATAGAAGTTTTGGTTTTTTTTACATTATGAACTGAAAATAAATAAATCGAATAGCATAGTTTCATTCATATGGGTAAAATTCCTATTATCCAGATCTTGAAGCACTTTCATCATTAGAAATACAATGAGTAATTTAAATGATATAGAGAAACTAGGTTCAACATGTCTAATGATGAATTTCTAGAGGAAATCCTCAATAGAAGATAGTATAGAAGCTTAAGTTCAACAATTTTGAATGCCTATACAGGCTGCAACAAAACAACAACAAAAACTTAGGATAGACCAATCTCTTTGGTTAGATATTTTATCCCTAAGCATCAAAAGTATATATATTAAATTGCCCATGAGGACTTACTATTTTATCCCATGCATGCTACAATAAATTATACATGCAAACCTTACATATTTAAGGGCTAGCTATCGATAATAAGATCAAACCCTACATGGCCTGTTGTTTCTTCAAATATAGAAAATCCTTTCCACCATTCTTACTGAACAGGGTCAATTACCCATTATAGTATATATTTAAATGTAAATCTCTAAGATCTTGTTCATTCCTATTACAAGCATCGACTTATCAATAATAAACTATCAATACAAAAGAAACATAGAGAAAACATACCCTTATCATAGGTTTAAATTTGATCCTTCTTGATGATCATATTTACATCACAAATAGCATATTAAAATGATTTACAATAAACCTACATAAGGTTTAGCATATTAAAACAAATAAAAAGGGGTGGTGATCGAGCCATTGAAGGCTCTCATGCCTTGGCTTTGGCTCTGTTCAATATCCATGAAGGCTTAACTAAGATGGTTTCCCCACTGCGCCTGGGCCATAGTCCATGCGCCTGCATGTGGTGGCAATGATACATATTAACTATTCAAACATACAACTTCAAGCCATTCAACGTATAAAAAATTAACCTCTTTTCTCATGATGCCATAAAAATACTTGAATAAAATTGAAGAGAAAACCTCTTGCAACAATCAATAATAGCAATAAAGCTAGTCTATGCAAAGATATGGGAACGAATTACCTCCCAATCGACTATGATGCTGCTCCTTCCTCAAATTTTTCCCAATCTTTAGTTCGGCCCCTTGCTTTATACTTTTGAATTCCCTAATTCCTTCTTTTTCCTCTACCGTGTTCTCTGTCAACAACCAAATGATAATAGAAACAACACTGCTTTTCTTGCATGTTTCGTTGGGGTGATGACATTATGTCCATGTCGCTGGATTCTATTTTGAATACTGTCTTAATGACTTTGACAGACCACGTCCATCATGGATTCACAAAGATATTCTTCAAATTGATTTATCTCACAGTTTGATTCATGATGAATATCTTATCCATTCAAATTCAATTTTAATTTTACATATTTATATGTACGTATGTATATGTATGTATATATATGTATATATAGTATACCTATATATATACATATACACACATATATTTATATATATATATATATATATTGGCATTAAAAAAAATTCACTCTCATTCACCTTGTATTTGAATAATGTATGCATCTATATATATTTACATATATATATACATACATACATATATATATATATATATATATATGCACATGTTCGATTTACATATATATATATATATATATATATATATATATGTTTATATAAGAATTTAATATATAAGTTGTTTGTTTTGAAATGATTTATAGGTTTCATACACTATCATTTAAAGTAAAGAAATTGAATTTCCAATTCAAGCATCTTTATATCTTTATATATATATCTACACTAAAGAGAATAATTTTCTTTACAATGCTCATTTTTGTTCCATTCATATCACAAATTTTGAATAGACAATTTAATCTATGAACCATTTGCTTACAAGCACACACAATTCATGTCAAGAAATTTCATTCTCATATATATGAAAATTTAATCAAATGCAAGTCAACATGCCATTTATGGTGTGTGCACCTAGATTCCAATTGGCTTGTCATTCGATCCAGCTAAACAATCCTACTTCAACTGTGTTCTCGTCCTTCAACCTGTCACCCTGCAGCTACACACACTTGCACTTGCAAATTGATCAGTATCGCTCAATTCTTGATGACATATAAAATAGTTTTCAAAAATTCACAAATTCAACATCAGTCAACTCCTTATATTCAACATTTGAATATTCTAGAATCTCCATTTAATATTTAATTGAATTTCATCAATAATCCAATTTTTTGTATTTAAATAAATATGCAATAAATTTGGGTTATGACAATAGGAGGTTCGAATTTTGGGTCTCAAGTGGTCTAGGTTGGAAAACTGAGCTCATGAAAGAGAAATTTATAAATTCATGCACAAATGAATAGATTATTATGGAGTCTAGGGTATGAGTTTGTTTGTAATGAACTTAAATATTTCTATAATAGCAGCAGTATATGAATGAAAATTCTAGTTCAAAAGCACATTCTCTCCTATGTATCTTCTCTTATGGATTATAAATGAAATGATTAAGGATCCTTTTGTTTGTCTTCAATTATTTTAATTGAATGAGTGATTTTATTTCTGCTTTGATTCAATTAATTGATTAAATGCTTAAATATGATCATGGGTTTGTGAGGGAGGATTCTAGGATTGCTAAGTAGTTTTGTTTTTAATATAGTGAGTTGAATATTGTAATGCAATATGTCAATAGCCCATCAATTACTGAATCAAATTGCTAAGGTATTACGGGTTGTTAAAAATGTGACTCCATTACCCAAAGATGAGGCACTGGTCTGTTCATTTGGTTATCTTGAGTATGAATGAGTCAGTTTGGAACTTGACTAGGAGAAAAAAATGAGAATGAAAATCATCTAAATATCTTTAATCATAACAAATCAATCTAAAATTCCACATATTGCTTGCTTCAAGTAGCAATTTCCTCAATGGTCAGCCAAATCCTTGAGGGATTATATCTATTTGCAGCTGATGGGAATATATCTATTTTTTCTAATGTTCAAAAGACAATGACAAGAAAATAATTAATTAAACATTATCAGGATTACCCTATTGGGTTTCACAGAGCCTAGAGAGTAGAGGTCTAGCCTAGCAAGCTAGTACCTGTTTGTTGGTCAGTTCTTGCCTTTGCTTATTGTTGGATTCTAAAAAATTCATAGGCACTTGGTGAGATCAAGTTTGGTTCTAAAAAAATAACCAACAAGATAAATGTTACATACCTCTCACAAAAAGTGTTTTTCCAAGGATCACTAAGGACTCATTCGTCCTATGGTGAATGGGTCTTGGCTAGGGCTCTGAAAAATTTGTTTCTGGGTTTTGTTCCTTTGTATTTGCACTCCCAGATTCTTGATTTTCACTGTCGGACAATCGAAAATACTTTTTTTGTAAGAGTTTCCATGAAATTGTAAGAATGATAACAACTTTAACAATTTTGACAACTTTGCAATTTTTGATCTTCAAGAGATCTTCAACCTAAAACCTACAATCACACATCAAAGAAAGAGAAATGTTGTTTGTTAGGTGAATGGGTGTTTTCCTTGTTCAAACTCCATTTTGGTAATTAAACCTTGTAATGAAATAACAAAACATGAAGGAATGAGAATGAACAAGCTTATGTCACAACTCACCAAACCTTTGATAAACCTCGATAATGGAAGTTTGCAACTTGCATGAAATGGCTTCAATGGATGTGGATCATGAATTTGAATCTATGCTTGATATGATGCTTTGAATGCTCAATTGAATCATGAAACCTACATCAACATATTAGCTTCAAAAACATGCATGACTCCACATAACTTTGAAATAATGCTTGGATCTTGATTTCTACAATAGTTACTCAATAAATATACCCTTGAATGCTCTTGAAAATAATCTTGATCATAAAATTTTCTATAAGGATTCTCTCATCAAAATTTCTTAGTGAAACATAGTGAAATGACCTCTTATTTATACATATCTTAAGATTAATTCCCAAAATTCAAATATCACAAGTCGAAATTGAATTGTGGATATGAAATTATTAAAATACCACCAAAAACATATTTCAAAGAGGGGTCCTAGGTCTAAGTGAGGACCCATTTTCCATAGGGAGAATGGGTCCTAGGCCACTTACCTAGAACACACATTAGACAATGTTAAACATTATGTAAAAATAGGGTCCTAGAACTAAGTGAGGACCCATTCACCATATGGAAAATGGGTCCTAGGTCACTTACCTAGGACACACATCTTCCAAAATTCAAGGTTGTGAAATGGCATTAATGAATATCAAGTTTTATCCCTCAAAAATTGCATTTAATTAGGCTTGGATTTGAATTAAAGGGGCCAATTAAGGAAAATTAACCTCAATCAATGAATAAAGCCCTAGATTAATGTGAAAGTGTAAAGATACACCTTACAACACCAAAAATAAGGCACAATTAAGTCCATTAAAATTAAAAGGGCCCTAAACTTAATGTGAATATGAAAAATATATTACAACACTAAATCAAGGCATAATTAAGCTCATTTTATTATTACTTATTCCCAAATTATGTGTGAAAAAGGGATACTTTTTCCAACACTTCACTTTCATATTCGAGTCTCCTTCATGTATTTTATTATGCTTTGTATGATAATATTGTTATCTTGCATATTATTTATTGAAGTTATTAAATTTGGCAAGTTTATCTTGGCTTCTTGAACATGTTATCAAAACAATATTATAAATCCTTTCTAACATAGTCTTGATTTTTCATGGATTTCTAGAACCTAGTTTCATATATTCCATCCTAGAGAAAAATTGAACTCACAATTGGGGTGAGAATGCCTAAAAACTTATATTTCATATAAATCACTATAGTTTTCTGAGATTTTTTTAAATTTTTTTAGAAGGGGATCCAAAATGGTAGCTATACAAAAATTTAAACATTCTATACAAATCTATACAATTGTACCATCATATGACCATCATACATATGTACTCTCTATTACTACATAAAATAATTCTCATCCTTCAATACTAGGAATTAGGCGATAATGATGAAAATGATGTTAGTAAGTGAAACCAAGATGTGTGATATGCTTAGGACAATTTTAGGTGTCTACAACTATCATTTTATAGAGGGAAAATACATTATTAAGTGGTCACTCATAAATTTTATTTTGCAAGCCTTACATACTACCATACTATAAGTATAATTTTATATCTATCATTAGCTATTGTATTTTGTGTCACCTAATTGGTTTTTGTGTCATCCCATATTTTATATGCCACCAAGAGGTTCAACTTCTAGTGAAACTATTAACTCTCATTTGACAATTTCTCAACATCATGCCTCCTCATTGTCATCTTCTCAAGGACTATTAAAACTCTAAGCTATCAAAATCAAGGTCATTGTTGTCTCTAATTATTAAAAATTTAAACTAATACTATCTAATAAAACTCCCAAATACTATTGATTAAAAAGCTCTAAATTACATTTCAACCCTAGAGTTTCAAAATCTAAGGCATCTTTATAAAATTTGGACTTCTAAATTATTAGAGTCTAGAGAATCTTCTTAGATCTATTTCCCTTTCCAAATCCATTGCATCTATGTACATCTCCAAAATTTTAAACTTTGTTGTATTTTTCTAAAATACCACCCAAACAATGTCATATGTACCACAACACCACTTGGACTTTTCTAGTGCCACCACAGTTTCACTAAGTATTTGGGGTATTTATTCTCTTTGGTATAAAATGGGCATATGAACTTAGTTTTTTACACTTTATATAGCCATTGAAAAACTCTTTCCAAGCACTTCACTATCATGAAATTTTTTTTTCATCTTGCTATATTTTTCCAATATTATCTTTAGAACTTCAAATTTACACTCTCTATTGATATTTTTTATAAGGTATAAATTTTACCCTTGATGTCAAAAGTAAACAATTTTTTCTTATAAAATTTATTAGAAAAATACAAGGAATGTAATGATAAATGTAGTTTTTCTCCATAGATGGTCTCTTTTCTTGGAAAATTATAAAATCACTATATGCTATAAATGTTCAATTTAGGCTTCCATATTACCCCAATTATACTAAAAACTTGTATTTTTTAGGGGGGACAATATTCTATAATATTATTTAATTTTTTGTATTTGTTTCTTAGCTTTTATTATTTTTTGAGGGTTCTACTTGGTATAATTGAACTATGTCTTATTTTGGTCACCTCATGAAAACTAAAATAATCCTTTGTGGACACTTGTAAGAACTTTATATCAACAAATTTATTTATAGAAAAAATAAGATAAAGTGCCAAATCTAGTTTGTGCTCTTTCTATCAGAACTTTTTATTGGCCTTATCATTGCACCAAAAGATCGACCTATCAATGCCTGATATAGGCCAGAGTTAAGATCCAAGGGAGGCGGTTAAGTTATCATGTCACGAATCTCGAGCGTTGCATTGAACAACCAAGGAGACCAAGGTTGCACACCTTGCAACAATCCCCCCCAGCGCAAGCGAGGGATTCGAACCCGTGACAAGCTTTGATACCAATTGTTGGTATTTTCATTGCACCAAAAGATCGACCTATCAATGCCTGATACAAGCCAGATTTAAGATCCATAGGAGGCAGTTAAACCATGTCATGAATCTTGAGCACTGTGCTGAACAACCAAGGAGACCAAGGGAACACACCTTGCAACACTTTTCCCATCATATGATGCCATTTTTATACTCACACTATTTAATAAAGTGTCATGGGGATTGTGTAGATGCCTTCATTTTTTGTTAGAATTGTGAAAAACACGAGCCACAAGATCAAACAACAAACAAAGACACCTTCCACACAAGAGCTATGAAAACAATATGTGCAATATTCCTCAACAAGAAAAAGCTATAGAATGAACCTCAAGAATCTTGTAGAAAAACAATAGTCCTAAAAGGTTGAGAGTTCAAGAGACAATCTCCAAAGATATAATACAATGAGGGTTGAGTATATAGGAGCAACCCTAAATGGTAAAGGGATTAGATCAGGACAAGTGTCAAAATCAAACATGATGAGACAAAATGATCTAATAATAGCTAACTTTAGTTAACATAGAAAAACACTTAGTTAACTTAATAAAGAACTCTTAAGCTTAGCTTAAGTACATGAGAATAAATTAGACTAATAATCAATTAAATATTAATTAATTATTAGCTAATGTATGATTACTCTAATATTTTTTACCATCACAACTTTGTCTAGTGAGTGTACCTCCACGTAAATGAAGAATTCAATATTTTATTCTCATGCATGTGTTCCTTTTCTTACACAGTCTTTTTACTTGTGTGTACATCATATTGAACTTGATGTTGCTTCTTTATTTATTTGTAAAATTTTGTTCCACATTTTAGTTAATCTACCAACACCTCCCCCTTATCAACATTATAGGGGCTATCTTCACATGGTTATGCTAATGGTTTATTCATTTGAGCAGATTAATGGAGATAACCCTATACCTTGTTCAATTAATTTGTATTTGTGGGACTCTTGTACTTATGTTGTGCACCCCATGCACATGCATTAGTGTCAATGGGGTCACTTGTGTAATGATTTTTATGTATCTTTGATCATAGGACCATCTATATTTTAAACTTCACTGTTTTTTTTGTAATATGTGCATAGATAGTTGAGTAGTGTCATTGGGCTCGCCTATGTAATGTTTTATATCTCTATCATCATAATCTACATTCATTGAAGATTCGTTGACTCCAACAAAAAACTAGTTATTCTTGATAAAGTTTATAGTTTATGCATGCATTAGGAGTTCTTTGTGTTCCTATATTTCAAGGACAACTTTTTTTAGGAGGTTTACTTGTCCTTCACATTCTCTCTTTTGGAGAGGAGTTTCTCCCACTTGAGTTTCTCCTTTTTTTAATTTGTGAGAGACTTTTATTGTACATGAGTACCTTATTAGGCCTTGTTTTTGGTACTCATTTTTCAAAGTTCACCTTTCCTTTCCCCCTAAGTATCACTTAAGGAGGCTATTAGTGTGAAAATTATTAGTAACTATATAACTTAACTAAGTTTTATTAACACTACACTTAAGGGATAGTACAAATTTTAGTCCTACCTTCTCACATTGACATCCTTGCCTTTATATATACAAGGTTTATTTATACATTTTATTAAGATTTATATGATAATATTGCTATCTTGCATAATATTTTATGAAATTTCTTAGATCTTGCAAGTTGATCTTGGCTGATCCAACATTTATTTCACATAAATAAAAAATTTAGTAAAAATTAAGAGCCTCAAGAATGATATCTCTTGGCCTCTTTTACATTGATTTTTTTATAAATAGGTATATAATTTTATAAGATTGAAAAGGAAAATAAACAAATCTCTTAATTTGAAAGGGAGGATAAAATTATTTTTAAATTAATTTAGGGTAAATAAATAAATAGTATTAATATTCACAATCTCTATTATATATTAGTGTTATGATGATGTCAATAAATTAAGTTATAATAAATAAATATTTTTAAAATGAAATAAAATAATGAAAGTATTTAACTAGAAATTATGGTAAATGTCATTTTAAAAATATAAGAATATTAATGATGCATAAATGAATGCTTTAGTACCATTTGATGATTTTTTAAATTTTTTTGGACTAATTCCACGATTATAGATGGATGTGATACATGATTGTGGATATGATCTCTAGTAATTTTTAGTAGATTATATTTACTTTGCCTTATATTTGTAGTTTATTGTTACATTTAAAAAATATCTTTCTTTCTAGTTTGTATGTGGCAAGGATAATTACTTCCCTTATGTCAAACCATGCATGGATAACAAGCCAATGACTAGATACAAGATCAATAATAATACTCAAACATATCAACACCATAAATCCTTATAAAGTAAATTTTTAATAAATACTTATGATAATATGTGCAAGTAGTATTGATAGCTCTAGAATGCTTCTAAGAGATTATCAAATTATATATTGATCTAACATGATGTCTAAAATGACCTAGGGCCACACCTTCAAATACAAGATCAAGAACCATAAATAAAATACTTTCCTATCTTGAATTATTATGCACATATCATAAAGATAGGTCAAATTGACCCTAACTAAACATTTAAATTCTAAAAATAGTCATTCTCATTAATACATAATTGATGAGATCATTTGAGAAGGAATAAAATGAAAGATCAAACTCAATCCTTAAAAAATAACATAGATAAAAACAAATGAAACTTAAAGTATGTAGTAATTCTCAACTAAAAGTATATTATTTATACATTTATTATTTACATAAAATGATAATAATATATAAATAAATAAATAAAAACATTAAGATATGTTTAAATTAGAATATAACTATTAATATGTATCTAATGGCCCTTATTATAAAGATGACATGTGCCTTTCCTAAATATCTTAAAAAAATTTGAAATTGCTCTTAAAATAATAAATATTATACAATGAAAAAATGGACTTTATAACAGAAAATGAATTATTATCTAAATAGAGACATAAGTTTCTTTTTCGACCTCACTTTACAATTTTTTTAATTTTATTCAATTATGAATACAAATTATTACCTAATTGAAGTGTGCGGTTGGTTAGTGTAAAAGGCATACCCACATTTCATTATTATTTTTTTCAATATAATTTTATGGACCCCACCCGAGGACCTAAAATATCATAAAATAATAATATTCATTTTCAATTCCACTTTTATACTTTATAAGTAAAAGAACACGTTTTTATTAAAAAAAAAACGCTCTTACGAAGGATAAAAATATAAAATGTCCAACAAGAATCTTAGGTCCCATATGTCGATGGGTGAGCTCATAATTAAATTAAACAGTGGTTTTTTTTTTTTTTTTAAAATTCTTATATAGTAATTTTTTTTAATATATTGTAACTTATAATTGATGGTAATTTGATAATATAATTGTTTGGTGCTTATAGTTGATTTAAAAGAAGAAAAAAATGATAATAGATTTAAGGTTAATATAAAAGTAATTTTGAATTAAATTGTGTTAATGTTTTTAATGTTAATGTTTTATCTTTTTATTTATTTGTAAGATAAAAAAAATACATAATATAAAATAAATGTCATATTTTTAGAAAAAAATGTATATCTTATTTATATCAATGTTCAAAATTATATTTTATAATTGTGTAAATCTTAATTTTAATTATTTATTTATAAAATAATTGTAATTAAAAATTATGTTTATTTTGAATGATTATAGTTCACAAAGAATATAATTGAAAATAATGATGATACATTTATTATGGATGATTATAATTCACTTCAAATAATACAATTGAAAAAAATGATAATATATTTTTAATTAAGCCATCCACCAAATTTTAAATCTTTTGAATCCTCTACTCCTAACAATTTAACTAAAGAACACCTTTTAATTTAAATTTATACTTACTCATGTTATAATATATTTACTAAATAAGTAGAAATAAAATCACTAGGTAATTTAGTAAGTGAAAGTTCCTTCGATTTCTAACCTTTCTTTTCTTCGGGGTGAAAAAACAAACGTGCAAAACGAGGGAATCAAACTAGTTTTAGAGCCATCCCTTGTTTAACACGTGTGAATGCTCAAGTGACAAGTGTCTAAAGTTCAGCCATTCATTATGTACGACAGCATCATCGTTACACTACGCGACATTATACTCCATGTGCTCCTTATCTCTTGATGTTACAAAATAATCATATATAAAAAACCTTCTACGTATACCCCTATGGCTTGTGAACCCGATCTAATTAAGGAGAGAGATCATTTAAGGTAAATTTAAGTTAATACTATTATACTTTAATTATTTTTCAAAGAATGATGACGATTAATTTAATATACATATATTAAAACTTTAATCAAAATTCTAATCTTAAGTTTAATTGAATGCTATTTTAAATTGTAATCATTTTTTTTTCTTCCCAAAAATAATATTAAAATATATTTAAAATAATATTTAAATTTTATTGAAAATATTTAAAAAATTAAAAAAACAATTTCTAATAAAACTCACAACTTTCATAAAAAAAAAACTATTTTTAATATTCATTTTAGGAAGATTAGTGCATTTTATTTTCAAAAGATAAGAAAATAACATTTAAGAGTGGATATGGATTTGCATGTCATTTGAACGTGAATTCCTAGCTGAAGAGTTTTTCCTTACACATTGTTTTTTTGTGGATGTCATTGTCTTGACATAATTTATATAGCTTTTTTATGAAATTTTTTTATAGAATTTAATTTTATCATTTGTAATGATATATTTATTTAATTTATAATATATTGATTAATTTAGAGTTGGTTGATTTGTAATATGAGAGTTAAGTTATAAAATTATTGTTTGTAGATGAATATAAAAATAAATAATATGGCTAATCAAACGATTCTATATAAATATAGAAGAATAACGTGTTTAACTTAATCACTTCTACAATCCTTTTTTTAGGTCTATTTCAAGAAAAAGCTTCTTTTCAACATGAATATTAGTCAAATAAAGCAAACAAATCTATGAAAACAATAAACCATTGCTTTTTAACAAATATTCAAGTCCATAATAAATGTTGCATAGTCTCATTTAAATGAAAAAATGATCATTTAATTAGTTGAACAAGCAAGCATTTTAGTTTATTTTCAACAAGAAATTTGTAGCCTAAGGTTTTTCAAGAAAACATTTGAGCATCTTTATCCATTGGATTCTTGTATTTGTGTGCTCAATTTAACCCAATATTTTTAACCAAATTTGAACTTGCATTTAATGTTGAGGTGTGGAACAAAAGATAATTTTGGAAGGGGGGTTTCAAAGAGACAATTTTTTTAAGGGAAAAAATGAAAAATGTTTGCAAGAGAGTCAATACTAGTCCTTGAAGAAATTACATGGTTTTCAGTTGCCTTATTTAATTGTGAAGTTAGACTTAAACCAGAGAATCAAGAAATTCAATTACTAAAGGTTTATCCTAACATTGGATATGCTAATTCAACCAAATGAAAGAAGAAGAAAAAATATTTAATCATGTTGTAATGAAGTCTCTTTCCAATTTGAGAATTGAAATACTCACTACTAGGCTTTCCAAATTAAGAAAGCCTAGTTTCTAGTTTGCTAGAATTCTTAAAAGTTTTTTTCCTTTCCACTTTAGCTAGATAATTGAATCAATTTTATATTTTATTAAAAAAATCATGATTCATCACTTTTAATAATTCTAGCAATTCATATAGAAACTACACACAATCCTCAAGTTTTGGGATCTATATTTTCTAGTTCACTTGAACTTAGGTTGGATGCAATGAGACAAAGAGGTGGCTATAAAATTAGTAGTAACATCTAAAATAGTTCATAAAATAATTTTTAGATCAATTTGAAAAATATTCATAGCGTTTATTAGACAACATCCAATATGAGTCAAATTACTTGTGTAGCAAGAAAGGTTTGAATTGCTATGTGGAATTTTATACTAAATGAAAGGAACTTTTTAGCTTAGTTAAATAATTTGTGATTAATCCTATTGAGAAACCATTTCTACATGCCAATATGAGATAACTCCAAAAAAAATATAATGATAGGGCACCATGCTATTTCACCATTTTAGATCTCTTTGGACAATGTTTAGGAATCTAGTAAGGTGTTAAACCAACCTCATTCATTAAGAAATTTTTTATATGATGGAATAGCTAAGATCCTAACATAATATAATATAACTATAAAATATATAAGGTATTGTATAAGATTATTTTCTAAATTTTATCGAAATAACAAGCTATCATTAGAAAAAAAAAAATCACAACATTCTATGCAAGGGAAATACTAGATATTGGATACAACTAAGTGTATCTTTATAATAAATAACCTAAAGCATTAGTAGTGAGGGTGAAAGAGGAACACCCTATCTAATGGATGTTTTTACTATATTAAAAATTAGGTTTTTATATGGGACCCGAAATCCCAAAATTATAAATTTTTGCTACCATAGAATAACACACAACTAAACAACAACAAAATTATGTTACCTCTTGTGTAGAAAAACAATAGCTACACAAGAGCTAACTGATGGACCAAAATAAAAGAAACAATAATAAAACAACAAACTATTTCAGACTATTCAGGGCCTCTGCTACTTCTAACTCTTGTTGATAATGCTTATCAACCATCATCAATAGTTATTCATTCTCCTCATCAAAATTATTCTTTGTTTTACCCGTAGTATGGGATCTAGGCTCCTTCTCAACATCCATAATTGTAAAATTATCTTTATCCTTGCCTTGCATCTCCTTCACTTTGCTACTGGAAACTCGACCTCCAATAATTTACTCTTCCCTTAATTCATGGAGCTTTTTAGTGAGGATCTTTAAGGTTTTCACACTGTTATGAATAGAAACTTGGCTTATCTTTAGGATCTTGTCCATACTAGTTTTTACATTTTGAAACATCTTTTCAATTTCCTAAATATGAGTCTCATGATCCACTTTAAGCTCCTGAACTTCCTCCTCAATCTCTGAGAGTTTAAACCAAGTAGTTCCTCCACCTTGGAATAAGATTGGTCTAAATCCTCCTCTCCAACCTTGTCCTTTCAAACAACCTTCTCCTACAAACTTTTCAACTTAACATTAACGTTTTTTAGCTCCTTCAGGAAATACTTAGTTAATTTAAAACTACTCATCACACTATCACGAGCCACCCATAACACATTAGTAATATTTTTCATGCCATAAATTAGATGGTTGAAGTCATTTGAAAAAGAGTCAAACTTGGTAGTGTCCTCCACATTCTTTGTAGGGCCCTTCACAGGGGAGAAAGTAGCATCCATTTTGGTTGCCTTCTACACTTGAGTATCCCCACCACTTTCTCCTTCCCTTTTGAACCAACCCCCTTGTTCCCTACCATAATTCCCTTTTGTTGAGCACTATCACCATCATCATCATCTCTAGTCTAAGATCCATTTGACCAAGGCTACATTTTTCTAGGAATTTTCTTAGACAAGACCTTTTTAGCAGAAGATTTATTTTTCTTCTTCCCACCCAACATTGAGGGAGAAGAAGAGAGGGCCACCATCAAATCATTCCCACCCTTAGAAGCCACCCAATCCTCCTCATCCCCAGCCGCAGTAGTGTCAAAGCTCTTATCAAACACTACATAATTATGTTTCTATTTATTATGCTTGATCTACCCTTTCTCTTTCATGGGTTTCATAGGCAAATTAGCTTTAGCATATTCCATAATAAGAAAAATAAAACCCCCATGCAAAACCACATTAGTGTTTTTGTGATTTAAAAATTCTTCCAAATAATCCATTAGGAAGAAGGGAAAGGAAACCAACATATTATGAAAACAATGATTAAGGAAATTGAAATGCACGTACTCATAATTGTAGTAAACCTACCATCAAGCATAACATATCTGATAATCAACTTAGCAATTTTAGCCCATATTGGCTTAATTGATGTTCTCTTATATCCCCATGATGTCAGCTTCACCAACCTCTCCCTCTCATCACTTTTGAAGAAGTGATTAGAGCTTTAAAATTGGTTTCCTATCTTTAAAAAATTCCTTCCCTGTAGCTGGAGCCTAGTAACCTCCATAATTAGCTCCTTATAGATGATAAACCCCATACCTTGGATCGTCAAAGTTCTCTCCTTCCAACCATTCACAAACCTTCTCATAGCTTCATGGTCATAACCATGTAGCCTTCCATAAAAGGGGTGAAACCAATATCAACCAAAATGCTCTAAACCTTCAAATTTCTTTTGTAGCCTTCACAAGATAGAGGCTCCACCTAGTTTTGATCCTCATCCATTCTCACATTGAGCACACTTCTTTGCATAGAATGTAGACACACCTAGAGACACACCAAAAGAAGAAAATGTAGTTTCAAAATACCCACAAAGCATGCGAAGGAGAATAAAATCAATATCCATCCATCCTTTCTATTCTTGGAGTCTATAATTGACATCATTATTGAGGATTACAAGGACCTCCATAGGAATGAACAGGTACCCTTACCATGCTTGGGAAGCTTGAAGAAACACTCCTTTGTTGGCATAAAAGTCTGCCAACTGATTACCCTCTCTAAACACATGTATTATCCTAACTTCCTCAAAAGTATCTAACATGATTAAAGAATCATTAATAATAGCCTCAATCAACTAGCTATGGGTGGTTAAGGTTTGAAAATAATTGATAAGAGTCCCCCTCAAGCCAAAATTTATTAAACCCCCTTTCATATGCCAATTTAATGACATTAAAGGCAGCTTTAGGATAAAAGCACAAAGTCGTGTCACACTTTTGGCCAAATAAATAGTTCCAAGTGAAACATTTTTTATCAAAGAAGTTTTAGCTGAATAGGTTTCGACCCAAACCATGTGGCCTATACATGGCACACAGGGTTTCAACCAAATAAGTTTTGGCTGAATCCAAAAAAATTAAAATTTTCCCTTCGTCGCTTTGAAATTGACTTTGAAATTGGCTTATTTTATGTGTGGGGTTTCTATATAAATGGTTTCAGCTAAAACCATTTCTATATCTAAACACTTTCAACCAAAACTATCTATGTGGCATCCTAGTTGGCAACCAACTCAACTTTTTTTAGAATTTTCTGAAACTTTCAACTTCAACTAAGTATTTCTTTAGTTAGAATGATGTTTTCAAAAAAGAAAAATTCCCTTTTGTAGAGCTCGGAGTGGTGAATCCGAATATGTAATTTTTTTAATATTTTGATTATTTTTAATATATTTTATTTTTAAAATAATGTAAGTTGGTTGTTAAAGTTAAAAATGAGGATGATTAGAAATTAAAAAAATAGTAAAACATATTATTTTAAAAATATATATATGGTGCACTAGAGGAGAGAGTCCTCTTTAAAAGGGTATAATTTTTTTTTTGAGAATGATTAAAAAGTAGACAATAGTTGATGTCTCATGAAAGCTATTAAATTCTAACAAGTTTGACTTTAAAACGTTATTACAAGAAAAATATACATCAAAATTTGATTTTTTTTCCATGCACTAGATATTGAAGTTACCTATTTGGAGAAAAAAATTCAAGGAAAAATGAAGTTTTTCTCAATTTGTTTCTTGACGTCCCATGAATGTTACTTTTTTCTAAAATTTTCAACATTCCAAAATCTATTCTTAAATTGATAAAAAAATAATGATTTTTTTTTTAAATTTGAAAAATTACAAGAATAAACTTCATCAAAAGTTCTAATTTTCATTAGTTTACATCATTTTGAAATTCAAAACATAAAGACCACTTTTTATGTGGCTGAAGTTCAATTTTTTTGTTGTTGTTGGTCAATTCCTTTATAAAGTGCAACACAGGTTTGTGCTTTTACCCTTCAGCTTCAACTAAGTGGTTGGTTTGATGGATGTTATAGAAGAAAATATTTAAATATTGTTATCAATCACTAGATAGGCATTGACATCTTTAAAAAATATTTTAACATAAGTGTGTAACAGTAGATTAAAAGTAGATGTATCTTTCGAATGTGATGAGATGGATAATCTGCAACTAGAATAACAAAGTTAAATCCTAATCTAAACAATAATCTAAAATCAAACAACAAAGAACAAGGAAATAAACTAAACAAACTAAAAAAATTAATGGAAAGCTCTCACTGAATATGCGTTCACCCCTTCGAATTATCTTGATTGCTCTTCTCCATTTTGCCTTTTCAGTATTCTTTCCCTTAGATTTCTATGTTTGAATGCAAGTATAGCTTCGTCAAGTGTCTAAGAAAAATATCGAAGAATAGTTTCTTCTCAAAAGTGTATGATTTCGGGAGGAGGAATAATGATAATAACAGGCCATTTTATAGATTTTGGGTTTTCGAACAATCGGCTCAAATTGAAAGAGAGATCGACGGAAGAGATTGATGAATGCCATGTGATGTGAGTTATGTCTTAAATAGAACATGAGTTAGAACACGAGTTCAAAAAAGACTGAAGATAGAGACTAAGTTACAACGTGAGTTAGAACACGAGTTCAGAATCTTAATCTCCAAAAATAGAAGAAATAGACTTTGTATGCAAAAGCCAAAGTTAGAACTCGAAGACTAATGCATTCGAATGCAAACAGGAGTTAGAACTAGTTAATCGGCTAGCTGTGACAGAGAGTCTTCTCACAGAGATAAACAGGTGTTGAATCTAGAAATAACTGGAGAACTAAAAATAGATCTCGAGTCAGAAGGTGAGTGAATGAATTAGATAACTAAATGATAGAAGATTGTGACATAAATAATTAAATATGAATTAAATGTTAATTTAATTCAACATTCAAAAATAAAAGACTTTAATTAAATAAATAAAGTAATTTATTTAATTTGACTATTTGAAAAGGATAATATAAATAATTAAATAATAAATATTTAATTATAGATAAAGGGGGTTAAATGAATAATTAAATAAAGATATTTATTTATAGTTGAATAAGTATGATAAAGGGGTAGTTAAATAATAAATTATTTAATTGATAGATAAAGGGGGAGAATTAATTAGTTCGCAACATAATTAAATAAATATGATTTATTTAATTAATCAAGTTGAATAAAGATTAATAATGAATTAATTAAAAAGGGGTATTTAATTAATAGAGAAAATATATGTTAGAAAGGTTAATTAAATAATTAACATTATTTAATCAAGACCACGGACTATAGAAAATTATGTCGAATATGTACTCGCAGGCCTAGACCAATTTTCGGCATCTACAGTTTGCCCCTCTTTGATACAATGTTGGTACAACGTTGTGTCAAAGAAAATATGCCCCGATCATGCCCCAGTATGAAATAGGTTAAGGTATACCCCCTCGAGAAAATTGACAAATTTTTGAAAGTTTCAAAAAAATCAGGAAATATTCCTGATAAGTCAATTTGATAGTCAGAAATGCTATGGAGTTGACGGAAATGAATTTGGAGTTGATATGGACGAATACGGGTTGTTTGAAGTTGAAAGGTTACGCGGCCAATAGATTAGGTTAGAAGAAATGCCATTTCAAACCCACCTATAAATAGGAATTAGGGCTAAACCTAATTCATTTGCACCCGGAGGAGTTAGAAAAAGAGGAGATTTTGCTCTGACTAGCTGACGAAATGGCACCCATTCCATACGCTGTGCATCATGGTTATCGGATCCGAACATTTAGGAGGCCAGTCGATGAAGGACCACCAGTATGTACCCAAAA
The DNA here is from genome assembly GCA_007115665.2 of Sequoiadendron giganteum. NCBI lineage: Eukaryota > Viridiplantae > Streptophyta > Pinopsida > Cupressales > Cupressaceae > Sequoiadendron > Sequoiadendron giganteum. The sequence continues at coordinate 134,637,038 of CM021105.1, read as the reverse complement.
ATGAACTTGTCAAAGTTATTTTTGCACGTAGTTTTAGGCGTTTGAAAAGTAATTAAGCAAATGTGGTGCATCGTAAACGATGCATATGTCGTCATATTCGCCGCATCTGACTGCGAAACGACGCATGTGCAAAAACATGTCTAGGCTAGGTTAGGTAGTTTAGGGAATGATTGCATTTGAAGTATAATGCACTGCATCTATAGTTATGAGACACATATGCATTAGGAATAGACGCATGTGTGGTTATGAACCGCATATGTATTTGTGCAATGCATATGTCGTAGATAGGTAGGCTGATGAAAATGCACCGCATGTGGTTTAGTGAACCGCATGTGCAATGGGTTGACAGGAGTGTGAGAAAATATGCGATGCATATGTAATATGCACCGCATGTGAGGCTTTATGCAATGCATTTGAAAAATGCACTGCATTTGTTAAAGTAAGCTGCATTTGACTGGTAAAATTTTTGAAAAACAATTCTAAGGAAAACTTGAAAATTCTTGACATCTTGGTTTAAATGTAGGCAGTTCTATATCCTATTTATACGTGGGAGTCATGACTAGATACATTCGATCTGAGAGATCAGTTGACTACTACAGAGATTTGACTTCTATGGAGACTAGGTCTATGCCACTGTTTGTCGATGCCCACTATTCGGGCGAACAGGGGTATGTTGACGACACTATGTGAGTGATGGCATTCAGAGACATCGTCATTTCATTTACTGACTGGGGAGGCCACTGTCACATTGGAGGATGTGTATAGGATTTTGAGACTACCTATTAGAGGAGAGCGGGTCATGTATGATACCTAGCGAGGATTGACTGAGTTGGTGAGGTTTTATCAGGTAGACGACATCAGTAGGCTCAGGATCGAGCACTATGAGATTAGATGGCCAGTATTAGCAGACAAATATGACAAGATTGACTATATTTTATGTACATTGATTGGGGGGATAGTTCTGCCAGACAGACGGGGTCATGGATTTCCAGTGGGATGGGGAGCTATGTTGGTTGGAATGTTAGAGAGTGAGACGAGGTATGCATGGGGTCTGTGTCTGCTTGGGATGTTATACTTTCACCTTCACGACATTGCTTACAGAGATGCACAGTCATTGAACTGTGGGACTACACTGCCGATGGTATGGGGTTGGGAGAGGATAGCTGTCTTTCATCCTCCAGTTATAGTAGAGAGACCAGAGAGACACCCATATGTGTTCCGATATATAGGACACATTACTCAAACACATGTGGGAGACACAGGGTATTGGAGACATGCACTAGATATTCTTGATCAGTTCACATGGAGACCTTACATGGATTGTGAGGAGTGGGTGGATGAGGAGGTACATTTGGTATTCTACAAACAGACACAATATCTCATTGGGAGGACTGTTTCTAGTGTACACATTATTGAGTGACACTTGCCAGACAGAGTTTTGAGACAGTTTGGCGAGGTTCAAGATGAGCCTCAGAGCAGAGCAGAGTTTTCTCGTTCATCCAAAGAGGTTCCGTATTGGGGACCTATGATACCAGTAGCTACAGCTAAGGCAGAGATACAGGCATTACAGCCAGTATAGTGGGGATGGAGAGATGGATTAGCAGACCCAGGTATGACAACTGTGTATGATGCATGGTGGGTAGAGCATCGACCTCTTCCTTACACAGATCTAGACCAGACGACACCTATTGAGAGACGAGGGATAGGACCTAGAGGATGGCAGAGAGGTGGAGGTGCTAGAGTAGGGAGAGTTGGAGGGAGAGATGGTGATGGTAGAGGTGGTAGACGAGGGCAGAGAGGATGGAGAGGGGGTCGGGTAGGTGCATTATCACCTATTTGTGAGGCAGTAGTTTAGGATGTACTGATGTTGGACATTGGAGGGGGAGTAGATGTATAGGCTGGGGGTGAGCATGCTGCAGCGGAGGTAGTGGTTGAGGAGCGTGCAGAGGTGGATGTTGGAGTAGAGGATGTGGTAGAGGATTTAGATGTGGACATGGCTATAGACCCTTTGGGTGTTTTGGTAGGATACGAAGAGGATGATGTAGAGGATGATGATGAGGATGATGTGGAGGAGGATGCACCGATGGAGGAGCAAGAGAGAGACCTCAGAGATTGGATTGTGGAGGGGAGATGAGAGGAGGATTCTCCTAGGGATGGTGACAAGGAGGCTTTGGAGGAGAGACTCAGACCTATGACGACATAGTTTGATGCGATGTAGCTAGAGAGAGACATTGCCTACACAAAGAGGGACAGTGTTCGCTTAGCGAGGGATAGTGCTCTTATGGAGAGAGATCAGGCGATAGTGTGGAGACATGAGATAGAGTAGTAGTTCACAGAGGTTAGATGCCTTTGCAGTGGGTCCTCATCTGATGGCATGGTATGAGAGTTGGTCAAATTGGTGGAGAGAGCCACTTATTACAGGGACTTATATGAGGTAGTTGTGCCGGCAGAGAGACGAGCTCCTACATTTTCAGTGGTGTGCAGTTAGAGGTCCCAGAGAAAGATTCAGAGGACATAGAGTATAGAGGGGGTGGTAGGACCATCGAGGACAGGTCCATATGAGAGGCCTTCCACCTCGTAGAGAGCACCTTCGATTCTTTTTCCACCAGCTTCACCACGTGACAACAGTGGTAGTGGGACACGATGATAGGAATATCATATGTAGACATTTATATTTTGATTAGAGAGCTTGCGAGCTCATGTTTTATTTATGGTTACATTCAGACATTGTACTATGACACACTATTTTTGAGCGATATATATATATATATATATATGATTTTGGCGGCTTCTATATGATATGTAGTTCTATGTTATGGATGATGCATTATTTCTATATGATTATGTCTCCTAGATGATGTATATACATGTGTTATGAATGAATGTTTCTACATGTTATGAGTTATGCATTTAATAATGATGTTATGAACGTCTTAATTTACTTATGATAATGGATACAATGATCTATATGATGTTGATTTATATGTGATGGTGATATGTACAAGCAATGTTTACATTATTTATGCTATGATTATGAAATTCCTATTATGTCATGATTTCAAATGTATGAAATGTAGATGTATGTTACTATCTATATGTTTTAAATGTAATGCAACTATGCGGAATGCTTATTGAATTTATGCTAATGCAAATGACCTAATGATTTTACTGTGTCACAGGACTTTATCTTTATGTCAAAGAAGAGAAGTGTTAAGATGAATGAATTTGGAACATTAGTAAGAAATAATAAAGGTTGATTGATGGAGAAAAAGATATAATGAAGGTTGATCGATTGAGAAAAAGACATAATCTTCAATATATTACCAAAATACGCTATGCTTGCTTGTTATCATCATTGGGTGGGACATGACACAAATGGATAGTACACACTATGATATGATATAGACCATAGTGTACAAAGTTATTCATCTGCAAAAAATAGACAATCACAGACAAGGAGTGTCTTAACTCGTACTAAGGACAGTAATTGCCCTAGTCATTTTGTCGAGACAAACCACAGACAACAAACAAATAAAAGACGGGTCATGATATGTCATTGCTCCTCTAAATCCTTGATAGGACATCCTTGAGGAAACTAGTAACATGACTCAAAAACCAATGTTTAAAAAGATAGTTGATAGACAGTAGCCAAAGAAAAAGAGTCCTGAGACATCCTTGCTTCTCTAAATCCTTCAAGGGACATCCTTGAGAAAGCTAGTAACCAGACTAATTCACAAATCGATAATAAGATAAGACAAAATAAGATATAAAGTCATAAAGCCAAATAAATGTATTTGCCAAAACTTGATCTTGTGGGATTGTTTGATGTTTGATGTTTGACATAGCGTAATGTGAGAGAATGACACATATCGTATAAGACGTTGAGTCTGGTTTTGACATGGTGACTTATATATAAGGCATGACAAAGCCTGGTTTCAGAAAGACACGTGCCATATAAGACGTTGGAGCCTGATGACGTTGAAGTGACAAGCCACATGAGACTATGACAATGTGATGATGTATTTTGACAAGAAAGACATATCTTGCATAAGACATAGGTTGATCACTTTGACAATGTGTTTGATATTGGCTTGATGACAATTTGAGATGTTTTTCCTTGTTGATGCATGACTTGTTTTGATTCCTTGACTGATAAAAAGTGTGTGCGTGTAGATAGTGTATGACATGAGATGATACCTTAAACTATGATATGCAACTTGTGTGATAGTGATTGTGAATGAACCCTATTGGACTGACCTAGTGTGGTCTCGGGAGCTCATCAATTGATTAGCCTTGCCTACGTTGTACATGTAGAGACCTTGTAGTTCGACATGACCAATGACTGTGAATATACAAAGCAATATGATTTTAAAGTGTGTGATACATGAAAAACCTAGACTGATAGACCTAATGCCTTGGGGGCACATTGATTGATGGCCTTGCCTACGTCCCAGTCATAGAGGCAACGTAGTTAGACTATGACTAACTGAACATGACTGACTTGACTCTATTTTTGGTATTTTTTTGACATTTTCTATTTTTTTTGGATTTTTGAAGTTTTTTAATGTTTTTGGGATTTTTCAGGACATTTTCGATGGTGTGACATTATGTACAAGGTGTGAGGGCATAGAACAAGGATTTTCCCCCAGTCGGGAATAAGATTTGGAAGATGGAGTGGATAATGTGATGAAATGGACGCTAGATGTCAATTGTTCCAAGTAATGGATAAGACAACCATTTATTATGAGTGATGGTGAAAAAGTCTGATTAGAATGATGGTAGACGGAAGAGCGAGCTTGACTACACATGGCACCTATTTACCAGGTTTTCACCATGGTACTTATCCATAGTGCCACCGAAGTGGTTTTCACTGTTGGATGGATTTATTTCTCTTTACTTCTTTTTTTTTTTTCTCAATTTTTTTGGTGTTACAAAGATGCTTGTTTGCCAGGTTTTCATCAGGGTAACCATTTTTTTGTTTTTTCATTTTTTTTGGTATTTTTATAGATTAAGAAATAGATTCTTAGAGACTAAGCATAGAACCTCTTTAGATGCAGACTGTTGATAGGGGACAAAAGCGTCTCTCCTTCAGGAGTAGAGAGTTGGTACGCTCCTGATCCAAAGGCTTTTATGACAATATAGGGCCCCAACCAGTTAGGCTCAAACTTACCTAGTTTCTCCCATTCAGCTTGGTTCTTAGGATTCTCCATTAATACCAAGTCACCAATGTCAAAGTGTCTATTGAGAACCTTTATATTGTAACTACGACGAAGATGATTCTGATATTCTTGCAAATGATCTAATGCTTTCTATCTTCACTCATCCAACAATTCTAGCTCTTGTAACATAGAGACACGGTATTCTTCATCGTCAATATGACCCTTCAAGGATACCCTTAGAGAAGGTATTTCAACCTCAATAGGTAAGATAGCTTCAGACCCAAATACGAGGGAATATGGAGTGGCGTCGGTGGGTGTACGAATGCTTGTGCGATAAGCCCATAAGGAAGGATTAAGCTGTAGGTGCCAGTCATGACCAGCGTCATTGACAGTCTTCTTAAGGATTCTAACAATAGTCTTATTAGATGCCTCAGATTGGCCATTACCTTGTGGGTAATACAGGGTGGAGAAATGGTGTTTGATGTGGAATTCTTCACATAAATGGCATACTTCTTGATTCTTGAATGGGCGGCCATTGTCTATGATTATGGATTGGGGTACACCATACCAACAAATGATATAGTTTAGGATAAACTTAGATATTTGTGTGCCGGTTATGTATGTCATGGGAATTGCTTCAATCTATTTGGTGAAGTATTCGGTGGCGGTGATGATGAATTTATGGTCTTTGGATGATGAAGGGTGTATCTTACCTATGAGGTCAAGTCCCCATTGGGCGAACGGCCATGGTGAAGTAATTGGATGAAGCTCTTGCATTGGCGCTCTTATCAAGTCTCCATGTATTTGAAATTGTCTACATTTCTTTACAAAGATGTATGAGTCTTTGTCCATTGTAGGCCAATAGTAACCTAGTCTCATAATCTTGTGGGCTAGAGTAGGACCACTCGAATGAGATCCACATATACCCTTGTGTACTGCTCACAAAGTTGTTTGTGCTTCCTTAGCATCGAGACATCTCATTAGGGCATTATCTAAGGTACGTCTATATAGGGTTTCTCTGATGATGGTGTACTTAGCTAACTTTCAGATGAAGGCTCAACGTTGGTTATTGGATAGGTCTTGGGGTAAGGTTTGGTCAGTGAGGTAGTTGAATATGTCTTTATACCAAGGAGACATAGGACCAGCAATGGTACACACTATCGCAGTATTGGGGACATCATAAGCGGGGACCAATAGTTGTTCAACCAGAAACTCGAACTTAGGCACATTACTCGGAATATCCAATAAGGAACTCACAGTTGCTATGGCATCTGTAGCTCTATTCTAGATACGTGGTATTTGTTGAAAAGTTATTTCATTGAAATACTGCTTGAAACTATTAGCCATTCGCTTGTAAGGTGCAAACTTTTCATCCTTAGTCTTTTAATCATCATTTACCTGCCGGATTACTAGTTGAGAGTTGCCAAAAACATGTAGGCTCTTAATTTTCCATTGAGCTGCCATTTTTAACCCTGTCACTAAGGCTTCGTATTCTGCTATATTTTTGGTACAAGGGAAAGAAATCCTAAATGATTTGGGAATGGTATCACCTTGAGGTGTAACAAATAAGATACCAGCTCCTGAACCATGATTTGTATGTGACCCATCAAACTAGAGTTTCCATTCAGTTTTAATGTCAATGCTGAAGAGAAATTCATCTGGAAAATCTGCCACTAATGGATGGTCTGCCTTCATAGGTGCCTCAGGTAATTGATCTAAAATCACCTATCCTTTTATAGCCTTCCTTTCGACATACTGAATGTCATACTCGCTAAGTATCATAACCCATTTAGCCAATCAGCTTGTTAAAGCTGCCTTACTTAGGAGGTATTTAAGTGGATCAATCTTTGCAATTAACATTATTTGTCGATTGAGCATATAGTGCCAAAGTTTTCGGGTAGCAAAGACTACCGCAAGACAAGCACGCTCTATGTTTCTATAATTCAATTCATAGCCCACTAAGGTACGACTGATATAATAGATTGCTCTCTCATGACCTTGATCATTGTGTTGTGCGAGAAGAGCCCCTAATGCTGACTGAGTTGCTGAGATGTAAAGTATCAATGGTTTTCCCTTTGTAGGTGGCATTAAGACTGGTGGAGTAAGCAAATAGTCCTTTATTTTTTGGAAGGCTTCTTGACATTTAAGTGTCCAAACAAATGGTACTCCTTTCTTGAGTAGATGTTGAAATGGGTGTGTTTTATCTGCCAGTTGTACTATGAAATGCCTAATGGACTGTAATCTCCCCTGTAGGGTTCTGAGTTGACCAATGCTGACTGGAGCAGGCATTTCTATGATAGATCTTACCTTCTCTGGATCTACTTCAATGCCTCTTCGAGAGATGATATACCCTAATAGTTTCCCTGATTTCACTCCAAAGACACACTTCTTCGAATTTAGCCTGACATTGTAATTCTCTAGCCTCTAGAATATCTCGTCTAAAACCTTTAAATGATCTTCCCTTGTTTCTAATTTAGCTATAATGTCATCTACATAATCTTCCATGAGAGTATGTACAAAGTGATGGAAAATCATAGTCATTGCCCGTTGGTAGGTAGTTCCTGCATTCTTAAGGTCAAACGACATAAAATTCCAACAGTATGTGCCCCATGGACATGTGAAAGTTGTCTTGTGTTGGTCTTCAGTTGCTATCTTAATTTGGTTATATCCAAAGAAACCATCCATGAGGGATAGCATCTCGTATCCTGCTATAAGATCTACTATCATGTCGATATTCAGCAAAGGGAAGTCATCCTTAGGACATGCCTTATTGATGTCTCTAAATTCAGTGCAAATGCGAATGCCCCCAGTTGGTTTAGTCACTAGTACAAGATTTGATATACAATTTGCATAGTCTATTGTCCTTATGAATCCTACATTCAAGAGTTTCTTGAGTTTTTCCTTGACCAATAGAGAAATTTGCGGATGCATTTTTCTCAACTTCTGTTTGACTGGCTTGATACCTGGCTGTAGTGGTAAATGATGAAATACTAGGTCTGGATCAAGCCCAAGCATGTCAGCATATGACCATGCAAATTGTATTTATCTCTTTGTGAAGAATTCTTTAAACTCAGGTTTTTCTGTCTCTGTTAAAGAAGCTGCAAAATATACCTTCCGAGGATTCTCTTCCATACCTATGTTGACTTCAATAGATTCTTCTACTAGAATCAGTGAATTTTCCTATTCAATGGGGAGAATATTTAAACCTCTATCCTTGGGTACCTCTGAGAGGTTTTCGCCCTTAGATACGTCCTTTATTTTGACTTTTTCTTTGTCCAAAGGTGCCTTTCAATTTTCACCTAGGGACTCATCATTTTTATTTTCATTGTAATTTTTCTTTTCATTCTCATTTTTGTGACTAGAGGTGTAAATAGACTCCCCAAAATATGCTTTATCGTCCAAGTCTATGGTAAAACCTTCTTTGTGATTCCCTCTTGGTATGCCTTCTCTAAGTCCCATGAACTCAACAATTGCTTTGTCGTTCTCGAATGTATCTATGATAGGTGTACCTTGTTGATCCCAGTCGATAAGTTTGGGATATATAAGGGGCATGTCATCATCGGAGTTTTTAAAGGTAGCCACTGACACGGTGAATATAGAATGGTTGACATGGTCATAGAAGTTTTGGACTAACTCCTTCTTATTCTTCTTCCTAGGTGTAGGTATACTCTGATGTGGGACTATAGTAAGGGAAGATTCGTCAGAAGATGGTTTATCAGGTGCCCAAGATGCATGATCAAGGGTTTCCCAATAATAGTTCTCTTGCCATTCTTTTTTGGACAAGTGCTTCCTAGGACGAGGACTAGATAGTTTTGGTATAGGTTTCATGTTGAGGTCCAAATCCCTAAATAGGGCATCTATGTTCATGGTATTGGTAGATGAAAGGGACTCCCATTCACCATCGCTTGAGTAAGGGGATTCATTGTAAACTAGAGGTTTGTTGTAAACTGGGAGTTTATCGTAAACTGGGGGAAGTGGTTCATGAGATATCTCGATGTCTACACAAGCACTCACTTCCTCTTGAAAAGATGATGAAGTACCAAGAAACCCAATTCTAAGCGGTTGACACCCTAGCCCTAAGTATTTCGGTCATGGGTAGACAGTGATCGGTTATGTCCTTCCATTTTGATATAGTCCTAACCCACTGTGCTCGTCATAGCCTTCATTTTCCATTATCTTAAAGCCTTTTCCATACTGGTCAGGTTGTCTATTTGAATAGATGGGCAAGGGTATTCATGTTCTTCTTGATATAACTAGGAATCACCTTGATCCACAATTTCTTCACTTAACTCTCCCCATTTTGTTAATGTCATTGTAGGGGGAACATGAAATGTGACCACTAAATGTCTTCTATTTGCCATGGGTAAACCATATGCCTTTGGTGGAATAAGTTAACTGATATAGTATGATGCCTTTATATTATATTTGCCACAACCCTTGTCTTGGATCTCGAGTTTAGGAGTGGATGATGGTGGTTTGAATGAAATGGACTTAGTGAGACGTGAGGGGTCAACGTATTGGGATAAAGTGGATGACGAAGCTTCTTGGTTAACTGGTACTTGTCATTGTGGAATTTCCCTTAGGCTTGTACAATACTAAAAAGGATCTGGATCACCATCAATAGTGATCTATGTGACATTATACAGGAACTTGAGACATTGGTGATATGTTGAAGGTACAACTTTCATTGCATGTACCCAAGGTCTACCTAACAACAAGTTGTACGGGAGGGTGAGATCCAAGACTTGGAAGCCGGTGTTCATGATTGCTAGGCCAATTCTGATAGGGAGTGTAACAACTCCTTTGGACGATCTTTCCTCATCATCGTAACCCTTGATGACTATACTCTTAGAGGTATCTACGCAGTCTTTAGAGAATCCTAGTGCCTTAACCAATTTTAGGGTACACAGGTTCAAACCTGCTCCTCCGTCTACCAAGACTCGTCAGACTTTATTTTGGTGGACTAGGACTTCAAGATGTAAGGGGTCATTGTGATCAAACTTTTCAGTTGAGTAATCCTATTGGGAAAATGTCGCATGATGCGAGTTAGTCAAATATCCCACCATTTCTTCAAAACGATTGACATCTAAGTTTGTAGGAATAGTTGTGTTCTGAAGAGCTTTGTCAAGAATGGTTCGATGCTCAGGTGATAAAGTCAACAATTCCAAGATAGATATTTGTGCGGGGGTTTTACTCAATTGATCAAGAAGGTTGTACTTAAACTTGGAAGCTTGCGTAGGTGGCTCGAAAGAAGGACCAGGAATAGTAATCTTAGTTCTACGTGTGTTCACATTACATTCTGGATGCCTCTTAATGGTGAAAGTATTGACATTCTCGTTTGCAGCTCGGAGATGATTTATGATTGTTCCTTTACCATAGTCATACTTGGTATTGTTATAATTGGCCGATGGATTGTTCTTGGGTCCCGAACTGGAGGCTTTTCCTTTTGTGTGGTCATGTAACGGGTCCGTGAAGACCTTATGATCACTGTTCTTAGTGTTTTTCTGCCCACCGACCTCTATGGTTCCATTTTCAACAAAGTCTTGTATAATATTCTTGAGTTGGCGACATTGTTGGAGGTTGTGTCCTTTCGTTCGATGATAGTCACAAAAAGAGTTATCATCCCACCATGAAGGTTTGAACTATCTAGGATCATACTCTCTTGGTTCCAAAGGTTTGATGAGATTATGTTTAATCAACTCTTTGAAAATAGTCTCGATTGGTTGTCCTAAAGGTGTAAATTCACGTGTAGGAAATCTCCTTTGTTGTGGTCTTTGTTGTTGTGAATTTTGGACATAGTTAGTTGTTTGATCTAGACTATTCATCATGTATTGATTGGAATTATAACCTCTAAGTGTGATAACTAGTCCCGTATGTATGTGTTTAGCATCAATGATGCCGTCATTTGTAACATTCTTGTTTCTAGACCAGAATTTGTTTCTATCATTTGGTGCGTTCTGATGTTGGACAACCAGATTTCTGCCTGATACTTTTATGTGTCCTTTGTCTATAAGGCCTTTCTCAAGGATGATTCCCTTTTGTACCAAGTCTGAGAATGAAGTACAATAGTGTACCCTTAGATCACTCTGCAGTTTTGGGTTGCAGTTTTAGGAATATCGTGACCTTTTGTTTTTCCGGTATTTCAACTAGACATCTACTAGCTAGACTTCGCCATCTCTGGAAGAAAGTGGTGAAATTTTCGCCATCTTCTTGTGTCGTGTGGCACAAGGTTGCAATTGTTACCTCATTGTCTATGTTAAAGGAAATTTTTTTGACAAACTTCTCAGCTAATTCTCCCCAAGCTCGTATACCATATGGTAATTTAGAAAACCATTCCAGTCCTATCCCAACAAGGGTTCATGGAAATAGTCTCATCAAGTATGTGGGGTCATACAATATGTCCATGCATGCTGTTGAGAACTCTCTAATGTGTTCTATAGGATTCTTTCTCCCATTAGACTTAGGCAAAATTGGTATAATGTATCCATGGGGAAAAGGTGTCATATAAAGCACTTTTTCAAATGGACATGGACATAGGTCTTGTGCTGAGATAGTTCATTTTCCTGACATAGACATGTTGTCCATCTGCTATTGAAGAGTTTGCATTTGGTTTTGAAGGACGCCGACTTGTGTCAAGGACATGGTGTTTGTGATATTTGGATCAATGTAGGTGTTTTTATACGCCATGTTCTATGACGGGTTGTGATTGGGCAAGGGAATATATCCTGTCAAAATATTCTGATTTGGTATAGGGATATTCCCTATCTGAATGGTCTGAGTTGGTATAGGAATGGTTCCTGTCTGAATTGTTTGATTTGGTATAGGTATATTCCCACCAACTTTGGGTCTCTTACTAGTCGTGTTGGTGCCAAAGGGGTTGGAGGAAGTTGCCCCCGCAATAAATTGTAAACCTTGTGTTATGTTGAAAGGGGTTGTGTTTACAATTGATGATGTTTGATTTGGTATACCAGTTGGTATCACTATGGTAATTTGGGGAATAGAGACAGTTGATATTGTAGTTTGCGTTGGTTGAGTTGACTGTGTTTGCAAAGTACAAATATCAAATCCTATGGGTATTTTGGCACCTTTTGCTAGGAAATTTGCTAGATATCATTGGGGATCATTTAGCAAACATTCATCCATAAAGGATGCAAATTCAAGATCTTGTACTGCTGTGTCTATGTCTTCTATGTAAATTTTCCCATGTGTGTCTCTAGTGACATGTTTTTCAAGCAAAGGATTGTGTGGGCGTTTGCTTCCCAATGGTTGGTTTCCGAATGGATTGATGAATTTGTTGGGGTCTGTCATTGCTTTGTGTTTCTTTTTAGACCTTGTTTTGACCATGAAAAAGTTTCTCAAAGTGGGTAATGCAGACTATGTCTAAAAACTGAGATGACCTATGTCTATGTTTTTGGATTTTTTTGACAATAAATGACGTTGCTAAGATGGTTTCTAAAAAAAGACGTATACTAAGTTGACGTATGATAGGACAGACAAAATGCAAAATTTTGAGTAGATTATGAGGATAAATGAGTCTAAGACAGTATAACCTACCACCTATGGAATAAATGCATGCAAAGACTTGTTTTTGACCAAGGAACATGATTGTATGACATGGACAGTTGATAAGGTGAATTTTTCAAACAATACTGTTGAGTTGAAAAGATCCACTAAATGGGACTAAAGTGACAAGGTTCAATGATTTTGACAAACCGTAACATGAACGTTTCCAATGATGAGGAAAGTTATCTATTCTGTGATATGCAATTTCCTACGAAGTATCTATATGCATGCAACTTAGGATGACTATGACTAAGACGTATATGACACCTAATGATGCAAGTTTTTTGAGAAAAATTTACCAGTTTCTAATCCAAGGTTGACCTTAAGAAGCTAAAGAAAATAGTGACAAAGATGTTTTGGACTCAGCTCACGGTTTTTGATATTTTCTGTTGACAGGAAAATGCAGTTCACTAAACAGTTGCGGTTCAAATGTTGATAGATGCGGTTTTTGACAGTGCATGCGGTGTTTCTGACAGTTGCGGTTTTTCCTATGACAAATGCGGTTTACCGATACACATGCGGTTCGAAAAATGATAGATGCGGTTTGCATGCACACATGTGACTCAGAATGTGACAGTTGCGACTCATGACATGCAGACTGTTAATGATGACTTTTTTGACAGACACATGCGGTTTTTCCCCTAATAGATGCGACTCGCTAATATAGATGCGGCGTTTAAATTGACAATTGTGACTCAATTTTGTGACAGTTAAAATTTTCCCAAAAGTTGACTGACTTTGTTTGTTTGATCAAGTTTTTGATGAATACAACAAAGAACAAACACAACAATCAATGTATTTTCAATTTTTGCAATGAAAAGACTTGCTAAGACTGGAAAAACATTTACAACCTAGGCTTTTAGGACAATACTTGTTGAGTTCTTACTTGGATTTCTCTAGCTACACATATTTATGGCGAATGACTAGTAGCTTGACCCCACTGGCTCCCCTCCATGACACTCACTTATATGGGGCAGCCAAGCTACTGTATCCATGAAACTCCCATGGCATACATTTCATTTCCACACATAAACCGTAAGAATGTAAGAAGGCTTCATAGGGCCGACCCTACTGTGCCAACAAGTAGATAGGATTTTGGTAACTCTACAACAAGGTGTTTAATAAGGGCATTCCATTCGTGGGACACTATCCAACGTTGGTGAGAGTCCATTTGTATCCATCTCGGCGGAATAGTGCGCATGATTCTCGGGCTTTCCCCAAGAATCCACTTTTATATATCGGTTGGAAGTCGCTTGGCTTTAGCGTGCTACCAGTCTGAGTTGTCTTGGGGTGTACTTTTTCCCACCAAGACAGGCCCAAGTTCTAGAGTTAGTAATTGTTTCTCTTACACCCAAGATCACATGATTGCACAAGGGGAGAGGATACTTCGATATACTAAATCGTAAAGGAGACAAATACGTGCAAAGCACAAAACAAAGAAGATAGTGGTTCTTTTTAATCCAAACAAAAATTGTCTATCTATCAATCAAAAATTTCTTTTTAACCCACATGACGATTATCTATCTACCAAACAAAATCTTGCTTAAATAATTAAATTAACACAAAGGCATTAGGTCCTGCATGCAAATTTATCAGTAGTTCATTGTTCTTCGTCTTTCATCCTACAGAAAATTGTCTTTGGTTTTTAATGGTCTTCTACACTTTGTCCTACAAACACAATGTTATTCCACCTTAACACAACTAAAACAAACATTAGCAAAAATCCAAACAACCTAAAAAATGAAAACTGAAAATATGGATGTACGAAAATTAATAAAAAAGTGAAAAAGTTTTACCAGACAGATGCGTCTTTTGGAGCCACAGATGCAATTCGACTGTTGACAGGCGGATGTGGTTCACGAATTTTGTTGACAGGTGGATGCGGTTTGTGATGATGGATGCGTCGCTATTTTTCACATATGTGGCTCGTAGATATAGATGTGTTGTTTTACGGAACAAATGTGGTGTGCCTTACGAAAAACCTACAAAAAGGAATAAAAAATGGAAAAATGGAAAGACAAAAATGTGCGAAATTGAAGTGTGTTCACATCGGGTTCACCAAATGTAATAGTAGATTAAAAGTAGATGTATCTTTCAAATGTGATGAGATGGATAATCTGCAACTAGAATAACAAAGTTAAATCCTAATCTAAACAATAATCTAAAATCAAACAACAAAGAACGAGGAAATAAACTAAACAAACTAAACAAATTAATGGAAAGCTCTCACTGAATATGCATTCACCCCTTCAAATTATCCTGAATGCTCTTCTCCATTTTTCCTTTTCAGTATTCTTGCCCTTAGATTTCTGTGTTTGAATGCAAGTATAGCTTCGTCGAGTGTCTAAGCAAAATATCAAAGAATAGTTTCTTCTCAAAAGTGTATGATTTCAGGAGGAGGAATAATGATAATGACAGGCCATTTTATAGATTTTGGGTTTTCGAACGATCGACTCAGATTGAAAGAGAGATCGACGGATGAGATTGATGAATGCCATGTGATGTGACTTCTATCTCAGATAGAACATGAGCTAGAACACGAGTTCAGAAAAAGACTGAAGATAGAGACTAAGTTACAACGTGAGTTAGAACACGAGTTCAGGATCTTAATCTCCAAAAATAGAAGAAATAGACTTTGTATGCAAAAGCCAAAGTTAGAACTCAAAGACTAATGCATTCGAATGCAAACAGGAGTTAGAATTAGTTAATTGACTAGCTGTGACAGAGAGTCTTCTCATAGAGATAAACAGGTGTTGAATCCGGAGATAATTGGAGAACTAAAAATAGATTTCGAGTTAGAAGGTGAGTGAATGAATTAGATAACTGAATGATAGAAGATTGTGACATAAATAATTAAATATGAATTAAAAGTTAATTTAATTCACCATTCGAAAATAAAAGACTGTAATTAATTAAATAAAGTAATTTATTTAATTTGACTGTTTGAAAAGGATAATATAAATAATTAAATAATAAATATTTAATTATAGATAAAGGGGGTTAAATGAATAGTTAAATAAAGATATTTAATTATAGGTGAATAAGTGTGATAAAGGGGTAATTAAATAATAAATTATTTTAATTGATAGATAAAGGGGGGAGAATTAATTAGTTCACAACATAATTAAATAAATATGATTTATTTAATTAATCAAGTTGAATAAAGATTAATAATGAATTAATGAATTAATTAAAAAGGGTATTTAATTAATAGAGGAAATATATGTTAGAAAGGTTAATTAAATAATTAACATTATTTAATCAAGACCATGAACTATAGAAAATTATGTCAAATATGTACTTGCAGGCCTAGACCAATTTTTGGTATCTACAAAGTGCATATATAAGAACAAAAACATAACCATTACATCACTTTGAGAATGAAATTTTGGTATATTTTGTCACAAGCCGTTCAAATCTACCTTAACTAATAATGAGTTTTGACTTGATTATTGATCCCATTCACTAGCTTTAAATGTCAACTAAATTATCAAGAATATATTTTCGACACAGAAAATATGTTTATTTAAGTCTTACATTTCCCTTCATCAATAATTTTATTTAAATAGCGAATGCCTTGACAATATTCTTATAAGAAGTGTTTAATAATATAATAGGGTTTTAGCTATAAATAATGTCCTCATTTCTACCATATCAAGAAATTTTATTAAACATTTATTATTAGTCATCCATAATTTCTATTTTTTAAATACTTACAAATAAAGATATTTAAGATCATATTTAATGTATGGTCACATAGTCTAGTAAAATCCATAAAT
Organism: Sequoiadendron giganteum; assembly: GCA_007115665.2. Taxonomy (NCBI): domain Eukaryota; kingdom Viridiplantae; phylum Streptophyta; class Pinopsida; order Cupressales; family Cupressaceae; genus Sequoiadendron; species Sequoiadendron giganteum. The sequence goes on along the minus strand of CM021105.1, from coordinate 134,620,537 downwards.
AGCCTATGAATGCTTGGTCTTTTTATGAGCCATAGAAAAGAGAACATGTTGAATCTCTTTAAAAAAATTAGTCAAAATAATAGCTATAATTTAGTCAAAATAATAGCTATAATCAAGATCAATAGCATTAGGAATAAAAGCTTCAACTATTTCTTTAAAGGTTTCTTGTATATCTTCCCATTAAAATTCCTCTTTGAAGAACTTCTCATATAAATCTTAGAAAACAACAAAGGTATCTTAGATATATATAAGAGCCCTATTCATCAAATAAGGAACAAACTTATGTTTGTAGTTCAAATAATTGAAGAGGAAATATTTAAAAATAGTTAAAAATGGTAGTGAAATAATCTATCTATAGAAATGCACTAGAGTAAAATAGGAACTATTGTGAAAGATATAAAATTTGTTTAATCTATTGACTTTTATATCTATTCTAGCTTTATAATCAGACTAGTTCTATACATGACTTTATACATGACTTTAAAATCCACTAAATGAAGGCCAAATACACTTAAAAAATTGCAATATCATATTTAAAAAAAAATACATTAATCAAGTTTTGAATATGATTATACCAAATGCAATCACTATAGTGATCTACCATATTAAATTATCCTCTTAAAATCTAATCTATATTGGGGATGTTTATAGACATCCAATCTCAAAGTGCACTCCCTTCTTTAATATTATTAAGAGCATATTTGAAGAAAAATATAGTAGTTTATCTATTGAAGAATGTAAGAACCTAAATGGAATCATGTGAAGGTTTTTCACCTTTGTAGATAATATATTTAGATTTCTATGAAAAAATCAACGCAATAGCTCTTTTATTTATCGTCATTATAAGAAATTTAAAATAAGAAAGCATATTTTCATCTATTTTGAAAAATAACTTTAAGAATTATATCATTTATTATGTTTGATGTCTATGAAGACATCTCAATAATATCTCTTTCACTTTGTTATTATAAGAAATATCAAAGAACAAGGCATATTTCCATATATATTTTAAAAAGAAACATCAAAACAAATTATCATTTATTAAACCATGATGTGCTCTTTATATAACTTTGTATCATCATATCATCTGTTATTTTTATAAAATAAAATATGTTTTTTATTAAATATTTTTCTTTAATAATTTTATAAAAAATTATTTGATTATTACTTGTAGTCATATTCTTATTAATACAATATTTTTTAGTAGAAAAAATAATTAAATTTTATATGTTCTTTTAAATTATATATATAATAAGACATTTTTTAATATTTACTATTTTAATATTTATGATTTTAATAAATTATTAATGAATATTTATTTTGATTAACTATTTAATTAAAATTAATCTAGTGATTAAATATGACTTATTTGTTATTGTGTATGTGTATATTTATGTGGTGTTTTTATAATGAATTAAATTAAGATTTAGTTACATATTTTTAACTTTTTTATTTATTTAAATAGATTTAATAAGAAGTAATTCACAAGAATTTATTTATCATGATAATGAATATATTACATAAAACTCAATACATCTAGATAATGTTCAAAAGGAAAACCATAAGAAATTCACAAATGATTGCCTATCTTAATATTATTTTAGATTAAACACATTTTACCATATTCTTTTTCAAATTAAAGTCACTTAATATTTAATGAGCATTGCCCAAATATAATAAATAATAAATAATAAATTCATAATTATAAGAAATAAATCTATTAAATTACTAGTAATTAATAAAAAATATTAGAAATATTTAACTAAATTTCAATAAATTTTCATATAAAATTAATATTTAAATATACTAAATATTATTTTTAATATAATATAATTATTTAAATTGATATAATTTATAAATCTTAATAAACCTATATGAATAATATTATGATATTCCGTATACATCAACTTACCATTGCAAATATGGATAAAACTTAACTTTGATGGTTTGACAAAAGGAAACTCATGTCAGGCAGGAGGGGGTGGCATTCTTAGAGATTTTAGGGATCTTATGATTTTTGCTTATGTTGTCAAACTTGGAATTCAAACGTATAACTTTGTTGAGGCAACGGAAATCTTCCATGGTACACAAATAGCCAAAATCAAAGGTTTAAATAAGGTGACAATTGAAGGGGAATCCAAAAATGGACCATTGACATGTTACAAGACAAAGCCTCCCCTAGCTGGTCTTAGCAAGACATCATAAGGGAGTCATGACTAAATATGATTAAACTTGAGGATCATATAGTTAAGCACATGTATAGAGAGGGAAAATCAATGGTGGAACTTCTAAAAAATATGGGATCACATATTGATTCATTTATGATTTGAAACAATGCCAACTCTTTGTCGGACCATGTGAAAATTAATTTTTAACATGAGGCGAGAGATATCAAAATCCCTAATGTTAGAGGAAGTATCATGTCATCCATTTGATATGATGGATCCTACAGTTCTAGGGTCCCCCAATTATTAAATATTAAAGAAGGTGACTAATCATCCCTTCTTAAATTATCATTCTAAACTAAATTGCAGTTGTTGCCTTGGTGTTTATCAAAGAAGCTTCTAGTTAATTGGTCTCCCTATCAGTTGTTATCACTATTCTACTAATATTTTCCTTCTATTAACTATGGGGATATACCTTCTACAAATTGATTCAAACAATTAGAAGGCCTCAAGAATGACCATGAGGTGTGGTCCATCCTTCAAAAGGGAAACCTTTCTCACTGTATAGAAACCATGAATGGGTATGATTCTATTCTCTCAATGGGATTTTCCAATTCCTTGAAGTATAGTGCATAGTTTATGTGGGGCATTTTCTTCCAGTTTTTTTCTGAGCTAATTATGACCACAATGGGTCTTCCTTTGGAGGATGGTAGGATTTTAGAAAAGGTTAATGGAAACTACCAGGAGGTTACGAGAAGGTTCCTAAAATACAATGTAAAGTGAATAGGTTTTAGAATGGCTTCAATAGGGATGACTTGCCTAGAGTTTGGAAAAAGATAGTAGAGGTGTTGATGAGGTACAAAACTCTTGATGGTTGTTATAAGTAGTTTCATGCCTATCTCTTTCCAATGCATCATTTTTATCATAATGTCAAAATAATTTTTTCCTTCTGTTTATTTTCTTTATTGCAAGAATTAGTTCAAAAAGTTTTGATCACTAGTAAATCTATGCCCCTTCACCAAGGGCTTATTTATCAACTTTATTGATATAATTTAGCCTTTACCCTAACCCACCCTATTTGTCCCAAGATCTATAATCCCTCCTTGATCCAAAAGGGGGAGGGCCTTTCCCAAAATAAATGAAAACAAAGAATACACCATTACCTTTGATGGACCACATCTCTCCCCCTATGGACCCTAACCCCTATGGTTGACCCATCCCCTTCCTTGTCCAAAGCTAAAAAAAATCCTTTAAGGAACCTGGTTGTTGCATCTTTATTTTTGATAACAAGTCTACACCTCTAAGCTCATGAAGTCAAGAATCTACCCCATGTTCTCCCCCTTCCAATTCCAACTTCTCTCCTCAAGAGTTGTCAAAATAATTTTTTCTTCAAAGTGCTAAAACCCCTAATCCATTTAACCTACTTGTGAAATCACAACCTTGCACCTATGTATCCAAATCAAGGAAAAATGTAATATAACCTTTTCAAGGAATATAATATTCAAAATGATATTCTAAAGTGGTAACTTTCTCAATGGCATACTATCAAAAAAAAGATTCAAAAGTTAGAATCCCTTGCACTAGCAAAAGCTTTGGAGTGGCCTACGAAGAATACTGATGAGAATGTGTGGGACTTTGTCAAAATGATTGATGCTACCTTTGACAAACGAGAGTAGTTGGCTAATGAGCTAGGGAACATCAAGTAGGTCACTAGTACTCTTCAAGACCAACAAAGATGAACAAAGATGTTGGAATTATAAAGACCAACCAAGAAAATATTTACAGGAATTTGCTAGAAATTACTAATTTTTGAAAAGAGTCTACTAAGAACATAACTAATACTCTCTAGGTTTTTTAGTAGTAGTTGGAGAAGAGAAGAGGAATCCAAACAAAAAATGGAAGAGATTGCTTCTCATATTCTTCCCTCTAACTCTGCTAACATCTTTAACATTAGAAAAATAAAATGTAAAGAAAAAATTAGCACCCAAAGTGCTATCCCTATGGGTCATACTGAAGGTGAGAGAAAAATACTCAAAGAACTATATTTTCAGGAGACGCTATAATATTTTATGAACAAATAATGGCATGCCATTAAAGGCCTAGCTTTTTTGGGTAACCCGTAACTAGTTTCAATTGGTTGTCTACTAGTTTTTGTCACTATTGTTGGTTCTCCCTCTTTTTTCTATGGTTTGTTTTATTTAGTTTCACTCTTGTTGAGACTCATCCTACTTTCCTTTTTGGCTATTTTGTAATGGGTCCGAGCCCTTTCCCATGTTTAATCTATTTAGAAAATTACCATTGCAAATTAAAAGTAATTTAGCAATAGACCTATTAGTATTAATAATTTAATAGTTATTTGTTACCTCAAAAGAAAAATAGGTAGCATAAAATTAAATGTGAATTCAATAATAATGAAAGAATACACAAATGAGAAATCAATTCACCCCTTGATAAAAAAATGAATTTGTTTATTAGTCAAACCAAAAAAATGTGGTTTAATTGAAGTTTTTAATTATAATTTAATTTGATTTATTTTTAATTATTTTGAGGAGTAAAGGATAATATGGATATTAGATGTTTTTATAGTTTTAGTGTTTATCTTAGATAAAATAGAGCTCTTTTATTTATTCATCTCACACAATGTATTGATACCTTGTTTAAAAATGTTTTTTTTTTTTCTTTGTATGGGTTTTTCATAAATATATATTATATAAATATATATAACTAAATTATTATTTTTATATATTAATTGTATAAAATATATATTATAAGATGATATTGTACATAATTTTATAATTAATGGCTTCTAGTTAAATAACTATATTTTATATATTTTCAAATGTAGATGTTTCTAGAGATTTTTTAGTCTAAATTTTTTTAAGTCTTACATATTTGATTATATTTTTAGGAAGGGTGTGATATAAACTCAATTATAAAAGGAATTCTTACTCTACCTTAACCAATCAATGGATCTTAGATTATTCAAAGATGTACTCAATGTGTCATATTGCACTAGTTGTGTCAAGGTAACATACACAATGATTTCACACAATATCATCCATCAATCTAGTGAGTTTTTAAGATTATTATTTATTTCTCCCGTCTCTTCCATAAGGCTTGGACTATTAGCCACCTTGCCAAATTGATCATAGATAGTGTAGTTTTTCCTAATAGTAACTCTCAACAACCTTGTCAAAATATTGATATTACACTATGATATTCAATATTTCTCCTATTAGCACCCAATATAGACCACAAAGTATTATTTCCTTTATCTCTATCTACCATTGGAAGGTTCTTGGTATGCATAATTTGAAGTTTCATTTCATAGGAATTCAAAATTTGGTGTACAAAAGGTAAATAAAACATGATTTTATAATGTTTATGCCCTCAATCATTCTCTTACTTTATTAATGTTCTAAATGCAATGATTTTAGGGTTCATATAGACAATGTAGAGTATTTTGGAGGTAGAGTGATTTATCTAATATAGTTTTTGGTTTTTCCCTAATATTCTAAATTCCCTTTGTTCTACCTAATGACTTATACTAGTTTTCTACTAGATCCTTCATAAATAATGGCTAACTAACCATCTATTTCAACTTGTACTACTAGAAGACCAAAGTCTTGGAATGGTTACATATATGTTCCAAGTCCACCCTCCTCCTAACCTTAGATTTTCTTAGAAAATTTGAGGTTATATTCCTTATTCAATCAATAATAGATTAGTTTAGTTCCAGATTTTAATATCTCATTTTTAAAAATGGAAAATTCCTACCTAATAACCTCACTAGGTAGGGATGAAATGATGCATGTAGTATATCTCATCAATGATGGGCATTTCTATATTAGAAAATCTATCCCAATTTCCACCACCACATCCTCACTATTTTGATCACATACTTTTAAATATGGATGTACCTTATGAGACTATGTACCTTTTGAATGCATTTCAAATTTATTTAACCTAGTAAATTTTCATTATTAGTTTCCCAATTTATAACAAAAATAAAAATATGTACCATACAATTACTTTTAGTTCTACTTTATATTCTTACCTATACACAATTTACAATTATATAAGAAACATCATCTAACCTCTAATTTCTTATTTGTGGGAGTTGTGATTGTTTATGTTGTAAGTTTTCTTTAACTTGTAATTAAATTTTCTTTTAAAGAATGTTATTACTTGGAGGTGAAATTAGTTGTTCTACGTTATTGCATGAATTGAGATGCTCAATTTATATGATTGTTTATTGGATTTTAACTATAAATTTAATGCTAGGTTTGAAATAAAATATGAAAACATTTATGAAGTAGGTAATTATTATTGGTATTACTCCAAAAATTTGGTGGTAGCCCAATTTCTATAGGTTAAGTGTAATACCCCTCCGTTTTGCTTCTCATTTCATGTTGCTTATGTTTTGCTTGGATTGCAGCTACTGTGATACTGGACACATTTTATTATGATGTTTTGATCACTACTCTTGAGCGACAACTATTACTATGTGATGTGATTATCTAATTTTATTTTACATGCTTTGATGAATTAATGATGATAGTAGAATTATCATGTGATTATTTATGAGAATATTGTTATGACGTTAGTGTCAGTCTTTGATGAGTGTATTGGTGAAGGAGACGGGTTCGCATCACTCGCTTGCGAGCGCCCTGCGAATCTGAGATTTCTCCTTCACGGTGTGAATTATATACTGCATATATTATGTTCATTTTTGATTACAGGTTGCAGGTACATGACATCGACTCCACCTGGTTCCACAGGTTTGAGCGTGTCGATCCAACGGTTAAGTTGAATGGGAGATAGTAGCTTGGTAACATGTGTCAGGTCTACACCCTAGCCTTAGTGTGTCGTCAGTTCTGATGATTGAGTCATGTTGTATCTTATTGGATGTTATGTAATGTTTTGAAAAGTGATGTCCCTTTTAAAATAGCTCTTTTGAAAAAATTGCATTGGCTAGAAGAAATAATTATTTTATATTATTTTAATATTATGCTCATTGGTTAGATTTAAATTGATTATTGAAATTAAACTTAAATTATTTATTTAATTAAATTTAAATCTCAAGGGATTAAATTTAATTAATAAATAATTGTAAGTAGGTTTATTAAAGTTGAATTATTTAATTTATTAAATTTAAATCTCAAGGGATTGAATTTAATTATTAAATAATTGAAAGTGTGTTAGTTTAGTTAAAGTACTTATTTAATTATATTTAAATCTCAAGGGATTAAATTTAATTAATAAATAATTGTGAGTAAGTTAATTAAAGTTAAATTGGTTATTTAATTAAATTTAAATCTCAAGTGATTGAATTTAGTTATTAGATAATTTAATAATAATTAAGTAAGTGTATTTGAATTGTAAAATTAAATTAAATCAAAAAGAGAATTTTGAGAAATTGAAATTTTACTTTAAAGTCAAATTAGGGCCTTTTCAAATAAAAGAGAAAATGAAATTAACTTGTAAATTCAATTCTTGCATTTGAAAGTGAATTAGGGTTACATTAGGTTATTTTGGAAATTTTGAGGAATTGTTGTTTTATAAGTTTAGGGCAGAAAAATTTGGGGATTCTTCTTCCTTCATTTTTTGACAGGCATGAAATTTGTTGGAGAGATTTTGATGAAAGTTTAGGGAATTATTTTCTGGTTGAGGAATTAAATTGAAAGGGGAGAAAAATTCTGTGAAGAAGGTGGAGCTATTGGATAGAAGCTTGCTGGAAATTCTTTGCATTTGGGAGAAGAAATTGTGAAGGGTTCAAAGGAAATTCTGCATCAAGGAACTTGGTGGCTGCAAATAACCAGGTTTTCTTTTATTTCTTTGTCTTATTGTTCCTAGTTAAACCTATTTTGTTTAAATGATAAGAAATTAGCAAATGAGAGATTTTTCTTGAAACCCTAGGTTAAACTTCAATGGTTTGATATTCAGATTTATTTGTTTTTAAAATGCAAACCCTTTTAGAAAAATTGTGGAAAAACCCTAGATCATTGTATCAATCTTCTTGTGTTTAGAATTTTTGAAAACACAAAGAAAGGGGAATGGTTTCATTTGTTATTCTGAATTTAACCTTTGTTTTGAAAGGTTTCAATGTTTACAAAATTTAGTTTCTGGTTGTTAACCTATTTTCTTCAATTTCACTAGTTGAAGAAATTCTGGAAAAAAAATATATATATATATGATAATATACATTACATATACCATATTTTAAATATGATATACATAATCTATATAATCATATATATATATATAAATTTTTATTTTATTTCCTGTATTAATGTTTTTCTTTCTGACCGCCGTATGGGCCTGTGTCCATCCATACCTGCGTACGACATTACACCATGTAGAATTTTTTTTTTTTATAAAAAAAAAAAATTGAATTGTTGTGGGGGGTTCGGCCCCCCCACATTTCTTTGTTATGCACAGTGGGTACGCAGTACCCACTGGGCAGTGCGCCACCCATATGGGGGACGCACTGTCCAATGAGGACTGCGGCCCCCTCCTTACACTATTGTCGGCCGTTGTACATAGAGTACAGTCGGCGCAGGCGTTGCCAGTCTACGGACTGCGGACTGTGCGTAGGGTACGGAGTACCCTGTCACATCCGCCGGTGTTCGATTTTTTTTGTTTGTTATTTATTTTTTTGTTTATAAATTTTTTTATATTTGTTTTTTTTAATTTCATTTTTTTTATTGTATTTTATTTAAATTTTATTTATATTTGTTTTTTTAATCTTATTTTTTTTGTTTAATATGTTTATATATAATATTTAATTAATTTTTATATATAATATATGTATTTTTTTACATATTATATATGAATATATATATAATATTTAATATACATGTATGTATGTATAGGATTTAATTAATATTATATATAGGGTTTATGTAATTTTATTTAAAGACCTTCTTGTGTAATTGATTTCATTCTGGTTAGGATAAAAGTATTGGTTTTTAATAGTGCTTAGTAAATTTTAATATGAGGTGTTCTTTTGGTAAATATGGATTTAATACCTTGTTAAAATAGGATTGCGTAATAACATGGATAAACAATTTTGGTTAGGTCTAGTATTACTCATGATTAGAATATGTTGTGAAAAATAGTTATTTTATGGAAAATTATTATTTCAAATGTAAACTTAGAATGACATTATTTTATTTGCTACAAAACGCACTAGATAGGAACATGGTTTTAGAATAACCAAATGTAGTTTTTTCATTTCCAATGCGTGAGTTCATTGATGTATTTTGTAATGGGTATTTGTGAATGATTATTGAGTAGTTGGGTTGTAAAGTCTTCCAGTTACACGTGGGTCATTCCCTTGTTAAAATATTGTTTTGAGTTCCCTTGGGTAGTGTTACAATTATCTTGTGTCCTCCTAGTATTGGAGTGGATTTCTTTGTGTTGCCTCCTAGGATTGGAGAGAGTTTATTGGTTCAATTCTGTGACACATGAGTAACCCTTGGAGTTAGATTGTGTAGTGTGTTATCCAATTAGAAGAGTGGCTTTTGTTAGGGGCCGGAGCCCAAAGAGGTAAATCGGATAACCTTCAAAAGTATTTTTAATAAGTGATAACTAAAATAATGTACTTAGATGACTAGGATGTAGTTCACATTAACCAAGATAAATTAACCTCACTCACAGGCACAAGGGTTTGTTTAGACTTGGGGTGAGTGAGAAGGCCTGGAATGGCAAGATCACTACCTTGTCCTTATGAGAGGTAGTTGATTCTGCTTGAGCTAGTATGAGTGTCGAGATTCGATTGAGGCCACCAGGATTTCCAGAGCCTATGAAGAATGCCCAAAGGATATCTCATGACGAACCTTGCGATGACACTCTGTCTAGGATAACACCGTTTTTTTGTTGTGCGTATGTTTTCTTTAGCACACTTGATTATATTATGACTAGAAGCAATGTAACCATAATTAAAGTTTTGACTTTATTGTGCATATGTGTGGTTGAGTCAGTTTGTATCAGTATGAGTCTACCTTTGGTTTGAGGTGGTAGGTTTCTCGTCCATGTTACTTGGTTACTATCTCCTAGCATGGGGGGTGGTCCTTCGCGTACCACATGGTTGGGTGGAACATGCACCATAACCGTTGGGTCCCCTTGATCTTCAGTACTTGGTGGCGAGACTTCTTGATGGACATCTCACTTGTCTTTCTTTTGGATTCCTGTATTTTGTATCTCTTAATGTAATGATATTGTTTAACCCCCTCTTGTGTATGAGGTGGGCTTTGTAATAATCAGACTTTTGTATTTGTACTCATTCCAGGAATGAGGATTGTAATAGATCCTTTGTAATTGAATTATGTAAATGAATGCTTTATCGTATCTCGTTTCTTTCTATGATGTTGAATGTTATTACTTGTGTTATTTACTTTCAATGTATTCTAGTTGATGTATGTTAATGGGGTTTTAGGTAATCTCAGTTATGTAACCCTAGGGGATGTTGTCAATTTAGTTGAACATGTGGGTTTAATTCACTTCTTTTAAAAAAAAAATTAGTACGCTTGTTTAGTGAATTGAAACTTCCTCTACGGTTGCGTGGCGGGGCATTACACATGGTATCAGAGCCTAGGTTTAGACACTGGGCACTCTGGGATTATGTTGTACCCATTAAGCTGAGTTGCGTATGTTTTCAAGTGTACCTTGTCTAATATCCCTTTTTGTGTCTGTGTAGGAGTATGCCTCCTAAACGCAGACGATGGAGAGGACGTGGACGTGGTCGAGTAGAGGTACCCGCTGGGAGTCAACATGACTCTTCGCCGCATGTTACACCTATACCAGATCAGGAGGAACATCAGGCCTCATAGAATGGTCCAGGAGGTGGTGGACATCATGACCCTCTAGGGGTCGAAGTTGCCCGAAAAGCTTTGGAAGACGCTTTGGCACTTCTAGGTCTGAAGCGGGTAGATGCAGAGGTTAACCCTAGGGTGAGAGTAGCTCCAGCACAGTCTGAGAGGTTAGCATCTTCTCATATGAGAGATCTGATTCGGTCACAACCACCACTATTTGATGGAGTAGGTATAGGTCTAGAGGCTGAGATTTGGCTGATAGGACTTGATCGATGCTTCTCCATGCAGCCCTATGATAGTAATACTAAAGCACGGTGCGCTATTATTCACCTCCATGGTTTTGCAGCCACTTGGTGGAAGATAGAGGAGCAGAAGCTCCACATTGATATGAGTACTATGTCTTAGGAGATCTTTCTAGAGCGGTTCAGAGCCCGTTTTCTCTCAGATCACTAGCGTCAGCGTAGAGGCGATGAGTTCCATGCCTTACGAAAGTTGGCCTTGACTGTAGACCAGTACGAGAGGCTATTTTACGAACTTAAGCAGTTCGCTGGGATTGGTGATGATGAGGGGATGCTCGTGTAGCATTTCATCAGGGGCTTAAACGCCTGTATCAGTGGAGGAGTGCGGGTTTTTGAACCCAAGTCTATGGAGGTAGCTGTGGAGAAGGCACGACTTGTGGAGGAGAACCTGACTATGGCACTGGGAGGTCAGGCAGGAGTTGTTATTGGTAGTAGTGCCAGAGCTGGGTCTTGTGTTTGAGGAGGTCAGTCTCAGGGAGGTGCACATTCTAGATCGCAGCAAGGACCATCTCAGAGTGGTCAGCAGTAGGAGAGTGCACTTGGGAAGCGTAAGGACTTTCAGCCTTGTCAGTATGATGGTGGTTCTTCACCTAGGAGGGACAGGAACTGGAGGCGTATAAAGCGTTTCAACTCTGAGCAACCCGCTCAGAGCATCCAGTCCACTTTTGGGGGCAGTGCACAGTAGTCTAATGCACCAGTAGGAGACAGAGGTTAGAGTAGAGCAATAAGTTGTTTCTCTTGTGGTCAGCAGGGCCATATTGCTAGGATGTGTCCCAATAAGGGCACATCGGGTTTCACTCAGAGACCAGTGGCGTCAGAGCCGACAGTGGGAGATGCTGGCAGAGGCCATCGGGTGTTCGCTGCGGTTGACATTCATCAGCCTGGGTATCAGGGAGGTACCGCCGAGACTTTTCGGGTTGGTCGTCCAGTATAGGATGCTCACCCCCAGGGGTCAAGATTTTGATAGGATGTAGTTTGGATGAGGAGTTATACCCCTACTTGTTTGCAGGCTTCCAAGAGTAAGCCTAGTCCTTGGGGGGGAGGATGTACTACCCCTCCATTTTGCTTCTTGTTTCATGTTGCTTATGTTTTGCTTGGATTGCAGCTACTGTGATACTCGACACATTTTATTATGATGTTTTGATTGCTACTCTTGATCGACAACTATTACTATGTGATGTGATTATCTAATTTTATTTTACATGCTTTGATGAATTAATGATGACAGTAGAATTATCATGTGATTATTTATGAGAATATTCTTATGATGTTAGTGTCAATCTTTGATGAGTGTATTGGTGGAGATGGGTTCGCATTACTCGCTTGCGAGCGCCCTACGAATCCGAGATTTCTCCTTCACGATGTGAATTATATACTGCATATATTATGTTGATTTTTGATTACAGGTTGCAGGTACATGACATCGACTCCACCTGGTTCCATAGGTTTGAGCGTGTCGATCCAACAGTTAAGTTGAATGGGAGATAGTAGCTTGGTAACATGTGTCAGGTCTACACCCTAGCCTTAGTGTGTCGTCAGTTTTGATGATTGAGTCATGTTGTATCTTATTGGATGTTATGTAATGTTTTGAAAAGTGATGTCCCTTTTAAAATAGCTCTTTTGAAAAAATTGCATTGGCTGGAAGAAATAATTATTTTATATTATTTTAATATTATGCTCATTGGTTAGATTTAAATTGATTATTGAAATTAAACTTAAAGTATTTATTTAATTAAATTTAAATCTCAAGGGATTAAATTTAATTAATAAATAATTGTAAGTAGGTTTATTAAAGTTAAATTATTTAATTTATTAAATTTAAATCTCAAGGGTTTGAATTTAATTATTAAATAATTGAAAGTGTGTTAGTTTAGTTAAAGTACTTATTTAATTAGATTTAAATCTCAAGGGATTAAATTTAATTAATAAATAATTGTGAGTAAGTTAATTAAAGTTAAATTGGTTATTTAATTAAATTTAAATCTCAAGTGATTGAATTTAGTTATTAGATAATTTAATAATAATTAAGTAAGTGTACTTGAATTGTAAAATTAAATTAAATCAAAAACAAAATTTTGAGAAATTGAAATTTTACTTTAAAGTCAAATTAGGGCCTTTTCAAATAAAAGAGAAAATGAAATTAACTTGTAAATTCAATTCTTGCATTTGAAAGTGAATTAGGGTTACATTAGGTTATTTTGGAAATTTGGAGGAATTGTTGTTTTATAAGTTTAGGGCAGAAAAATTTGGGGATTCTTCTTCCTTCATTTTTTGACAGGCATGAAATTTGTTGGAGAGATTTTGATGAAAGTTTAGGGAATTATTTTCTGGTTGAGGAATTAAATTGAAAGGGGAGAAAAATTCTGTGAAGAAGGTGGAGCTATTGGATAGAAGCTTGCTGGAAATTCTTTGCATTTGGGAGAAGAAATTGTGAAGGGTTCAAAGGAAATTCTGCATCAAGGAACTTGGTGGCTGCAAATAACCAGGTTTTCTTTTATTTCTTTGTCTTATTGTTCCTAGTTAAACCTATTTTGTTTAAATGATAAGAAATTAGCAAATGAGAGATTTTTCTTGAAACCCTAGGTTAAACTTCAATGGTTTGATATTCAGATTTATTTGTTTTTAAAATGCAAACCCTTTTAGAAAAATTGTGGAAAAACCCTAGATCATTGTATCAATCTTCTTGTGTTTAGAATTTTTGAAAACACAAAGAAAGGGGAATGGTTTCATTTGTTATTCTGAATTTAACCTTTGTTTTGAAAGGTTTCAATGTTTACAAAATTTAGTTTCTGGTTGTTAACCTATTTTCTTCAATTTCACTAGTTGAAGAAATTCTGGAAAAAAAATATATATATATATGATAATATACATTACATATACCATATTTTAAATATGATATACATAATCTATATAATCATATATATATATATAAATTTTTATTTTATTTCCTGTATTAATGTTTTTCTTTCTGACCGCCGTATGGGCCTGTGTCCATCCATACCTGCGTACGACATTACACCATGTAGAATTTTTTTTTTTTATAAAAAAAAAAAATTGAATTGTTGTGGGGGGTTCGGCCCCCCCACATTTCTTTGTTATGCACAGTGGGTACGCAGTACCCACTGGGCAGTGCGCCACCCATATGGGGGACGCACTGTCCAATGAGGACTGCGGCCCCCTCCTTACACTATTGTCGGCCGTTGTACATAGAGTACAGTCGGCGCAGGCGTTGCCAGTCTACGGACTGCGGACTGTGCGTAGGGTACGGAGTACCCTGTCACATCCGCCGGTGTTCGATTTTTTTTGTTTGTTATTTATTTTTTTGTTTATAAATTTTTTTATATTTGTTTTTTTTAATTTCATTTTTTTTATTGTATTTTATTTAAATTTTATTTATATTTGTTTTTTTAATCTTATTTTTTTTGTTTAATATGTTTATATATAATATTTAATTAATTTTTATATATAATATATGTATTTTTTTACATATTATATATGAATATATATATAATATTTAATATACATGTATGTATGTATAGGATTTAATTAATATTATATATAGGGTTTATGTAATTTTATTTAAAGACCTTCTTGTGTAATTGATTTCATTCTGGTTAGGATAAAAGTATTGGTTTTTAATAGTGCTTAGTAAATTTTAATATGAGGTGTTCTTTTGGTAAATATGGATTTAATACCTTGTTAAAATAGGATTGCGTAATAACGTGGATAAACAATTTTGGTTAGGTCTAGTATTACTCATGATTAGAATATGTTGTGAAAAATAGTTATTTTATGGAAAATTATTGTTTCAAATGTAAACTTAGAATGACATTATTTTATTTGCTGCGAAACGCACTAGATAGGAACATGGTTTTAGAATAACCAAATGTAGTTTTTTCATTTCAAATGCATGAGTTCATTGATGTATTTTGTAATGGGTATTTGTGAATGATTATTGAGTAGTTGGATTGTAAAGTCTTCCAGTTACACGTGGGTCATTCCCTTGTTAAAATATTGTTTTGAGTTCCCTTGGGTAGTGTTACAATTATCTTGTGTCCTCCTAGTATTGGAGTGGATTTCTTGTGTTGCCTCCTAGGATTGGAGAGAGTTTATTGGTTCAATTCTGTGACACTTGAGTAACCCTTGGAGTTAGATTGTGTAGTGTGTTATCCAATTAGAAGAGTGGCTTTTGTTAGGGGCCGGAGCCCAAAGAGGTAAACCGGATAACCTTCAAAAGTGTTTTTAATAAGTGATAACTAAAATAATGTACTTAGATGACTAGGATGTAGTTCACATTAACCAAGATAAATTAACCTCACTCACAGGCACAAGGGTTTGTTTAGACTTGGGGTGAGTGAGAAGGCCTGGAATGGCAAGATCACTACCTTGTCCTTATGAGAGGTAGTTGATTCCGCTTGAGCTAGTATGAGTGCCGGGATTCGGTTGAGGCCACTAGGATTTCCGGAGCCTATGAAGAATGCCCAGAGGATATCGCATGATGAACCTTGCGATGACACTCTGTCTAGGATAACACCGTGTTTTTGTTGTGCGTATGTTTTCTTTAGCACACTTGATTATATTATGACTGGAAGCAATGTAACCATAATTAGAGTTTTGACTTTATTGTGCATATGTGTGGTTGAGTCAGTTTGTATTAGTATGAGTCTGCCTTTGGTTTGGGGTGGTAGGTTTCTCGTCCATGTTACTTGGTTACTATCTCCTAGCATGGGGGGTGGTCCTTTGGGTACCACATGGTTGGGTGGAACATGCACCATAACTGTTGGGTCCCCTTGATCTTCAGTACTTGGTGGCGAGACTTCTTGATGGACATCTCACTTGTCTTTCTTTTGGATTCTTGCATTTTGTATCTCTTAATGTAATGATATTGTTTAACCCCCTCTTGTGTATGAGGTGGGCTTTGTAATAATCAGACTTTTGTATTTGTACTCATTCCAGGAATGAGGATTGTAATAGATCCTTTGTAATTGAATTATGTAAATGAATGCTTTATCGTATCTCGTTTCTTTCTATGATGTTGAATGTTATTACTTGTGTTATTTACTTTCAATGTATTCTAGTTGATGTATGTTAATGGGGTTTTAGGTAATCTCAGTTATGTAACCCTAGGGGATGTTGTCAATTTAGTTGAACATGTGGGTTTAATTCACTTCTTTTAAAAAAAAAATTAGTACGCTTGTTTAGTGAATTGAAACTTCCTCTACGGTTGCGTGGCGGGGCATTACATTAAGTTTTTTTATTTCTTTAATATCCTAATAGTATGGGATTTATTCTTATTATGTTGTAATCATTTTACTATAAATATAATATGTACTAGTTTTAAATCTTTGTCAATTTATTAAATTTACATGTTATGAATTTTAATAGTCAATTGTACTAGTTGCCAAGTAGTTTTTCGTATGGGGTTCTCTTTTATCACTAGTTCATGAAAAATAGGATACCACCTTGTTTAGGTGGTGCATATGGGAGCAACATATTGGCTTTATGATTAGTGTAAAGATGCTCCATGTGATATTCTCTTTTCCCACTTCAACAATGACAACGAGACATGGTCAATAGTAAAATTTTAACTAATAGAGTTGCTTTGTTTGTATAATTTCAATTTAATCTTTTCCTTTATATATATTTTATTTGGATATAATATGTATCTTGAGAAAATACTATTAGTTGACATAAAATTTATTTTATATAGGATACCAATAATAGAAATTGAAATATTTATGTGATAAGGATATTACTCATATGTTGACATGTATCATTAATTTAATGTTTGATATTTATTGCATATTTTTTGATAGTATTTGGGGCATTATTATTGTTAATTTCATATGCTTGTACCAAGGAGGATCGTGATATTTCTATTTAAACATTTATTTGAACGTGCATGATGTGATGCAAATATTGTGGATGTAACATATTAATTATGTCAATCGAATTATTTTTTTGTTTAATGAATGAAATTTGCATGTCGTCTTATAATTGTTCAAGTAAGAAAAATAGTGTATAAAAAATGTTAATGATAATTTCAAATGAATTTAAAATTTATTAAGCTAAAAATAGAATCAAAACTAAATACTAGACATAGGAGTTAAGAATTAGTGAAACATACAATGATGCAAATGGAATTAAAAGGTATAAGTAATTACCATTCTACCCTTGTTCAAGATAATTTAATGTTACTTTTGGTATACCCTAGTCAAACCTTAGTTCATATTAAATAAATTATGAGATATTAATAAAAAAGGATAGACTTAAAATTATTTATAATTTTATCTTTCCATGACCAAATAGATTGGGTTGTGACATAAAAATAGATAGACATAATACAAGAGGATGAAACACGAGGAATCTTGGGAGTGGGAGAGGTTTTAATAATAGGAGAGGTTTTGGTGGGAGGGTTAAGATGCACTATGCAAAGAAATGGAAGAGCTAAGTTTAGTGCCAAATATTTAAAGAATCTTAGAACTAATAGATTCAACAAGTAGCAAACTATAAATATTTATGCCGAAGTCATATCCTATTTGAGATGTATCCATCTCAATTTCCCCAGCAATGATTTGGATGTTTTACTACGCCATGCAAGACGTTTGGGCTCATCTTGACCATCCTTGTCAAAATCAATCATGCACAAAAAAAAAATTAGTATGTCGTGAGAGAAGACATGATAGTTATCTTACAAATTGCTTACATCGAACTTGAATGGTATTAATTGCTCTTTGCTTGCATACCTTCAATCTCACCTAACCTGCATATGTCTCTTTCACCATCACATTCATTTCTATGAGATATTTTTAACTAATTGTATAGAAGATGTAACAATAACAAGATCAATCAAAATACAAGATATTTATTATTATAATTTAACAATATTATGGCTTGACCACTGCACTACACTTTTATCAATCAAAATACAATATATTTATTATTATAATTTATTACACAAATATTCAAATCAAAACTAATTTAATTAAATTAAAGTATACAATCATCTATGTTTAAAAAATCCAACACAATTATCATTATATATGACCCTAAAAAATTTCAAAACAATAAAATACAATAGAAAATTACAGTTTATTCTTAGGAAAGTATGATTATGGGAATGTAAGGACTAATTTCCATTGACAGTTTACCTGTAGATCTAAATCCAGTGCATGGTGAGTAATTAAGTATAAACTCTTAAAGTAATTATAATACTATTACTTTGCACACTGTTTCCCACTCGTTCAAATGAATAAGATTTCTTTTTAAAATCTAATTCAGAAGTCAATTCAAACTGAGGTAGGTTTGAAGTGCAGTTGGATCTGCAACAGTGTACATCGGATTCTTATTGGTATAATCCAAAGATCCCACGTTTAGTATGGAAAAGATCGACTGGCAAACAAATAAATAAAACTGGTTTTCATAGATTTGATTTTGCTGTGGCTGTCTTTATCTTCAATTCTGACCTCTGCATATACTTTTTTAACTGAAGAAAAGCTTTCTAAATAAAATAATAAACTATTACAGTACAACATGCTGCTCACAAAACAGCTAGAGTGCTTAAGAAAACAATGCAGTTGGCATTGAAAAGCAACTGCCAACACAACAAACATGCCAACATCAAAATATTTGTCATTTCCAATTAAAAAATTACACATTTCATTCACTTAAATATTTGTTCCATATCAGGAGAATAAGCCAATGCAACTACCTTCATAGGAAAAGCAACCAAACCAATAACCTTCCCTCTGGAAAAAAGAAGCCAAAAACAATTAGAACACTTTTGTGGAAAACTGAATGTAAACCAAATTCATCATGCTGGTTGAATTTTGTGTATTTGTGTTATTTTTTATTTAGTTTTGTTTTTATTTTTAGTGAAGTGATTTTAATATAATTAAATATTTAGACGTGATAATTTTTATATTAAGTTTGGTTTATGGTTCATTTTTTATCTCTATTTTATTTTTCACATTTTTATATATTATTTATTTATTGTATTCTATTTTCTTTTCATTTGTACACACATGTACGCATTGTCTACACATCATTCATTATTTACACACACATATATGTATGTGTGTGTGTGCACACACGCTTGATCTTAAAGGTCATTTTTAAGCAACTTGAGATTGATCTTTAGAGAGGATAGATCTTCAATTTAGATTTTAAATTCAAAATTATATATTCTTGCCCTTTCCTACTAGTCATTATTGGCCGAATTCACATATGTTTGCATGAACTCTTGATATGTGCTTTTATTTAAAAACATTCAACGTGCAATAAATTAATATTTTCGAACAAGGAGAAGAGCATTTTAGGAATATTTTGATTTGGAACTTAAAAACAATATATCTACATTATAATCAAAATGAGAGGAATATCTTAATAAATATTTATGGATAATATAGAGTGTAAAGCTTACACATGAAGTAATGGACAAAATATTTCAATAAATATGCATGTAAAATACGAAAATTGAGAAAATATGTGAATTAAAATTAACAAATTGTTCCAAGAATGTTTAACAATAGTTAATGTAAGCTAAATGTTTGACAAAGTGTTTTAGAAATTATTAGTAGGTCATACAAGTGAAATATTTTATAAAATGGTATAACAATCATTTGAGCAGCTTTATCATTTTACTATAAAAGTTAATTTTATTAAAATTTGCAATGTAATGACCATTTCAACTTTAATTTTTATTCCAAATATTTATAAAATTAAAAAAAGAGTTATTTACATGGTGATACAAGAAAGATGAATAATTTCGCCTCTTTATTTGGACTTTTTGTCAAATGCACAACATATTATGGATGTAATAACCAAGGACTTAGACTCCATTTGTGAAAAAATGAAAACATATCTACAAAGCATTGTATCTTTTAATTCTTCCTTGGATGTTCTGTCATTCTTATATTTGATTTGAAATTGATTCTTCATTTATTCTCCATATTTTATGCACAAGGAAAGAATTGAAGCTTTGTGTTCAAATTTGGAGGAATATGATGAATGGTTTGTAGAAATTTGTGTCTCCCTTTCTATTCCTCATAAATTTTTATGTTGTCTTAAAGTTTGATAGGAAAATACATTTACTCATCATTTCCCTTGTGTGTTTTGAGAAAAGAAATGGAGAGCTATATCCTCACTTTTTTTATTGTTAGAATATGTAGGGTTAAACTCAACACTTCTATTTAATTGTACACATGCCCCCCTTTCATTGTTTGTTTTCTTATTTATTTCTAAGAAATCCTAAATGATTCCCTATGTTTTTGAAAAGATAAGTAGCATTTTCAGGGTGTCGTACCCTTCACAAAGAGCCCAAGGGACCAAAGAGAAACATAGTTCAAAACAAAGATTGAACTATATGAACAACCAGAAACAACTGACAGATAGCTGTGGAAATTAAAGAGAT
Source organism: Sequoiadendron giganteum (assembly GCA_007115665.2). Lineage (NCBI taxonomy): Eukaryota > Viridiplantae > Streptophyta > Pinopsida > Cupressales > Cupressaceae > Sequoiadendron > Sequoiadendron giganteum. The sequence goes on along the minus strand of CM021105.1, from coordinate 134,599,845 downwards.
TAAGCAACCCTAGAAATAGAGGGTTCAGAGCTAGCTCCATGGGCCCGAGACTGAGAAGCAGACACAGATTTCTTCTTCTAAAGAACAACTGACCAAGGATGCTCGGTAACAGGAAGTGAGGAGAATGGAGAGAGGAGCGACCCCTCCTTAGCCACCACAGGACCACCAAGTAGAATCGGTAGTAAGGCAGCCGAGGATGGATCAACAATCGACACAAAAGAGGCACCCAACAAAGACAAAACAAGGTCAGACATACAATCGAAAATAGGTGCAGGGACAGGCCCAACATAGTCAACAGAAGGGTCCGGCACAATAGTTTTAGCAAAAGGATCTAGCGCAACAGAGTTAGCAGAATGGTTCAAAGGTGGAACCAAAGAGGAGAGTTCTGGGAGAGCATCAACGAGAGGGTCAACCAACATAGCAAAAACCTCCGAAGAAGGACCCACCGTGAGGTGATCAAGGAGAGCATCAGTCCACCAAGTTGCAGCGCCCTTGCGACGGGCATGAGGGCAAGTAGAGGCCAAGTGACCCATCGAAAAGCATCTCCTACACCGAAAGGGGAGACCCTCATAGTCTAAAAGCTGCTTCCATGGTCCCCTATGTTAAACTTATCTAGGTTTTTTATTATTTTTCTCTTTTTTTCCTTTTTATGTCCTTTTGCATATTTTTATAAAATTATATGGAAATTTTTTAAACCCCCATCATATGAGGGAGATTCCCTTCTCAAACATACAAGAGAATGACCTTTTCAATTTTATTTTTTATATTTTTGCAAACCCATTCGACAAGTCACACTAATTAATAGAAGAAACCATAGTGACAAGTTTGTTTGCTAACAATTTTTTCATGATTCTAATATGGAACAAAGTACTAGTGAATTTTTAGTTTTTCAAATATCTTAAGTTACCTTCCTTGGAATGAAGGTTGTCAACTCTAAGAATAATGGGTATCATGAAAGAAATCACATGAAATCTAGAATACAATTGCCTTGGAGATAGGTGGCATCAAGAAAAATAAACAAGCAAATAAAGACATACGGAACAAATCATGTCGATGAATGATGAATCCCTTTTATAAAATGATGAGGTAATAATGCACTTTTCAAACCACATCAAAAGGGATATTTATAAATTTAAGAAAATTGGGTGAAATCCTCTACAACATGATATGTAAAATCTTGATTAAAAATATTCAAAATACATTTCATATATTGAAAGAGCAAGAAAATAATGTGGAAATTATAAATTAAGTCATGCCCATGATTAATAAATTCTTGCATCAAATGGTGGTGAAGTCAATAATCTATACAAAAAAATAGAAAATGTATCACAAAAGCTAAAAATGATTTAAGGCTAGATCCTTTGGAAGACCATACATATAGTTTTCTTATGTATTAACTTAAAAGGAAACCACATCTACTGCAATAGAATAGAAACAATCTAAATCTAGAAAATAATTGGTACATTATTAATTTTTATTTTGTTTTGATGTTTATTTGTTGAATAAGAAACATATTTAAAGAGAAAGAATATTGGAAGGATTGTCAAAGTGGTGTACAACTTGAAGCTACCACATTATTTGAGATTGCATCCAATTTTCCATGTCAGCTAACTCTTTCCCCTTCATGAGGACAATGAAGACTCGGTTAGGTCGATGCTAATAAGGGGCCAAGCAATGTTGTGGATAGGCTAGATCACCGAGTGTAGGAAGTAACAACACTACAGAATGAGGATTTGCAAACACTAATGCCCATGAGTTCCTACTGACATGGGAAGGCTATCTTAGGCATTATGCATGCTAGAAAATGGCTAAGACACTTTGGAGGTTTTGAGGATGAAGTCATGGAGTTATTTCACAAGAACTACCAAGTCTAAAAATAATCCCTTCAAAATTATGGACACCCATGCAAGTTTGGAGATCTATGTCGGTACCAAGGGTGTCACTTGAATAAGGTAGGGGGGTTATAAGGGGGTTCTTGTTCTCAAGGTTGTTAAGTTTTGACATGTGTGAATTCCAAAATGGGGAAAACATTAAGTAGGTTCAATATGAGCCTGAATGTTGATATGATTCCTAAGACATTTAATATGTGTGGCTGATAATATTTTGGTGTGCAGTAGAAAGTGGGGCTAGACTTTGGAATAGGTGCATGCCTAACATGACATATTTAATATTTAGGGCCCAAGTTGGACATAAGGGCTAACAAAAGGATAATTTTTTAGTTTTCTAGTGGAATGCAAAATGTCTAGAACTTAATATTTGTGCTTGCATTTAATAAGGATCTACACATAGTAATCCGAGCTACCAAGGGAATGCAATGAGGAAATCAAAACTATGGGATTAAGAAATACAATATGTGTTGAAAAATTGACACACAAATTTTGGACCAAGGTTGACTTTAGCATGGTGAGCATGTGAAACCTATAAAAGTGAAAGGATTTATCATTGTGAGGGTTATTTCATTAATTAGATTGTTGGTGTGGATCTCATAAAGGAGATTTTATGTGGAAATGAAGCATTGTTGGATTAAGGCTTGAGGTACTAATTTAGTGAGATGGTAGCATTCCAGGACTTAGGACTAGAAATACAATCTAAACAACTGAGGAGTCCCTCTAGGGTAGTGGTCCTTTCTTGTGTGTGTTTTGAGAATTATTGATAAAAAATCACTTAGATAGATAAGGTTTTAGGATAGTTTCCATTATTGGATCAAATGTTGTAGTTCAAGGAATTAATATGAAGCTATATATTTAATCCATAATATCCAAGTACTTATATTGTGTATGGTGTTGCAAGTATTTTGTAGGTGTTGTCATTTATTTCAGCAAAATGGATTTTGTTGGTTGTCACTAATGTCAACATTATGGTGTTTGTTGATGATAATTATCTCTATTGTTAGTGAAATGATAGTGTGTGTTGGTTGAATATGCTACAATCAAGAAGGATGTCATGAATAATTATATGATTGTATGAATGGATGTGTGCACCAATCTATGACACAAAAAGGTGCCACATTATGCAAAAAACTAAAAAATTTAGGATTTTTCACTCACCAAATGCCTTAAGTCATTTGGCAAGCGCCAAATTTGGTGCTCACCAAATGTTAAAGTTGTTTAAAAAACAAGTGTTACAAACTCATTTTACTGCAAACCCACAACTTGATCCCTCATTTTGTGCCTTTGCAACTCCCGCTCGCTAAAAGGAGATCAAATTTTTCTTGTGACTCTTCATGAGGATTCCGCCAAGATATCAAAGAGGTTGAAGAGATCAAAGAGATTTATTTTTATTTCTTTAGTTTTGAATTTGAATTAAAAGTTAGATTGAAATAGGTTTTTTAAGTAAACTTTATTTTAATTTTTACAAAATCAATCTCCACCCCCAAACATTGACAATTCACAATCACCCCTTCATGAAGATCCTCCCGAACAAGAAGAAACTCAATGACTCCCTCAGTTCATAGGAATCCACAAGGAACCTAAGAAAGTATTTTAAATTAAATTGAAAAAAACAAAATAGAGATTAAACTACTGATTGGAAGATTAAATGAGAATTTTGTAACCCACCCTCATAGGAGAGGCATTGTCGAATCACTCAAATCAATTGTATCACATGAAAGATGAATGAGGTATGCAGAGTCATTTTTAATGCCTAATAAACTTGGTGGAAATCACTCAATTCAAGGAAATGGCAAAACAACCCACTTGACATTGAAAAGACTCATTAGATTATCAACCAGGGCTAGTAGGCTTGTGATGGCACTAGAATTGTATGTGCTTTCAAAGACTCGTGGTTACCTAAATTATCCTAATAAAGGTATTATGCTTTCTATAAAATCATTAAAAAATATAACAATGAAAGAAGTAAAGTTGGTGCTTTGGATACATGTACTTACAACATAATATGTGATTGAATTACTCTTAACAGGTAAAATGTTGAAACTAGCTAGAAGCTATGAATTGAACCTATTCTACACTCTGGAGTACTCTAAGCTAGATGAATGTAATCATAAACATGAACAAAAATTATTGATAACTTGATATGATAATCTATCTTAACTGATTTTGCAATAATGAAGTAACTACTAATAGAAATAAGAACTATAAATGCAGTGAAGGGCAGTACCCGAGTAGCCCTTGCTCAGGTAGCTGTCTCCACTAAAATAAACCAAGTCTATATCCTTAGATTCATTTCCACCATAAAAATCAAGACCATTCATTGCACATTCTATAATATCACATGAAATCTTGCTCAAAGATTGTATTAAAAAAAACCACGTTTGAACAATCAACATGTCTGTGTAATAACTGAAAACTAAAAAAGTGTTTGATAACCAAATCCACAACTGAAGTATTAATCAACTCTCTATCTAAAAACTCAACCATCAGCTATATACATGCACGAGGGAGTTTATTCAGAAAAAAATTATAAACTAAAATCATTAATCACAACTCTCCTAGATATCATAGTGTAATTAAGATTTAACTATCCTAACTACAATTGAAAAGAAATAAGAATCCAAATAGGATTAGAACTCTACAATAATAGAACTTAAAGGTGGAACATAAGATTAGTTACACCAGAATCCTAATGATAACATGGTTCTCCTTATTCAGTGCCTTTATTGTTGTCATAATGATGCATGATTATCTTCATCAGATATTTCCATGTTTTTTTTGTGTTTAGTGTATTCAGGAACAACCCTTGTTTCATTGTCTAGGAACTCCTTCGGTTGCAAGTTGCATTCAATAGTTTTTGTGGGCTACAATGTCATCTCAATCTGTAAGTGGTTAGTTCATAAAACACATACACAATACTAACTACCATGATTAAACATAGATAACAATTATAATTCATACGTATTCACATACAAATCAAGCAACACCACCATATCATAACTACATTACCATATACCTTAACCAAGTTCAAGGTCTACATAATAGACATAATAGATGGTATACTATAGGAGTAATTGTTTTAGGAAGTTCTTATAAGTAGCATAAAGATAAAACAACTAGCTAATAAATGGGCTCATCACTCCCCCAACTACCCTTTTGCTTTCCCTCAAGAAAATGAACTAGGGGGATAGATTATAGTGCAATGTAATCTCTCTAAGGTCCATGATAGTATTTACTCCCTTGATCTACTTCAGGTAGAATCCCCTATAATATGAAAGCCTCTTCATCCCGGTATGATCAATTTTCTCACATTATTCCATCTTATCACCTATCCAATGGGGTACTAGATAAAGAAGGATAGGTGGTTGAAATTTTAATGGAAGCCATTAAATTACAAGGTTACTATAAATATCCATATACTTATGCACTCTTTCAAGAATAGCCATAAATTTGTATCTTGAATGTGGCTCTTTTCTTTTTAGTTTCAGAGTCAAATTGTCCCATCTTTGTTGTACATACTTATAGCTATGATGAACCAATCCAACTGCCAGTGTCTACATCCTATTAAGACATGCATCATTAATCTCATGATTTTTCCTCCTGGTCCTTTGTGCTTGAGAAGTTGTAACCATTCATCTATGATGACATCAGGGTCATTTGATTCCTTCTTGACTGGGAGAGCAATTGATTTATCTCACTCCCCATATTCCTCCATAAGTTCACCCCTAAAACCTTGATTCCTAAAGTAGGATGCTAGGGATTTGACCTGTATATCCCCATAGAACATCAAGGGGTTCCACTCAATTTACTTAGGCACTACATGATTGTCTAGATAGTACTCACAAAGCTAATCTTGCTCATCTAGTGTAGAGTCAGAAAAAACATTAAGAATTTATCATTTTTCCCACTCATTCCAACTGATTGGTTACCTATTAGCCTACTAAACTGAAAAGTTAGAAACTTATATTTCAAAAACAATGCATAAGTTCTTGTTGGGGGTCTACATATAATGATTTGGGCAGCTTTATCTCCCACCTCTTCCACTCTGATTTCTAGCTTGTTCAACTCAATATCCTTCCCTTCCAACACTTTGGTATGATCTACAATTAGGGTTTCTTTTTCTTTCTTCCATTTTTCCTTCTCTTGTGAAAATTCATCAACAATTTTCTATAATTGATACCTAAGGGATAGAGTGATGTGATGAGTTGGAGTCTTGATAGGATGGGGTCTGATATTCTTTGTTGTAGGCCTTGTATCCCCTATTTTAACTATAGAAAGTTGTGCCAATAGGTATAGTTTTTCTCCATGCCCATATGTCTATTATTTCTCCTTCATCTCCCTCTCTTTATCCCTTTGTTCATAAAATTTCACTTGTTATTCTAACTTCTTAATTGTTTCTAATGCTTCCTCCAATTCCTTTCTAACATCCCTTTCTTCTAAAATTATTTCTTCATCCCCTAAAGTATGATCACAACCTCTTGTGTAATCAAAACCCTCACTGTTAGGGCTATCTGGGGTTCTCTTCTTGGTTTTATGAGAAACAAAGATAACCTCTTAATCCGAGTCAAAGGTGGACACATACCATTTTATTTTGGAAAGAACACGCACCTTCTTAGGAGAATTTTCCTTCATTTTAGAGTCAATATCAACCATCATAATTTTTTCCTTGTCTATTTCCTTACTCCTCAATTCTTCTTCTAGTTTTTCTATGCTTCCCCTCATAACACCTTTTTTTCTTAACCGGCCTGAATGCCTAGGTGTAGTAGACATCTCTTCCTATGTTTCCTTTTTCTTCTACACCTTTGAAGGTGTAGAAAAGCTATTTCCCTTTTTCTTAGTTTTAGGTGTCTTAGAGGTGGATGGGGTCTTCTTTGCTACAAGTTTCCTCGATGTTTTAGGTGATGGTTCCTATACATTATGCCTCTCAGGTTCACCTTGGCTGTGGGTAGGTGAAGAGGTTGGTGAAACAAGAGGGGGTTCTCTTACATGCTCAGCTGATGGCTCCAGGGTTTTAGGAATTATAGGTTCCTCTAGTATACTATTAATGTCCAGACATTTCACAAAATATTCCCAAGATACTTGTGGGTAATGAGTTCTAAGACTCCTTTTTGTTAATAGGGCTATTAAATAATGATGGAAAAGTGTTGTATCATTTTGTTTCTTCTAGTATTCATATCCAATTCTCTTTAAAAATTTGTAGAGGAAGTTTGACACATTCAAAAGTCTATTATGTCATAGATGGATTAATAATTTGAAATGTACAATGTAAAGAAGATTAAACCTACCATCACATGTAAGGTACCTAATATGTATGAGGCATAGGAATCCAAAACCCATGGAAGTGAGTCCTTTTGTACACTAGGATGATGAATCCAAGTTTTCTCCTCACTCACAACATTCTTGAGCCAATGCATCTTCTCAAACTGGAAATTCATCTCCAGTCCTAGGCAAACCAAATACTTGTGTAATTGCTCCTTTTGATGCATCTAATGACAATAATTTTACCATAGCTTCATCATCCTTCAATGTAGCTGCACATATTCTTGTTATATCATCATCATATTCTGTTAGCTTCAGAAAGTAATCCATCCATCCTACCCTTGTGAAAATGGGTAACACTAATGCATCTTCCAGTATCTATTTATGTGCAGTTGGCTCCCTTCTAACAATGCCACCTCCCATAGTGATGTATTCTACTTCTAATAAAAAAAATCTTCAAGAACTGAGAATTCAACCCAAGTTCAATCTCAACAGTTCAACAATCCACCAACCCATGTTTCTATTACTCTTGCATGCACCTTTCCTTCAACAATTTGAATCACTTTGCCCTTTTCTCCTCTATTCATCTTCTATAAGCTTGAAAGGTTCTAAATTAGCTTGAATTTAGACATTTTCAATTATAATTGACAAGAAATAGGTTATAAGTGCAAAGCAATGTATGAAAAAAAGGTTTGTACATTACTCTTTGGTTCTGAGTTTTGGATTTTTTGTGGTGGTAGAAACTAAAATTTGGAAAATATATTACCCTTCCCCCCAACTTAATTCTTGAAGTGTCCTCACTTCAAGTTCAGAAAAATAGGCGAAGGGAATAATTAGAAAGTGTGGAAATAGAAGCAACGATTAAAATGTATGATAGATTTAATGTAAGTACATATTGAATCACATTGAAAATTCTTTTTAATAATGGTTTTGTAGTATGTGTACCTGCGAAATATTATGAACTAAACTTTTGTGTGTGTGAAACTAATTTGAAGACTATCCACTGCATGATGCCGATGTGACATGATTTAATTGCTATGAATGAATAGATGAAGTGTGAAATTAATGATAGGCTTTCACATGGTGTGAAATGAGGTGAAAATTATGGATGAATGAAATTGATGTGATAGTCTGAATTGTGAAATTCAAAATATGCACCATAAAATGAAATAAGCATGTTGCATGTACCGAAATGATAAGTTTACTTGCTACATGTGTGATGAAAACGTGAAGTGAAAAGTGATAATCTGCAATTAATGTAGTGCCAAATTTTGAAATTTCTGATATAGTGCCGTAGGTTCCTTGAGTAATAGGCCTTGATCTGAATTTTTACATATCATGTATTATATGCTATAGGTCCCTACTGTAGTAGGTCCCTGACTAAAATATAATAGTTTTAATATATGAACCTATAGGTCCCTACTACAACATGGAGAATGCTTTGAAATAAATGTGTATCATTGTAACGATGTTGTGTGTGCATATGATGTGGATTAGTAAATTAGTCTTGTGTGACCTCAGGGGGTGAGATGTGTAGCTCAACTACCGAGTCACTTGAAGAACTTGGTACATCTACTGCTAAGTCATTATTGTATGTTTCTAAACTTGTATTTGGATCATTGAGAGGACCATATCGATGAATGGGAGAAAGAATGAAATCTTTCTTTTAGTACTGGTTTCTTATAAATTTTTATCTTATGGCCATTGATCAACATTGAGAACCTTACTGCATCTATAGTCTCCAACTTGATTGCCCCATTAGGGAAAACTTGGCTTATCTCATATGGTCCCAACTATCTAGATTGAAATTTTCTCTTAAAATATTTATATCTTGAATCATATAATAATTCCTAGTCTCCTACATTTAATTCCTTTGTCTTTATATATTGGTCATGCCATTTTTTCCTTTGTTTCTATACTATCTCTATATGATGCATTGCTTCCATCCTAATTTCATCCAGCCTGTTTAAGTTATGCAATCTCTCCTTTTATGTTGTTGAAAGGTCCATGTCCAATTCCACTACTATTTTGAGAGTTTTATACTCAAATTCTATTGGGAGTACTACTATTTTTCCATTTACTAGTTCATAGGGAGTGAAACCAATGGTTGTTTTACATGTAGCTTTGTATGCCCATATTGCCTCTGGTAATCTAGTAGCCCAATCTTTCTTGTGTATCTACACTATCTTTGTCAGAATGCTCTCAATTTCCCTATTTGTAACCTCCACCTAGCCATTAGCCTATGGATGATATGGTGTTGAATTTTTATGCCTTATTTCTTATTCTTCAACTAATTTTATAATTATCTTTGAAGTAAATTGTGGACCTTGATCATTGACTATTTCCCTAAGTACTCCATACCTCATAAAAAATTATTAATACAAGAATCTAGCAACAATGCCATCTTGGGAAAACTATAATGCCTTCACTTCCACTCACTTGGTTAGATAATTAGTACAAACTAGAATACATACTCCTTGTTGTTAGATGTAGGTGAAATTGACCCAATGAAATCTACACCCTATTTGTCAAAAGGGTGCTAATGTCAATTGTGGGTGCATATGCATTTCATCAATTTTGGCGAGCTTACCCATTCTTTGGCATCTATAATAGCTTCTTGTGTACTTGATAGAATCCTTGTGTAAAGTGGGCCAGTAATAACTTGTGAGGATTTTGAATTTTTTTCTTTTGGCTGAAAAATGAACTCCATAGGGCTCATCATGGAAAGCATTAATTATATCAAATATTTCATCTTCCCTTATATACTTGTAATGATGGATATTTTCTTGCAAGGTATAACTAGGTTAGTAACACATGCATATTAATAAAATCCTCAAACAATCGAATGCAAAGGAGAAATAATGAGAAAAGGAATAAAACTAGAATAGTCTCACCCATTTCTCTCCTCCATGATTGATTTCCATTGCACCTCCTTGGCTTGTTGTGATGAATAGTGCCCTCAGATTGTGTGTGAGCAAAACTCTAAAATGTCTAGTCCTAAGCAAAACTTTGAAGGATTTCTTTAAAAACTCTATGCAAATAGAAAATGAATTCTAAATGCAAGTATTCAAAAATTAGTTGCTAGAATGCAAGAGAATAATAAATGAAACAAGGAATCTAAAAAATATTAAGAAATTCAAGATCCTTGAAATAAGAACAAAATTGTCATTTTATAGAAAATGCAATTTTGAATGTACAGATGAGATGAGAGATTGATAAAATGCCCTAGAATCCAAGGTCAAGATTCAAAATGGAAACTCTCAATTAGGGTTAGGGTAAAAATCCCCAAATGTGTGGACAAGATTTAATTTAGGAAATTAAATCATTGGTGGAGAATAAACGTGACATTGAGATGAAATTAGTAAAAAAAAGGAGATAAGGAGATGAGATTTTAGAAAATCAGTAATTTTAGCAATTACTTGATTTGTAGAAGAATATTTCCATTTTGAATTAAATTAATTCAAAATATGGATTTTGTGAGATAATGAGTAATTTATTTTTCAAATTAATTACTAAAAGAAGAATTAGTTAACTATGTGAAGTCATTTTTAAATAAATTACTTTATTTTAAAAAGAGGGACATGTCACATAAGGCAATTAAATAATTAATAATTATTATTTAATTTAGAAGAGGCAGTTAATTAATTAAATAAATAAATTAATGAATCTGTTTAATTAAGAGAGGATTTAGGAATTAGTGACATATTAAATAAATATATTAAAACATATTTATTTAATAATCAGGAGGACATTAATGATAATGAATAATTAAATAAATGAGACTTTATTTAATTATAAGAAGACTTTGATAATTAGTGACACATTAAATAAATAAATAAGATTTATTTATTTAATAATCAATGAAGAATGAAAGATCATGAATTAATTAAATAATTATGAATTATTTAATTAATAGTTGGAGGTGGGCTAGAAACATAATTAGAATGTCATAATTATGCTAGGACGAAAGGTGATAAAATATTGCTTGTAGGCCTTGGTCATTTTTATGTGTCTACAACACCTTCTCATGATGTTGTCTAGGCCTATGTAGAAGAGATAACCAAATACCCAAGAATTTGGAAAACACTTGTGAACTAGTTGTCCCTTTTCCCTTAGTGAGAAGTGTGTTGGTATCTACCCTATTACCAAATAATTTGCAATGTTAGCATACCAGGTTGTATGTTACACATTAAGAGAAAACAAATTCTCATCTAGAAATGAGTCATCTGTTACCCCTTCTTTTGATTGTGTTGGAAATCTTGATAGAAAATATTCTACTACATTAGCCTTACTAGGATTGTCCACTATTGTGATATCAAATTCCTATAGAAGGAGAATCCATATAGCTAGCCTACCCCCTACCATACGTTTTTTCATTAATTACCTTATACTTTTATGATTTGTGTGGACAAAAAATACATATCGAGTGATGTAATGCTTGAATTTATTGATGGCATACACTATTGCAAGAATTTCCTTCTCTGTAACAGTGTAATTAGATTTTCTCCCTATAAGATTTTGCTAATGTAATAAATAGAATATTCTTCAGTACCTTCTTTTTGACCCAAAAATTTCTCCAATAGTAAAATCTAAAGCATCAGTGTGTATATGAAAGGGTAATGTCCAATTTGGCCCCCTCAAAATAGGTGCTCCGATTAAGGCTACTTTAATTTATTCAAAAGAATATTTCCACTCTAATGTCCAATCAAATTCTATATCTTTAGTCAGCAGAACAAACAACAGTGTTGCAATCTTATTCAATTATTTAATGAACCTCCTATAATAGCCTACATGGCCTAGGAAGCTTCTGATATCTCTTTGCCTCTATGGAACATGTAATGTAGAAATGATCTCTATTTTATGTGGGTCAACTTGAATCCCTTCATTTGATATGAAATTCTTTGAAAATTCCTTAGGGACAAGTTGTGTTCTTTACATGTTTTCAACACCTTTCATCATCATAAAAAACTTTTCATTACTTAGGGACAAGTTGTGTTCTTTACATCTTTTCAATACCTTTTCCAAATTCGTAAGGGCTTCTTCATAAGTTTCCCCATATGTGGTAAATTTATGCATATATATCTCCATAGAGTCATGAGAATAATGAGAGAGGATGCTAAGCACTTCCCTCTAAAAATTAGTTGGAGCATTACATAACCCAAAGGGTAGGACATAATAGGCATAAGTACCCCAAGGGAATGTGAATGTGATTTTGTCTCGATCCTCTAGAGTAGTATTTTGTTTTATTATAACCACTAAAACCATCTAGGAATGAAAAGTACTTCTTCCCTACTAATAAGTCAAGCACTTGATCAATGAAGGGTAATGACAAGTGGTATTTCCTAATGGTTGCATTCAACTCCCTATAATCTACACATACCCTCTATTTTCCACCTTTTTTAAGGATAATAACTACTGGTGATACCCATTCAATTTTAGATTTAGGATAGATGAAACCTACATCAAGTAGTATTTTGAGTTCAAATTTAACTATTTATCTCAAAGCAGGATTCATCCTTCGTTGAGGCTATCTAATGGGTCTAAAACCATCATTTATATAGATCATATTCATACAAAAATTCAAGATCTATTCCCTTCATGTCATGGCAGTCCCATGAAAATGTTGTTACATGTGCTTACACCACTATATTCAAGGAATTCTACTACACATCAGTTAATGCATTGTTTATGTTCAGTGGTTTTCTTGGCATAATTTCTATTATTTTTGATGAGGCTTGGACAAATGATAGATAGAGTCTAGGACTATTAGGTATACGTTGTTGTGGTAGTAAGCAATGGAAAATATGAGATATGTGCTTAGATAAATTAGTAGGTATAGTATTCTCTAAAGAATCTTGTAGGCATAAAAGACAATCTTGTTGTTGTAGGTTCCTACCACAACCATTCTATATTATGTGATCAATTAGATCATATTCATCATGATCATCTATCAAAGGGCTACGTTCTATTTTCATTAAAGTATATAGATAATAGTGATCATCCGCATCCAAGGTGGGCCACATGGTTTGGTCAAGATCAACATAAGGTTGGATTGTAGGATAAAGGACCAATTTATTGGTCATAGTCCCATTAGATATTATCATACTTCTAGACCTATAGCATATGAATGCATCAATTGTAGCTAACCATGGTCTTCCTAGAATGAGTGGATATCCTTTAAGGTTGACCTTAGGTTGTAAAATTATGAAGTCAATAGGATATTCCTAGGAATCTAATGCTATAACTAGATCATCAATGATTCCCTCAGGATTAACTATTGAACTATCTACCAACTGTAACATAATAGGTATAGGTTTATGGTTGGATACTTGAAGGAGTTTCATTGTTTCCTTAGTCATAACATTGATTGTTGCTCCTAGGTCAATCAAGGTCTTCTTGATAAGGATCCCATTAATCTTAACATCCTCTATTGGACTACCATGATCTATGTATTTAGGTAAAGATATGTTCCCTAACATAATATTAGTGAGGTTTCCTAGGGCATGAATTTTTTGAGGATCCTTCCTTTTTCTTCTTGGTTTCTTAAGACAGGTCAATCACAGTCTTGGTATAAATTGGGATGTCCTTGATATCTTGGATGAGAGGAATATTAATACTGACATCCTTTAATTGACCTAATAGGTCTGTCTCAACTTGACTTTGATGTATTGGTGTGGCTAAGCATTTAGGAAATGGAGGCTCTAGACTTGAGATAGTTTGGTTTACCTAATTTGACTCAGGTGCCAGGGTTGGATTATCTAGAGCTTCAACTATAGGTTCCTCATCTTCCATTTTAGTAATTTGTGGGGATGAAGGACCAGCTATTGTTTTTCCTAGCTTAAGGTGAACATCACTCACCTCTACCCCATAGGTGGGGTATTGCATAGCCTCATTAGTATAAGCCTATTATATAGGCTTGTTGTTATGGTTAGGTGCAGGTTTGGTAGGTATTTGTGGTTCTCTTGGTGGCTAAGATGCTAGATTGGATGGATTAGTCACAATGTCTTTTTGTTGTGGCTAAGGAGGGATTAAAGGCTACTGGTAATTCATGTTTTGTTGTTTCCACTACTGGCCTTTTTTCCATTATGGTTGCCACTATTTTGGTTGTGTTAGCCATTGCAGATTATAACTAGAAACTTAGAAAAAAAATTGTAACCATGCATTTATTTGCTACTGGTTCTAGTTTTTCTGAGGTTGTTTCCATTTTTGAGGGTTTTACCATTGATTTTGGTTATTTGGCTAGGGATGGAAATTCCAAGAAGAAAAATTCTAATTTCCAATTAGAAAAGATGAGTTTAAATTTAGAGGGTCCTATATCATACCTTTTATTTGTTTCCATGGCCTTCTTTGAGCTATGTAAAATAGCTATCCATCCTCTCCTTCAAGTGGATGGAAATCAGGTTTCTCTGCTAGCTACCCTCTTGCATTTACAATTTTCTTTCCTTTTTCTGCAACTAGGGCAATATTCAATGAGCATTGCTTCAACCTCCTCTTTCTTCTTCTTTATATAAAGAGTTTCCAGCTGAGTTTCTAGGTGACTAATAATGTCCTCCTTCATGTTGGAAGTAAAATTACTTAACTCTATCTTTGAAACCCCAGTAGATGATTTACCAAGGGTGGATGTCCTCTCTCCTCTTGGCTTCTTAGTGAAGGTCCTGGAGTAATTTCTATAGACCCTAAATATTTCTTCAAATGGTAGTTTAAAAACACCCCCTTTCCCAAAAAGGTTGAGGGCATCTATGTAGTCCTCATTGACTTCCCTCAAAAATACTAACTTGAGGTATTCTCTAGATAGCTTGTTTTGTGGGTTTTTTTTCAAGGAGAATTGGAATCTATCCACATAGTCCTCTAATGGCTCATCCTCCTTCAATGAAATTATAAAAAATTCATCTCTCTTGCTATTAATTCCTCTACAATAGTATTGGTATTTCTCCAAGAATAATGTTTTCATGGTATCCTGATCTAGAATAACATCCTTGCCTAATCCCATAAACAATCTCAGGGTAACATCTTTTAGAGTGGAAAAGAAGATATTGAGCCTATGAGAATCAAAGGAATAGTCATAGCTCCTACATAGGACATAAAACTCAAACACAAATGTGTTTGGATATTCAATCACCAAACTATAAAATATTGGTAATGTTGAAGGAGGGATATTCTTCAACATAGTAGCCCTTTTTGGTTGGTGATTGGGAGCTCAAAGGTCACATGTTTAGGTGGATCATCCACTACATCACCCGTGGTTTGGTATGTTCCCTCTATAGGTGTAGTAGATATTGGTGAAAGGAAAGTTTCTTCTTCAGTAATACCTTCACTTTGAGTACTAGAGTCACAACTATCTTCTCTATCTTCTTTTCTTGTAGAGGGGAGGAACCTTCTCAATGTGTCTCTCTACCTCCACATATAATAGATTAAAATTTGCATAGAAATGACCGTATTGAATAGGAAAAATGAGAGGGGGGTGAATCAGTTGTCATAGAATTAAACCTTTAATTCAATAAATAGAAGTAAACTCTTAATAGTACTTAAATAATTTATCATCAAATGCCAATGCAGAAACTTAAATCCAACACACAAACACAATAAGGGAAAAAATATGGTGCGGATTAACTTACACTATAGAGAATATCAACACCGATTACAAAAGGCTCATTTCCTGAAATAAGGACTCACTATCCAAAACAAGGACTCACTGTCCAACAGGGCTACAACCCAGAGGGCTCACTACCATAGAGATACAAAGAAGAAAAAGAAGACTTGTTACAAAGAGAATAAAATCCCACTACAAAAAATGATTCGACCATAATTACTCCACACATGCATGAATGATAGAGTTATCCTTCTGATCATTGCATCCAAAAACTCAGCATTAAGCTTCACCCTGATTTGTCTCACTTGCACCACACATACTCACTAAATAGAATCAATGTCATATAAAACTGCACTTCCTCTTTTCTCTTATCACTCTTCTTCTTCTATCTTGTATCATATTTTCATCATTAAATCATCTTGCATTTATACCATCTTCAACTTTGAAACATATCCAAAGTCATCCATCCAAATTCAAATTCAAATTAGGTCGACGCCAAAACATCCTAGGGTGTAATTAGAATTGGGGAGACCCAAACACACACTTCATAAGGACGCAAATAGATGCAACACACTTCATCATCCTCAAAAGTAGTATTTCATAGAAGGTCAACTAAACCAGTGTAAAATAAATAGAACCATTAAGAATGAATCTTCGAAATTTTAAAACTATCTTCAATGGAATCAAGGAAACACAACTATAGAAATGCAAGTCATAAGAATTCATCAAAGAGAAATTCAGACCAACAACATTTCTCCCAGACCTCAACCAAAAACGCTAAAAACCATAGTTCACAACTAGTGAACACAACTTGCATTGTACAAAAAAACAACAACCAAAAATCTGGATAAAGAATCTTCTAACAATCATGAACAACATATCTAAACCACACAACCATAGGAGAAAATCTGGACCAAAACTCGGATCAACCACTGAACACTTATAACATATCTTCATTACAATTTTCTCAATATCCTCGACATATACAACCAACAAAAACTAGTAGATAACCAATTGACTAGTTGAGATCAATGAAAATACCTTCAATCTTTCCACTACACTTTCCATATTTTTATTCTTGCAACAATCTACCCCTTTGTCATTGATGGCAACACATGATGTGAAAAACCATCAAAGACAACATACTAGTTTTGAATACCTTTTTTTGTTTCTCCCCCTTAGTAGATAACCTCTTACATGCTTCTTCTCCCATTCTTCCTCTCTTTTTCACATTATTGTTCTCCCCCTTGGACATCAATGGCAAAGATAAAAGATATTTTACATTGATTTCTCCTTTGACATGATAAAAAAAATACTCATAATGACAACACTTGATACTACTTTCTCTCCCTAAGAGGTGGCCACTAAAACATTAGTCTAGAAGAAAGATAGCCATAGATCCACTGGAATGATGCATCTCCGTATGCATCTAGCTCAAGAAAGGAGGGGAAATGACCCCTAACTTCTCTCAGAGATACTCAAAAGTATCTTTAGGAAGAAATTTCATGAAAATATCATCCACCTAATCCTTCATCAGAACATAATCAAGATTTACTTCATTCTCTATTACCTTCTCTCTTAAGAAATGATACCTGATAGATATATTCTTCATCCTTGAGTGCATCACAGGATTCTTCAAAATATTAATTGCACTTGTATTATCACAAAAACTAGAAATGGGATCATCATACACCATTGTGATATATTTCAATATATGTTTCATCCATATAACTTGTGTACAACAAGATACAAGAACAATATACTAAACTTCAATAGTAGACAAAGAGATTGAATCTTGAGTTTTACTCGACCATGCCACTAATTTGCATCCAAGAAAGAATGCACCACCACTTGTACTCTTTCTACCATCTACACATCCAACCCAATCTGCATCTGTATATGCACTACATGTAAAGTTAGTATCTTTAGGATACCATAATCCATAATCTGACATGCCATTCAAGTATTTAAAAATTCTTTTAATAACAACATGTGTTTCCTGAGGATCTTCTTGAAATCTAGCCACAAGATAGACAACATGCATGATATCTGGTCTAGTAGTAGTCAAATACAATTTTCCTCCAGTCATAGATCTATACTTTCTCTTATCAGCCTTGGTTGAATTATGATCTTTACCCAATTTGCAACCAGTCACCATAGAAGTACTTACCAGTTTGGAGCCATACATTCCAAACTTCTTCAACATCTCTCACATACTTATACTGTGAAATGGAAATTCCTCTCTATTTGATTAATCTGCAGCCCAAGAAAGAAATTAATCTCCTCAGACATAGGCATTTCAAATTATTTATGCATTTCTTGCACAAAAATCTTGCACATATTTTCATTTCCTCTAAAGATAATATCATCAACATACACAACTACTATCAAGATTTTATCATTTTCAATCTTAAAGTACAAATTACTATTGATCGTACCTTTGTTAAAACCTTGTTGAATCAAATACCTATCTAACCTCACATACCAAGCTCAAGGAGATTACTTCAATCCATATAAATCTTTCTTCAATCAACACACCATATCTGGTTGCTCTATCAACTGAAATCCTTTTGGTTGTTCCATATAGACTTCTTCTTCTAGCTCACTATTCAAAAATGTTGACTTGACATCCATCTAATAGACCTTAAAGTATTTATGAGCATAAAATGCTAAGAAAATCCTTATAGCTTCCATTCTTGCTATCGAAGAAATTTTTTCCTAAAAATATACGCCTTCTACTTGTGAGTAACCTTTACACACAAGCCTCACTTTGTTTCTAACAACTTCTCCATTCTCATTTAACTTTTTTCTATCAAATAACCACTTTGATCCAATGATGTTTTTATCTAGTACCGGTCTTGGGACCAATTCCCAAGTCTGATACTTCTTAATCTACATAGGTTCTTCTTTCATTGCTTCCATCCAATGTTCATCTTTACAAGCTTCACTTACAATCTTCGGTCTAATCTTATAAAGTAAACACAGATTCACTTCAACAAAAACTATACTTTTAGTTAATACTCCTTTAGTCTTATCTCCAATAATATGACTTTCTGAATGATTCTTCTGTACATATCTAGGTGTCCTAGGTGACATCACTAGAGCATCTTCCTCTCTTCCTTTCTATTCATCTTGCTTTTTTTTCTCATCTTTTTCTTGTTCTTCCATAATTTCTTCTATTCTTACACAATCATGTTTATCGGATTCATATCCATCAATGTCAATAGAAATCTTCAATGTCTCATCAACCTTGAAATTTGAACTCTCTACAATATTTCTTGGTCTTTTATTGAAACATCTATATACCTTGCTTGTAGTAGAATACCCAAGAAAAATACCCTCATCACTTCTTGCATCAAATATTCCTAAATTTTCATCTCTTCTAATATAACATTTTCTTTTGAATACCTTAAAATATTTAATAGTAGGAATTCTTCCATGCCATAGCTCATAGGGAGTCTTTGTACTGTTTGATCTAGCTTTCACTCGATTAAATACATACACAATAGTATGAATAGCTTCTTTCTAGTAAAATTCTAGTAAACCAACCTCAATAATCATTGATCTAGTAGCCTCTTGTACTATTTTGTTTTTCCTTTCAACAAATCCATTCTGTCGAGGAGTTGGCAGAGAAGATAACAACCTTTTTATTCCATGCACTTCACAAAACATATTAAACTTATGGGAGGTGAATTCTACACCTCTATCAGACCTTAAGAATTTTATCTTCAAGTTCACTTCATTTTCAACCATTTCTTTGAATGCTTTGAATCTATCTAATGCATCTTATTTCTCTCTAAGAAATGTAACCCATGTATACCTAGAATAATCATCAATTAAAAGCATAAAGTAACTTTCAGCAAGTAGAATTTTCACTCTTGTAGGACCAAAAAGATCTATATGAAGTAAATCCAGAAGTCTAGTAGTGGTCTTTTCCTTTGATCTATAATGGTTTCCTACTTGCTTTCCAAACTAACAATTCTTGCACATAGCATTAACAAGCTTTGTAATTCTTGATAAATCTCTCATGGCTTGAACAAAACTAATCCTTGCTAAGTTATCAAAATTCATGTGACACATTCTCCTATGCCATAACCAACTGTCATTAATCTGAGTCATCAAGCATTTTCCATTAACACCTTTCAGTTGATAGATATTTCCTTTAGATTTCTTTCCTATAGAAATCAATGTTCTGGATCCTCTCCAGATCTCACATTTCTCATCTTTAAACACATGATCATATCCTTTTATGTACATCTGACCAATCCTCAATAGATTATGCCTTCAACCCTTAACATAGTAAACATCGTTAGTATGTTGCTTTCCATGAAAAATTATTGAACCTATCCCACAAATTTTAGCACCAATATCATATCTAAACATAACCAAGCCTCCATCATATTTTTCAAGCTTAAAAAAATTAGTTTTATCACCAGTCATGTGGTGTGAACAACCACTATCAACTACCCAGTAGATTTTCTCTTGTTTAGCATGTAGGGCAAAGATAACTGTACCTTCATTTTTCTCTTTCTCCGGAGGGGATTTATTTTATCTATTTTTCAAAATTAGCATAAGTAGATTCATCCTTAATCGCCAAGAAAAATCATTCATTATCATCTAGATCTTCATATTATGAATCCTCATTAGATATACTATCATTCTCATTCACATAGTAATCTCTATTAATCTTCTTTCCTTTCTTTTCCTTCTCATATCTTTGTTTATTACTTTTAGTTCTTTCTGGACACTTTGCTACATAATGAACTATTTCTCCACAACTAAATCATTTAAAGGGAAACTTACCTTCATGCTTACCAGAGCCTTTCCTCATCCTTCATACAAATTTAGCTTCTATTTCATCAAAGTTCTCTTCATTCGGATCCTCAAATTTTGTAGCTTTAAAGGTAGTCTTGAATTTGCATCCATTCCTCAGACTCGGCTTCCTCAGATCATAAGATGTCAAAAATCCTAATAGCAGATCCTTAGTATAGGTCTTATAATCTATAGTCTACTCAATAGAACTCACCTTATCACTATAAGAATTAGGAAGAGTTTTGAGAATCTTCTTTACAATCTTGGTTTCATCAATATTAGCACCAACTCCTCATATTTCATCCACTATCTCATCCAATCTTTATACATAATATTTAATATTATCATCCTAAAACATGTGTAGAAGATCAAAATCTATCTCTAAATTCTGTAATCTTTCTTCTTTAACTCTTTCATCATCATCATGCACTATTTCCAAGGCATCCTAGTCTTCCTTAGTAGTCTTCAAATTTTGTACCTTAATCAACTCGAAATGTACCATCTGACTATTCTTCAAGATGTACTTCACCTTATTATTAGCTTGATGTGCTTTGATCTCTTTAGGTATACTAAGACCATTAGCAAGAGGAGTGTGAGGATTCTTGTAAGCTTTCTCCACATCATATTTGCAATACCCCAAATATTCTTCCTTCAATACTTTCCATATTTCTTAATTTGTTCCATCAAACCTTGGATAATCATAAACTATTTTTCCAACCATCCCAGACCTTCATCAAGAGGCTAAGTTCTTCACCAAGGAACCAAGCTCTAATACCAATTTTTGAATAGGACAACTAAGAGGGGAGGGGGGCGAATCGGTTATCATAGAATTAAACCTTTAACTCAATCACTAGAACTAAACTCTTAATACTGCTTAAATGATTAATCATCAAATGCCAATGGAGAAACTTAAATCTAACACACAAACACAATAACACCAGATTTACATGGAAAACCCAATAAGGGAAAAACCATGTTGAGGATTAACTCACACTATAGAGAATATCAAAATTGATTACGAAAGGCTCACTGCCAAAAATAAGGACTCACTGTCTGGAACAAAGAGTCACTATCCAACAAGGCTACAACCTAGAGGGATCACTACCATAGAGATACAAAGAAGACACAAAAGACTTGTTATAGAGAGACTACAATCCCAATGCAACAAAGGATTCCACCACAATTACTCCACACATACATGAATGATATAGTTTTCTATCTTCTCACTACATTTGGAAACTCAGGATTAAGCTTCACACTAATCTGTCTCACTCGCACCACACACACTCACTGAATAGAATCAATGTCACATAAAACTACACTTCCTATTTTCTCTTATTGCTCTTATTCTTCTCTCTTGTATCATATTTCACCATTAACTCATCTTGCATTTATATCATATTGAACTTTGAAACATATTCAATGTCAGCCATCCAAATTCAAATTCAAATTAGGTTGGTGCCAAAACATCCTAGCGTGGAATTAGAATGAGGGTGACCCAAACAAATGCTTCACAAGGACCAAAATAGATCCAACATGCTTCATCATCCTCGAAAGTAGTATTTCACACAAGGTTAGTTAAACCAATGTAAAACACATAGAACCATTAAACACAAATATTTCAAATGCTAAAACTATCTTTAATGGAATCAGGGCAACACAACTCTAGAACCGCAAGTCATAAGACTTCATCAAAGAGAAATTCAAACCTATTAGAGTAATTGGATTTTTACTTGATTAATTAAACAATATTTGTTTAATTAATTAAAGTTCCCTTTTATCTCTTTTACACTTAAGCTAACATTAGGTTCATAATAATTAATTATTTTATTAACTATTAATGTGCAAGACTAGGGTTTTCCTTTTTAGGGTTTCTTTGACCTATATGTGGTTGAAAACTTTTCTTTTGTATGATTATTCTTTTACACATTTGGATAATACAGAGCTCCACATTTTTGAGCATTTTTCTTCTGTTCTCTTTGTTGCTTCTCTTTGTTTCTCCCTGTAACAGGTATTCTTCACTTGCAGAGATCATTGGGCTCCTATGAAGTTTTATTTGCTCAACTTCTGCATGGTATCAAAGTGGCAGATCTGCAGCTACCTATTCTTGTTTTGATAATTTTTGCAATGGAAGTAGATCTAGGGTTTCAGAAGCTTTGTTGTAGATTTGGGGGGAGTTTATTTTTGGTGCACTTTGGGCAAAAACTGACATCACGGTTGAGTGCGTAGCGGTCCGAAACCCCCAAAATGACTGTCAATTCGTTCATTTTAATCACAGTTGATCTAGAGGGAAATTTTTTTTTGTTTGTATGACTGTTGTCTGCACGCCATTCAAGGTAAAAATTTTAAAAAAAATTGATATTTTTTTTCCCTGCAAAAAAAATCATCAACAAAATATCTTTTTAAAAAAAAGTGAAAAACCCTTTTTTTTTTGGGCATGCAGGTTTTTTTTGAAAAAAACTTTCTAAAAAAAGCAAGGGATGGTACCCAAGGGTACCACTACCTGCCATTATGGTAGGTGGTGGCCCCTTGGGCGTCACCCCCTACAGTAGATGGTACCACATGGGTACCGCCCTACCACCTTGGCAGGCGGCGACCCCCATGCGGACCCTTGCCAATTTTTTCTTAACAAAAAAAATAACATTGTAATTTTTTTTATTGTTTTTTTAAAAAAACAATTTTCTGTAATAAGCCGAATTGTGCAAATTTAGTGACGGCCAAATAGCCATCAAATTTAACCTCACAGTTTTGCTGCAATGGCCGTTTGACCGTCAAATTTAATCCAATACTGTGTTTTTTCTTCTTTGGAGCTATTTTTTTCGAGAGGCCATAGCTTTTGCCCACAGTGTCAAAATCAGGCAAACGAGATATCATCGGAAAGAGGATTCAAAGCACTTTTCAGTGGTGTAGGTATTTTTTGGATATTTTTTTTCTTAGGTCCCTTTTATTTCTAGTCTAAGTCAGCTCTTCTTTTCGGGTGTTGCCTTTAGTGTTTTCAACATAACTTTTGCATATGATGTCGAAAATGGGCAAACGAGATATCATCGGAAAGCTGGTTCCAAGCTCTTCACAGTGGTGTAGGTGGTTTATAAATTTGTTTTTGGTTTTTTCCAGAAATCCTTCTTCTCAGAAGTTGTCCTTTTTGGACCTTATGGGCTCACATTGCATGTTTTTTTATCATCTGTAAACGCACTAAAATAAAGTGCCTCGGCTTTGCATGTGTATTTTTAGGATTCTTGCACATTGATTTGTGCCTAATTTTACTTGCACTATGTTATAAAGTTCCATGGGGGGTTTGATGTTATGCCTTTGTTTACAATCATATCGATGTCAAATGAGTGTCCCTTCCACGACAACAACCTCATGTGTGTGTGCCTTTGTTTGCACACCCTTTATATCTGCTTGTACTTTCATGTTTGCACATTCAGATGTTCTTGATTCTTCTTCATGCATTACATTCAGGCATTTCATTTCAAAGTACCTGCCATACCTCTTCCTTGTTAGCATTATGGGGGGGTTTCTACTGTTGGTGTTAATGCTTCTTTGGTTTCATTGGAGTGGGCTATGTATACAATATTTGTTCCTATGTACTAGGCGGATGTAGCAACTAGTTACCCATACATTTCGATGAGATAGAGCACTTACCATATGGACACTCTTTTATTCCTATTTCTGGAGGCAACCTTCCTTTTTCACATGATCAGTTCTTCAGACTTTTGGTACCTTTGCCATCTGTATTTTTTATTTTCAGGTGTTTGCCTTTGTTTGCCATCTGATTCGAGTAGTGTCATTGGGGGCACTCATATAGATTCTTGTCTTCTTGTTCCTGATCATCATCTGTTTTAAGTGGAGGTTCTTGTTTCAGCATTTCAACAGTCATTCTTCGACAGAGTTTGCAGTTTCTTCATGCTTTTGTGGCATTCATCCTTTGTTCCTATCTTTTGGGACAATTTCTTCTTGATTGGAGGCTTCTTCAACCTTCACTTGTATTTCTCTTTTTGGAGTAGAGTTTTTCCCATGAGGTTTTCTCTATTTTCTCCACTTTATAGAGATTTGGTTGTATTTGGGTACCTGATCTATCCTTGTTGTCGGGACCCATTGTTTTTGCTTTAAGTAGATTCTTCTAGGTTTTAGCTTCTCCCTAAGTCTAGCTTAAGGGGGGTGTTAGAGTAATTGGTTATTTACTTGATTAATTAAATAATATTTTTTTAATTAATTAAAGTTCCCTTTTATCTCTTTTACATTTAAGTTAACATTAGGTGCATAATAATTAATTATTTTATTAAATATTAATGTGCAAGCCTAGGGTTTTCCTTTTTATGGTTTCTTTGACCTATATGTGGTTGAAATTTTTTCTTTTGTATGATTATTCTTTTACACATTTGGATAATACAAAGCTCCAAATTTTTGAGCATTTTTTTATTGTTCTCTTTGTTGCTTCTCTTTGCTTCTCCCTGTAACAGGTATTATTCGCTTGCAAAGATCACTGGGCTCCTATGAAGTTGTATTTGCTCAATTTCTACAAGACCACAACATTTCTCTTGAACCTCAACCAAAAACACTAAAAACCACAATTCACAACTGGTGAACACAATTTGCACTGTACAATGAATCAAAAACCAAAAATCTAGATAAAGGATCTTCTAACTATCATGAACAACATATATGAACTACACGACTATGGGAGAAAATCTAGACCAAAACCCAAATTAACCACTGAACACCTATAACATATATTCATTATAATTTTCTCAATATCTTCGACATATACAACCAAAAACTAGTAGATAACCAATTGAAAAATTGAAATCAATGACAACACCTTCAATCTTTCCATAAAACCTTCCATCTTTTCATTCTTGCAACATGCCCTATACAAAGTTAGTAGAATATTCTGGTATTTTGATAAGATTAAACCTAACAGTCCTAATGCTAAAAACAAAGTATAAAATATAAAAACTTGGAAAAACAAGTCTATGTTGATAGCACCTTCCCTGAAAATGGCACAAAAAATGTAGAAATCACTCAATTCAGGGAAATGGTTGAACAATCCACTTGACATTGAAAAGACTTCTATTAGATTATCAACCAGGGCTAGTAAGCTTGTGATGGCACTGTCATTGTATATTCTTTCAAAGATTCGTGGTTACTTAAATTATCCTTCTGAAAGTATTATTCTTTTTGTAAAATCATAGAAAAACATAACAGTGAAAGAAGTAAAGCTGGTGCTTTGGCTATGGGTACCTAAAGCATAGTCTATGACTGAATTACTATTCACAAGTAAAATGGTGAAACTAACTAGAAACTATGAATTGAACCTATTCTACACTCTAGAGTACTATAAGTTAGATAAATGCAATCATAAACATGGAAAACAATTATGGATAACTTGATATGAGAATCTATCTTAATTGATTTTATAATAATGAAGTAACTACTAACAAAAATAAGAACTATAAATGTAGTGAAGGGTAGTACCTAAGTGGCCCTTTCTCAAGTGGTTGTCTCCACTAAACTAAACCAAATATAAATCCTCAGATTCCTTTCAACAATATAAACTCAAGACCATTCATTGTACATTCCAAAATGTCACATGAAATCTTGCTCAAAGATTGTATTAAAAAAAAAACATATTTGAACAATCAACATGTCCATGTAATAAAAACTAAAAACTAAAAATTGTTTGATAACCAAATCCATAACTGAAAGATTAATCAACTCTTTATCTAAAGACTCAAACATTGGCTATATAAATGCATGAGGTAGTTTATTCAGAACACAAATCTAAACTAAAATCATTAATCATAAATATCCTAGATATTAGAGCATAACTAAGATTTAGCTATCCTAATTGCAATTGAAAATAAATAAGAATCCAAATAGGATTAGAACTATGCAATAATAGAACTAAAATGTGGAACATAAGATTAGTTATGTCAGAATCCTAATGATAACATGGTTCTCCTTCTTTAACTCTTGTATTTTTGTCATAATGATGCATGATTGTCTTCATTAGGTGCCTCCATGTTGTAGTTATTGCATTGAGTGTATTCAAGAACATCCCTTGTTTCATTGTCCAAGAACTCCTTCAGCTATGGGTTGCATTCATAATTTTTTGCAAGCTATAGAGTCTTCTCAGGCTGCAAGGGGTTAGTTCATAAAACACATACACAATACTAACTACCATGATTAAACACATATATAAATTATAATTTATATGTATTCACATACAAATCAAGCAACAACATCATATCATAACTGCATTCCCATATACTTTAACGAAGTTGAAGGTATGCATAATAGACATAAAAGATGGCATACTATAGGAATAATTGTCCTAGAAATGTCTTATAAGGAGCATAAAGAATAAAAAAAAGATATATAATACATGGGATCATCAAGTGAGTAAATTAATTTTTGGTCAAATAAGGGATAAATTAAAATGATTTTATGCAAGTTGACTTTCCTATGTAGATATGAAAAAAGTAAAAATAGAAAAGCCGGCTTGTGTGCCCTTTTCATAGACCTAAAAACCAATGCACCTCTATCACATGCATGCAAGAGGTTCCCCATCCATTTTTTCCACCATAAATTAATTAAAAATAAGTTTTGGGAGTGGTGGTAAATGATTTTTGACCAACCTCCATGCAATAATTATGAGGTACCATGGTATTTTTAAAGGAAATTCTCTTGTGATTTTATCCTCAATAAGGTGCCAAATTATTTTGACTAGAGGTGGGGGCTCTACATGTGATAGATCGAGTTCATGACATAATTCGTAGTTGGCATCGAGGCCCTTGGCCAAACCCATGGTGGAGCATGGCATTGTTCCTTTATTTTTGAAGGAAAACATCGAGTTGGACATGCTATACTTGATTAGATTATTCACTCAAAGCATTATATAGTGTGTGAGGCCTCTAGTAGAGCTTGATGTGGGTGAGACTACTAGGCCAAGAGTTCCAACCCACCATTGTGCCTCTTGTG
The DNA here is from genome assembly GCA_007115665.2 of Sequoiadendron giganteum. Classification (NCBI taxonomy): domain Eukaryota; kingdom Viridiplantae; phylum Streptophyta; class Pinopsida; order Cupressales; family Cupressaceae; genus Sequoiadendron; species Sequoiadendron giganteum. The sequence goes on along the minus strand of CM021105.1, from coordinate 134,572,311 downwards.
GTGCTACTTGTAGGTATGATGGTGAGAGTTCTCAGGATGCAACTACACAACATACATCAGCTATAGAGTAGATGGTTATGATAGATGACTTCTTGAATAAGACATTCGACATTGATACTCAGGTAAAATTTAACAAGTTCATTTAATTTAATTTATTAAATTATATTTTGAAATGTAAGAATAAATAAATTAGTAGAATGAATATGATGAAAATTTAGGGTTAGAGTGTAGATGATATGTGAACTATTTTTGTAGACCCGTATATGTTTACGAGATTGAGTCCACATGTAGGTAACTACTATCAAAGAAAAAAATTATTTCATGTGAATAGTTGAACATTATATGAATGATTGTCTCATAACATTCTTTGGATGTCAAATAGTTTGTTGGTGGACCTTTGACCTCGACACCTCACTATTTTCATCCTCAAAAAAAATTCACTTAGGTAACCTTTATTCATTAATGGTGTTGTAAAACAACATTATCTATTTTTGGTAATTTTGTGTGTACAAATCTATAATAATGCTTGAAACTACATGAACTTAGATAACTAGGTTCTTTAAAGTGATGAGTGAGGGAAAAATCATTAGTATTTTAAAAAATGCATCATATATTTTGGATTTGAACTTGTCATTTTTACTTTCCTTTCAATCTTAGACCCTTTCACATATTAATTTTTCTATCTTATGGATTTTTCTTTCATTATAATGTATTCTTTACAATTGAAAACTACCATTTTGTGATGAAAAGGCACAAAGGACTGTCATTTTAAAGTCTAAAACTGCCCTTTTTCATGACTATCATGAGTTTGAAGTGAATTTAAGGACACTTTAATGACTTTCCTATATCATTTAACTATCCTTAAATTGAGCCTTGTATTGTCATCTATGATGAAGTGACTACCCTCGTTCCTTGAATTCTTTGTTACCCTTTAAGTCTTCCCATTGTACTAAACAACCTTTTTTGGAAGCCTTTCATCTCAAATATCCCTTCCATATATACCCTTACTCATTATGGTTTCACTATTCTATGCATTGTTATCTTCAACCACTTACATGCATTTAGTGTCTAAGAGAAATCCATGGACGACCAATAAATCCTTAGAGACCATTGTACTATCAAACTATCCTTTGAATCTTCTTTCTTACTTGACAGTCATATCATTTTCATCAAGGAAGTGACTAACCCATTTGAGGCTCACTTGAGGTCTTGTACACTATCAACAACCTATTGCAAGAATGACGATTTTGTCATTGATGTTAACTAGTTAATTGGTTATCAGCTAGTTGTTTTTTTCATTGATATCATGGATGTAGGTAGTTGGTTGTATATGTTGGGGATATTGAAATAGAGCAAATAGATGTGAAATAGTGTTTGTATTTGATGCGAGTGTGACAGATCAATGTGAATTCTAAATGCTGAGTTTATTGATGTAGTGAGATGAAGGTGTACTCTATCATTCATGCATGTCTGCAAGTGGTTGAGTGAATTGTGGTGGAATTTTTTTTTTCCTTAAGATTGTCTTCTCTCTATAACATATCTCATCTATCTTCTTTGTATCTTTGTGGTAGTGAGCCCTCTAGGTAGTTAACTCTAGTTGGACAGTGAGTCTCGATCTGGATAGTTAGTCCTAATTTGGTAGTGAACCATTATAATCAGTTTTGATATTATTTATACTATGAGCTAATCCTCACTATGGTTTTTCCCTCATTGGGTTTTCCAAATAAATATGGTGTTACTATGTTTATGTGATACTTTTCAGTTTCTACCCTTGCACTTAATGTTTAATAACTTAGTAGAGTAAAGGATTTATGATTGATCTAAGTTCCACTGAATGTTTTAAAGGTTAAATTTTCTACAACTAATTCATCCCCCTCTTAGTTTTCTTGATCAATAATTGGTATCAGAGCTTGGTTCCTTGGAGAAGAGATTAACATCTTAAGGAAGTTTTGGGGTTGTAGGAAAAATCACTTTTGAGTATTTGAGGTTTCATGGAACTAATTATGCTATGGAAGAATATCTTGATGTTATGGATTTTATGTGGAGAAAGCTTACAAGATTGATTAAACTCCTCCTATTAATGGTTTAAGTACAACTAATGAAATCAAGGCACATGAAGCAAACAATAAGGTGAAATTCATTTTGAAGAATATTCTTGCACATTTTGAGTTGATTAAAGTTCAAAATCTTAAGACTACTAAAGAAGTTTGGGATGCTCTAGAAAAGGAACATGAAGGAGATGAAAGGATCAAAGAGGTGAAGTTTCAAAATTTGGAGACACAGTTTAAGCTTCTACATATGTTTGAGGATGAGAATGTTAAATACTATGTATAGAGATTGGATGAGATAGTAGGTGGAATGTGAGAACTTGGTGCTACAATAGATGAATATAGGATTTTAAAGAAGATTCTTAGAACTCTCCCTAATGCATACAACTAAAAGGTATGTGATATTGAAGAAAATATAGACTACAAGGCTTACAGTAAATATCAGTTATTGGGAACTCTGATATCTTATGAGATGAGAAACCCGAATTTGAGAAATGGATCCAAATCATAAACTATTTTTAAGGCTACAAAAGATGAAGATCTAGATGAAGTAGAAGCTAAATTTGTAAGAAGTATGAGGAAAATCTCTGACAAGTATGAAGGTAGGCTAGCCTTTAAATGCTTTAGTTGTGGAGGAATGGGTCATTATGTTTTGAGATGTTCAGAAAGAGCTAAGAGGAATAAACAAATATTTAACAAAGAAAACAAAAGTAAGAAGATCAACAAAGCATATTATGTGAATGAGGATGCTAGTATTTATGATGAAGAGTTTGATTATGGAGATATTGATGACAATGAATTCTTATTCTTGGCTATAAAAGATGAACCTACTTCTGCTAACTCTAAAAAATAGGTGGAGGAATGTCCTTCGGAGAAAGAGAAAGATGAAGGTATTGTAATCTCTACCCTACATGCTAAACAAGAAAATAATTATTAGGTTGTTGAAAATGGCTATTCACATCCAATGATTGGTGATAAGAGTAAGTGTTTTAAACGTGAAAAATATGATAGAGTCTTAGTTATGTTTGGAGATAATACTAGTGATAAGATTTGTGGGATAGGTTCAATAAGTTTTAATAGGAAGAATAATACTGATGATGTCTACTATGTGAAGGGTTCAAGGAATAATATTTTGAGTGTTGGATAGATGTGTAGTAAAGGATATAATCTTGTATTCAAGGATGGAATATGTGAAATTAGGAAAGACTCTGGAATAGTAAGTACTGTAGGAAAGAAATATGAAGGAAATATATATCAATTTAAGGGTGTTGATGGATGATGCTTTATGACTCAGATTAATGATAGTTGGCTATGGAATCGAAGAATGCGTCATATGAATTTTGATAATTTGGAAAGGATTAGTGCAATACAAGCTCTGAGTTATTTATAAAGGATTACAGAGCCTAATAATGCTATTTGTAGGAATTGTTAGTTTGGAAAGCAAGTAAGAAATCATTTTAGATCAAATGAACAATCTACTACTAGAGTACTAGATTTAATTCATATAGATCTCTATGGTCCTACAAGAGTGAGATGTCTACAAGGTGAAATATTCAAGACATTCAAAGCTATGGTTGAGAATGAAGTAAATTTGAGGATAAAATTCTTAAGGTCTGATAGAGGTGGTGAATTCACTTCCCATAAGTGTAATATGTATTGTGAAGTTCATGGAATTAAGACTGTTATCTGCTCTGATTACTCCCTAGCAGAATGGAGTTGTTGAAATAAAGACCAAAAAAATTCAAGAAGCAACTAGATCAATGATTACTGAGGTTGGTCTACCAAAAGTTTACTGGATAGAATCTATTCTCATTGTTTTCTGTGTATTTAATCGAGTTCAAGCAAGATTAAATAGTACAAAGACCCCCTATGAGCTATGGTGTGGAAGAATTCCTACTATTAAGTATTTTTAGGTATTTGGAAGAAAATGTTTTATCAGATAGGATGAAGAAAATTTAGGGAAGTTTGATGCAAGAAGTTATGAAGGTATTCTTCTTGGATATGCTAGAAGAAAATATTACATATGTTTCAATAAAATACAGAGAAAGATTGTAGAAAACACAAATGTCAAGGTTGATGAAGCAATGAAGAATTATGTTGATGTTGATGGATATGTATCTGATGAACCTAACTATGTAAGGATTGAAGAAGTTGTGTAAGAATAGGAGAAGGATGAGCAAGAGAAGTAGAATGAGGAAGAAGAATAAGAAGAAGAAGCTCTGAAGGTGTCACCTAAGACACCTATATATGTGAGGAAAAAACATTTAGAAAATCAAATAATTGGAGACAAGACAAAAAGGAGTATTGACAAAAGTAGAGCTGCTGCTAGTGAGATAAATCTATGTTTACTTTCTGAGATTGAATGGAACACTATAAGTGAAGCACACAAAGATGAACATTGGATGAAAGCTATGAAAGAAAAATTTATGCAGTTTGAGAAGAATCAAACTTGGGAATTGGTCCCTAGACCGAAAAATAAAAGATAATTGGATCGAAGTGGGTATTCAAAAACAAGTTGAATGAGAATGGAGAAGTGGTCATAAACAAAGCAAGGATTGTGTGTAAGGGCTACTCACAAGTAGAAGGCATAAATTTTCAGGAGATTTTTTCTCCAGTGGCAAGAATGGAAGCTATTAGGATGTTCTTAGCATTTGTTGCTCATAAAGATTTCAAGGTGTATCAGATGGATGTTTAAGTTTGCATTATTGAATGGTGAACTAGAAGAATAGGTATACATGGAACAACCAGAAGGATTTCGGCTATCAAATCAACTAGATATGGTTTGCAAATTGAAGAAAGATTTATATGGATTGAAGCAAGCTCCTAGAGCTTGGTATACAAGGTTAGACAAGTATTTGACTCAACAAGGTTTCAAAAAGGTACAACATATACTAATCTATATTTTAAAATTGAAAATGACAAAATATTGATTGTGATTGTATATGTTGATGATATTATCTTTGGAGGAAATGAAACTATGTGTAAGATGTTTGTGGAAGAAATTAAAAAAGAATTTGAGATGTCCATGTTTGGTGAGATGAATTTATTTCTTGGACTAAAATTAATCAAACAAAGAAAGGGAATTTTATTTCACAATCACAATATGTGAGGGAGATGTTGAAGAAGTTTGGGATAGATGGTTCCAAACCGGTATGCACTCCTATGGTGACTGGTTACAAATTAGTTAAAGATGATGATTCACCTAAGGATGATCAAAGCAAGTACATATCTATGATTGGTGGACTGTTGTATTTGATTTCTAGTAGACCGAATATTATGCATGTAGTCTATCTTGTGGCTAAATTTCAAGATCCTAGGGGAAACACATGTTGCTTGTGTTAAAAGAATATTCAGATATTTGAAAGACACCAAATTATGGCTTATGGTATCCTAGAGATATTGACTTTACACTAAGTTCTTATACAGATGTATATTGGGTTGGATGTGTAGATGACAAAAAAAGTACAAGTTGTGGTGTATTTTTTCTTGGTTGCAAATTGGTGGAATAGTTGAGTAAAAAGAAAGATTCAGTTTCCTTATCTACTACTGAAGCTAAGTATATTGCTACTGCATCTTCTTGTACACAAGTTTTATGGATGAAATAAACATTTAAAGATATCAAAGTAAGGTACGATGATCCTATTTCTATCTTCTGTGATAATACAAGTGTGACTAACATTTCAAAAAATCCAACAATGCACTCAAAGACAAAGCCTATAAATATCGGTTATCACTTCTTGAGAGAGACGTTTGTGGAGAATGAAGTTAAGCATGAGCATGTATCTATAAAGGATTAGATTTTTGATATATTTATGAAGGATATTCTTAAAGATACTTTTTAGTATCTCCAAGAGAAGTTAGGGGTGATTTCCCCTCATTTTTTGAACTAGATGCATATGGAGATGCACCAGTTCGGTGGGTCTATGAATCTATCTTTCTTCTAGATCGATGTTTTGGTGGCTACCTCTTAGGGGGAGTAGGTGGTTTCATGTGGTCTCATTAAAAGAGTATTCTATTTTTAGTATCAAAGGGAAAATCAATGTAAAATATCATTTTCCTTTTCCATTGATGTCAAAGGGGGAGATGTGAAAAAAAGAGAGTATCTAATGAAGAAGATGAAAAAATAGATTATCTACTAAGGGGGAGAAATAAAAGAAAAATCATGAAAAGTGTGTTCAAAGATAGTGTGTTACCTTGGATGGTTTTTCACTTCATGTGTTTCCATCAATTATAAATGGGGATATTGTTGCAAGAATGAAGGTTTTGTCATTGATGACAACTAGTTAATAGGTTATAAACTGGTTGCTATTGTCATTGATATGATGGATGCAAGTAGTTGGTTGTTTATGTTGATGATATTGAGAAAATTGTAATGAAGAAAGGTTGCAGGTGTTCAGTGGTTGCTCCAAGTTTTGCTCTGATTTTTTCTCCTATGTTTGTGTGGTTTAGATATGTTGATCGTGGTTTTTGAAAGCCGTTATAATCAATTTTTTGGATTTTGATTCATTTTACAGTGTGAGTTATGTTCACCAGTTGTGAACTATGGTTTTCTATGTATCTAGCTGAGGTCTTGGAGAAATTTTGTTGGTCCAACTTTCTTTTTGGTTGAGTCTTATGACTTGCAGTTCTGATTTAAGCTATTATGATCATGTTGAATATAATTTTGGTGTCTATAAATATTGGATCATGCTAAGGGTTGTGTTTGCTTAATTGTTCTATTTTTTACACGGGTTTGGCTAACTTTGTGTTGAGCACTACTTTCTAAGTTCATGAAGCGTTTTGGGAATTATTTGGGTCCTCATCAAGTGTGTATTTGGGTCACCCACATTCTAAATCCACCCTAGGATATCTAGTGTCGACCTAATTTTAATTTAATAATGGATGGATGACTTTGGATATGTTTCAAAGTTGAAGACAATATAAATACAAGATGAGTTATTGGTGAAATATGGAACACAAAGAGATAAGTGCAAAGAAATAGAGAAGATAGATGTAAAATAGATACAAAATAGTGTGTGTATTTGATGCGAGTGTGGTAGATTGATGCAAATTCTAAATGATGATTTTATGGATGTAGTGAGCTGAAGGTGTACTCTATCATTCATGAATTTTTGCAAGTAGTTGAGTGAATTATGGTGGAAATATTTGTTGCATTGAGATTGTCTTCTCTCTATAACATATCTCTTCTATATTCTTTGTATCTCTATGGTACTGATCCTCTAGGTAGTTAACCTTTGTTGGATAGTGAGTCTTGATCTGGATAGTTAGTCATGTTTTGGTAGTGAGCCTTTGTAATTGGTTTTGATATTCTTTATACTATGAGTTAATCCTCATCATGGTTTTTCCCTCATTGGGTTTTCCATGTAAATCTGATGTTATTGTGTTTATGTGATGCTTTTTAGTTTCTACCCTTTCACTTAATGTTTAATCATTTAGTAGAGTAAAGGATTTATGATTGATCTAAGTTCTAGTGAATATTTTAAAGGTTAAAATTGCTACAACTAATTCACCCTCCTCTCAGTTGTCTTGTTCAACAACACCTCCAAGATATATTTATTTTTATGCTTTTTAAAGTATTATTACTTTGGACATATGACTCCCCCTTCATTTTCCTTGATTGTCATTTTTTGTAGACTGTCATATGCCTTTTTTCACTATAACCCTATCCTCTTTGGTTATTATCCTCCCATGAATCTTTGACTATGCAATAATGCAATGAAATTGTTACTCCTCATTCTAGACTTTCCTATTTGAATGACGATAATGTGACTATCCTCAATTAGTAGTGGTTTTCCTCTATTTCTCGTACATTTGAAAAACTACCCCTTGATTGCCTCTCATGCCTTAATCATTGATATTTTATTATCCCAAGTCACCCTTAGGTTGATTGTCCTCATAAGGTATTTATGCTTTTAAATTTTTAATTTTCCTAATGAATTTATTTCATTAGGATCCATATTATAGTCATGAATAGTCCCCTTAGGTCACAATATAGTCACAGTTATTAGTATGTGTAGACGTTCAAATTATCCTGATTGATATCATATGCCTGATCTTGATTTACTAACATCAGTTCTTCCTAAATCACTTATTTACTAACTCGTAAATTAAATAATCCTTATTTAATTAATCCACCGATTGTCCTCTTTTAGTTAAATAAATCAATTTTATTTGATTAAATCATTATCTTCTTTCAATTAAATAAATCACTTTATTTAATTAATCTTAGTGTTCCTCTTTCAATTAAATAAATCACTTTATTTAATTAATCCTCATATTTTCTCTTTTGATTAAAAAAATCACCCTTATTTGATTAAATCTAACATCATCCCTTTTAATTAAATAAATCAAAATTTATTTAATTAAATCTAATATCCATTATTCCTCTCATTTGATTTAAATAATTCCAAAAAACCTAAGTCAAATGTCAAATCAACGAATCTCCATCTAAGTTAATTAAATCCTAATTAACTCTAACTCTAATCCATCAAATCCTCTAGATTTTGCAACTTGCACATGTAAATCAATTTAATTGATCTATAAATTCTTCTATTTTCATTCAAAAGGGCATCTCATTGGAATATTCCTCCAATTTAAAATCTCCCTCCCAAAAGGACTTGTCCTCAAACATGGCATTTAAGTCTCTTACAAGTCCTTTTTCTTGAGCCAAGTGGCATTAAATCCTCTTTCACATCTTCCTCAAGAAGCCATCTTTCAAAATTCAAATTTCCACCTAATTTTATTTATTTGCACATTGACCAAAATGTGCTCCAATTCTCTTCAGTAGCATGTTGACAAATGGCACATTGTTATTGGTTCATTTTTAATCCTACATCCTTCATGTTTCTCATTCCTCCATCCTTATTTCCTATAAATGGAGAGCTTCTCTATTGAGTTGGGATCCATAACTTTAAGCAAAGTCACTATCTACAGATTTCATACAAGTCCATCCATTGTTCATCAAGGTTTCATAGCATTTTATCAATCTTAGCTAGGTTATGGTCAAATTTTCATCAAGGAGCACAATCATCAACAATCTTCATCAAAGTTCATCAAGGAATTAGGAAAGGGCTACTTTCCACATCAAAGTAGCATCAATTTCCCCATGGGATGCTGGTTTGGATGTTTTGAGCAAGATTTAGTAGTGTTTACTTGATTAATTTCACTTTATTTCTTGTTCTTTGCATTTGAATGAATTGCATGGGGAATGATTGTTTTAGACTTGTTTAATGACTAACATTGGGTTGTTTGATGATTTTTGAGCAGGTCTAGATCAACCATTCACATTTTGGCACTAGAAGGAGGGCAAAAATCTCAAAATTAACATGTTTTTGGCCATTTCCATCATTTTTCTCTCTTTTTTGTCTTTCTAGGACACAACGCGATGCAGGGCAAAATAGCGATGCCATCATCATCTCTATTTTTGCACAATGCGACACTTTTTTAGCAAAGCGTCGCTCAAATCCTCAAATAGCGACGTTGAAGTCTCAAATAGCGACATTGATCATGCTCAAATGGCGATGCTATTTTTTTTTGGCTTTTATAGTCACTCTTAAAATGACCATATCTTGGTCATAAAGAGGTCTTTTTCAAAGATTTGTTTTTTGAAATGGGGTATAATTTCATAAGCTATCTAATGGTGTAGGTTTTTGTCAACTTTGATAGAGTTATTTTTTTTTGAATTTTCACCTAAAGTCATATCACATTATAACTTGGTCTAAGTTTTAGGGTTTCTATGGTTAATCATTTATCTAACCCTCATATCTTCTTGTTTCTTGATTTAATCTAACATTTGGAGCTTGTATTACAGGTTTTAAAGGATCATGGAGCATGGAAGTAAAAGAAAAATCATTTTATACTCATTGTAATAGTGTTTTTAAACACTCATAGGAAAATAACCTATCATATATATTCATTTCATGCTTTAGGACCAACTAGGATTATTTGGGCATAAAATTAACCTACAACTAAAGCTTTGTCAAAGCTGGTTAAAAATAACCTTAGAAACTTACTAGCTTTTCCATTTGGGTTAAAATTGAACAAACAACTTTCACACTCAAATTTGGTGCTCTAAAAATAACTCACTAATTTTTTTTAGGGCTAAAAAGAACTTGTCTTTGTCTTGTTTTGCAATCTTCTTTACAAAATCTTGTCATTCGAATACATATGCACTTCTCTCATGCTTCATGTTGATCTTGAGAATCACAATTATTTTAGTGGCATTAGGTTGTCTAAAAGATTGCCTCCACACTTCAAATTTGGGTTTTAAAATTGAACAAAACATGCGAGTGTGAAGAAAAGTCAGTGTGTGTGCTCCCGTCTAAATGTGTTAGGTGGTTGAACTACAAATGCACTTCTTTGCTATTGTTTACCCTTAGAGAACCTTCCTTGGTGGGAAAAAGTAATGTTGATGTGTTTTTTATGGACTTTTCAACACAGGTAATGCATAGGTGCATCACCTCTCTTGAAAGACAATCTTCCACAATCAAATTACAGAACACTATACCAAGGTCTCTAATGTCAAGTCTTGACATTGCTTGGAATATCTCAGTTGATTTATGTGATTTTCTGGAATCACAAGGCGATCTTACAAATGAGTTACAAAGTGTGAGAAGTTGGGTCATCAAATGGAGTTCTTAGGATGGGAGAGTTGTTGTGCATTTGCTACAAGTTCAAATAGCAATCTAGAACTCCATTTCAACATCATATTTAGCTTTATAATGTGCAATAACCTTGCCTAAGGTTACCTATTAAAAAATATGAAAAAGTGCAAGGAAGAGAGTAAGTTCCTAGACATGAAACTATGAATGCATAGTGATCATGGAGGCTTCTACAATAGAAAAAATCCCTAAACTGAGTTTTGCTTGGCCAAGGGGAAGCTACAGTTACACAAAATGAGTGCAATCTTCTAAGGATTGCAAATTTTCAGAATACACACACATCATTCACACACAATCAAACTAAGTTGGAGCAATAAAGGAATGAAGCTCAAACTAGCTTTGGAAATTGATTCATCATCAATGAACCACAAAAAGCATGAGTTGTAAATTCATCAAATACTGAAACAACAGTCACCATTACCACTTCCATTCAAGAAAATACAACTAAAATAAAAGGGGAAGTAGAACCATGCATGCAAGATGAGAAAAATCAAAGAGAACATCCATAAAATCATGCAATTCTATCTTCTATTGCTGCAAATTATTTTTACACCAGGTCTCCAACCATTTACAAATGAGGGGGAGACCCCTATTTATAGGTTTCCAAATCTTGAATGAATGGATAGGATTGAATTACATTGTGTGGCCCAGAATTGATTGCACTAGGGCTTCACCTACCCCACAATATTCAGAAATTTAAAATACATCTTTTATTTTTTCCCTATTTTGTCTTTTAGTACCCAGGTGCTATAGCAGTTTTGTCTTCTAGATGATTTCCCTTTTACTATAGCTGAAACTTCCTAAAAGTTTCCTTCTTCCCCTTGATGGATAGGAAAACATTTCTCATCCAATTGAGTGCATCTCGCTTGCAAATTCGTATCATTTTGGAATGGGTTAGTGGTCCCTGATCCGATGAAACAACCTTTGATGGATTACTATCGTTTGTTTGGAGGGAAGAAACAACCACTACCTCCCACCACCTTCAAGGACATAGGCCTTCTTCTAATGCCAGCTCTGTTGATGGGTGCTACGAGGAAAGGTGGATATAAAATGAATTGTGATAGGAGCTATGTGCTTTTCCTTGTTCAACTTTCTCAATGGGTCTATGTGACAAACCTATGGTAGGCTTCTTGAATCTTGCATACATGAAGTGCCATAAGTGCTTCCATACACAAATCAAGGAAAACCTTAGGAAAATCCTACAAATTCCTTATTAGATTCACCCATGCATCATCAAAATATCAAAATATTTAGTCTAAATTTCCATTAGCAGTTTACTAGAGGGAGTTTGGATGGTCTGAGCCCTGGAGGCTAGATTTCCCTGGCCAAAATGTTGTTTTGAAAGGGTGATCAACATAGGGTAATCCATATGATTTATTCCATTTTCAGATTTAGGAAATTTGGAAAGTTCATGGAGAAGAGCGTCCAATTTCAATATGTGGGTCAAAGCTCATTTTTGGATTAGGAGGCATTTAGGTCATCTTATAGGTGATCAAAGTCAAGAGGAGGGAAGGCCATTTGGAGTTTTCCTTTTAGAACAACAATTGTGAGATGACATCCTGGGGATGGAGTTCCTGAAATGGCCACGTAGGGATGGAGTTCCCAAAATGACCAAGGAGGGACAGAGTTCTGAAAATGTCCACGGAGGGATAGAGTTTCAGAAATGGCCAAGGAGAGATGGAGTTCTCAAAACGGCCATAAAGGGACGAAGTTTTGAAAATGACCACAAAGGGACAAAGTTTTGAAAATGACCAAGGAGGGACGGAGTTCCAAAAATGGACATAAAGGGATGGAGTTTCAGAAATGGCGAAGGAGGGATGAAGTTCTCGAAATAGCCACAGAGGGACGAAGTTCCTGAAATTGCCACAGATGGATAGAGTTCCCAAAATGACAAAGGAGGGACATATCTCTAGAAACGGACACAGAGGGATAGATTTATGGAAATGACCAAGGAGGGATGTAGTTCCTGAAGTGGCCATGGAGGGACAAAGTTCTAGAAATGGCCACGGAGGGATGGAGTTTCTGAAATGGCCACGGAGTGATGGAGTTCCGGAAATGGCCAAGGAGGGATGGAGTTTTGAAAATGGCCAAGGAGGGATGAAGTTCCCAAAATGACCACAAAGGGACAAAGTTCTGAAAATGGCCAAGGAGCGATGGAGTTCCAGAAATGGCCAAGGAGGGAAGGAGTTCCCAAAACGGCCGCGGAGGGATAGAGTTCCCAAAATGGCCAAGGAGGGATGAAGTTCCAGAAATGGCCATGGATGGGTGAAGTTCTCGAAACAGCCACAAAGGGATGCAATTCCTGAAATGGCCATGGAGGGATGAAGTTCCAGAAATGGCCATGGAGGGATTGAGTTCTGGAAATGGCCATAGAGGGATGAAGTTCCCGAAATGGCGATAGAGGGACAGAGTTTTAGAAATGGCCATGGAGGGATGGAGTTCTAGAAATAGCCATGGAGGGATGGAGTTCCCAAAACAACCATAGAGGGATGGAGTTTTGGAAATGTCCATGAAGGGATAGAGTTCCAGAAATGGCCATAGAGGGATGGAGTTCTAGAAACAACCATGGAGGTATGGAGTTCCCGAAATGGCTACAGAGGGACAAAGTTCCCAAAATAGCTACAAAGGATGGAGTTCCAAAAATGGCCACAGAGGGATGAAGTTCCTGAAATGGCCATGAAGGGACAAAGTTCCCAAAATAGCGACAAAGGGATGGATTTCTAGAAATGGCCAAGGAGGGAAGGAGTTCTAGAAACTTCTATGGAGGGACGGAGTTCCCGAAACGACCACGGAGAATGGAGATCCGAAAATGGCCAAGGAGGGATGGAGTTCTAGAAATGGCCAAGGAGGAACAAAGTTCCTGAAATGGCCACAAAGGGATGGATTTCCAAAAATGGCCACAGAGGGACGAAGTTCCCAAAACAACCATAGAGGAACGAAGTTCCGAAAATGGCCAAGGAGGGACGGAGTTTCATAATGAAATTTCAGCAACTTTTTGAAACTTAATGAAACCTTGGTAGTTCACTTAGGCACCACAAAAAAATCCCAAATCCATAGGAAACCTATCCCCAAAGTAAAAAATGAAGGAAAAAGTGAATCGAGCGAGTAGTGACCAAGTCAGCAAGAATAAGGAAAAGAGCGGAAAACATAAGAGGTTGGACTTTTCTTCTCCCTGGATTCGAATGCCCCAAGTAAAATGAAGGGCATGGAGCAATGTTTATGGGCCAATTACTACTAATGGCATGCATTGATTTCTTTGTATGGTGGAACTAGGTTAGGTGAGATGTGGAATCTCACGCTCATTTTGATGCTCGATCAAGGCTCGAATAGAGAAACTAAGTGCAGGCCCTGCCATGCAGCTGGAAGTTGGGTGTTAGTCGCTACTCAACAATGAAACATGAGCGGCGACCCATATGAGGCAACCCGTAGCTATAGGTCCATGTGGCTTGGAGGACACCAGGGCAATGAGCGAAGGGAAACCCGTAGGGGCACTTTCGCGAAAGCAAAAGACTTAGCAAAACACAGGGAGGTGAATTTGGTCAAGGGAATTTGATTGTTTGAAGGCACATGACCAATTTAGGCTACAAGAAAGGGGCATACAAAATGAGATGGGAGCAAAGAAGCCCCATCAGGAGCAAAAAGAGGGGGTCCTTGCCCATGGTGGGGAGTGTGTTCAAAACATGCACAACAAATGGTGACTCACTGGGGAAATGTTCTAGAGAATTTTGATGAAAAACTGGAATCACAAACACAAAATCTCTAGTTTCGATCTTCACACTAGGGTAAACAAGCCAGATGCTCAACCAAAGGTTCACAACCACTAGTTAATCCAACCTTGAATATGTTGAAAATCCAAGAGTATGCAGTTGCGTGAATTCCCATCCTTCAGTTGCTACAGGAACCCAAGCTCCATCAAGTTAAGCTACATAGTTTATTCTAACTCCAAAAGCATCCGAGACATTGCCTCACTGCCAGTCAGGCATCCATAGCCCCAATGAGGTTGTCACTATGATTCTCCTAAACATTGCTCTACTACGAGTTGGGCATCCATAACCCCGGTAGAGTTTCTCGGATAGCCTTGAAAACCTGAATTTATTTTCTTTTGATTTTCAATATTTTTATTTCTTTTTTTTGTTTCTTTTCTTTTGATTTTCAATTTTCAATTCTTTTTATTTCAACCCGCAAGCATTGAAGCTCACACTTAGGGTTGAGAATCACAGTGATGCTGAAGCAAAGTTTTAGATTTTTCACTTAACTAGACTTCACAAAGGACCTACAATGACCTCCACATTCTTAAAATATGTGAGAGATATAAGATTCTAGAATACATCAGAATTAGACCAACCAATGAATTATCCTCTTTGAATCAAACACCCAGATCACTTGACACTAACAGAAGATCCTCACCAACCTCTCTAAAAACTTGATTAGAGTTTGATGAAGAAATACATAGAACAACACCAGGTGATAAGTATGGTTGTTGTGGGCATAGATGTGCCCAGCCAAAAGCAGAGGGACCCCGAGCAAAGTAATAGCAAAGTAGCAACAAAACGAAAGCAAAGGGAATGAAAAGTGAACACCAAAACTAACCAAAGCGGGATAGCGAAATAAAATAGAAAATAAACTAATCTAAAGCAAGCAACCTACAACAAACCAACTAACCTAAGGAATGCAGGAAAGCAGAGTATTTATAGGAAACCTACACTACTAAAAAATGATCTATTTACAAAGAGATATTTACAAAGCACTATGTTCAGGTAAGGTGAACTGACATCAACGCTCATTGGATTTCACAATGCATGCACAATAAAATTGGAAATCATTATCATTCTTAAAAATGCAAATTTATCTTTATATTCCAAAAAAATAAATTCAACGTTGCAACACTCAAGTTCAGTCACTCGTTCAGGGAAAATCAACAATTGAGGAGGCTCGCTAAACCCATGGTTAATCCATAAACATGTTTATCTCCCCTAATTCCCATAATCAAAATGATAAGTACAACTATGACAATTAAAAGAAGCAAGGAAGGATAGAACCTGGATTTTGTTGTGCAATTGTGGCAGTGTTTGATAGTCAAGAGTGAGCACTACATCATTAGTCTTTGCATCAACAACCTCGAGCGGACATGGTGGAGGGTGCAAAATTTCAGTCATCAATCCTGCATAAAGTAGGGAGAACGGGTCATAAAACACTTCTTCCACGTCTTGTGTGGGATCAGCAATCCCTATCATCTATTCTTCGAGAAGATAGACTTCATCTTGTTGATCTTATGCAAACCTAGTGTCCACTTGAATGCTATCCTCAAAAGGAAACACACTATCCCACTTCCTTTCCCAAGTGTTGTCCTTATTTATGTGGTGTTCAATGTCATGGGACAATGACATGCATGAATCTGTCCTATTGCAACCATCTGAATATGAAGGAGGATCAACAATGATCATGGTAGAAGGACTCCAAGTTGCATCTTCTAGTCGACCAAGTGCTTCATCTCTATTGGCAACTATCTCAGAAACCCTGCCTTTGTCTTCTTCTCTTTGTTGTTCATGCATGTCATCATGACATTCACTTGTTTCCCCTTGTTCACTATCACTATAGATGGAGAAGGAACCCCTCTCCCAATCCAAAATTTCTAGCGCATCACAATTCAGAGGCTCAAGGAGTATGTCTTCATTGCTACCGTCTTTTGGGATGTGCTCTTCCTCGGCATGAGCATACCTTTGTAGTATAACTCCAATGGAAAGAAGTCATCAATTGATGGCACCTCATCAAGGGGACCAAAATCCACTATGCAATCTCCCTCCAATGACTTTTCATGAAGCCTATCATCCATGGTGCACAAATGCTCTTGAAGAGGGAGAAATTCTTGATGATTGGTGGACAACCTTCTTGTTTGATCTAATTCATCACTCGGAATCTCAAGGTTGTATTGTTTTCCTTCTTCTATTGTTGTCCCCACATCCTCTTGAGGACTACCTTCATCTAGGTTGTCACTTGGCTCGAGCTCTTGATCCTGATGTTCCATCCTTGAAGCAACTCTAGGAAGTGGTGTGCTTGGCTGTCTTGCTTGTTCTTTGACTTGCTTGATGGCTTCTTGGCACAATCCACATGTGAACTCCAAGTGTGATGAATCATGAAGTCTACACCAATTCGGCAATAGTAGCACCTCCAAATCCACTTGGTATTTTAGCTCTGACCAATCCTTTGCTAATCTGGAGATGAGTTGGTCATATCTTTCCACTAGTGGGTCCTCATCATCACCTGAAAAACAAGCTTGATAGTAGACAACCGTGGTGAGTGGTTATTCCCACTCCTCCAAAATTTCATTTTTAGATTCTTGATTGTTGTCATTGATGAAGGAGAGGTCTTCTAATCTGATTTCACTTATACTCTTGTTATCATTTTTTGTTGTTTTGAAGCTATCAACCTCTTCCTCTTGACTTTCAACTTCAGTGTTTGTTGTGCCAGCATCTATTTCTATGCAGCTTCTTGGTCTGACTTGAAGGTGCTATCCTCTAGATGTTGACAAATTTTTTGCCTCATGGGATGACTCGTCCTCCTTGACAATTGGCTGCTCCAACTTTTTCGAACAACCCTTGACTTGGGTGATGATGTTTGCACATGATGAACAAGTAAATTTTGAATGTGGTGCATTGTGAAATTTGCACCAGCTTGACATTAGTATTTCCTCCAATCTTGGTCCATGTTTTCTACCCAAACATTCTTGGATCAGCTCTTGAAATGCCTTGGCTGCCATGGTTGTCAATTCTTCCTCTGGGTTTGCAAGGGCTAAAGGCTGATAGATTTCCCAAAAGGGAATTTCTCCTTGCAAGACTCTTTCAATTCTTCTCAAGAAAGTCAAACATACCAATTCATTGTGCTTAAATGTAGCATGGATTCTAGATTTGTCTTCAAATGTGAATTTCTGCAATGGTTTCTTCAATTTCTTGTTTAAATTTGCATGTAGCTAAGTGATGTTGATTTGCACGTGCTGCTCAATTTCAACTCAGCTTTTGTTTGCCTTTAGAATTTTTTGATTTTATGTTTTAGCCTTAAAATAGATATCCTTATCTCATATTTCTTCTTGAAAGTGCTCTTTTCAATTTCCAACTTTCAACTTTGTAGCCTCAACATGTCATGCCATCCTTCTAGTGCCAGTTCTATTGATGTGTTTTTTATGCACTTCTCAACACAGGTAATGATAGGTGAATCACCTCTCTTGAAAGATAATCTTCCACAATCAAATTGCAGAACACTATCTCAAGGTCTCTAATTTCAGGTCTTGATAGTGCTTGGAATATCTCAATTGATTTATGTGATTTGCTGGAATCACAAGGTGGTCTTACAGATGAGTTACAAAGTGTGGGAAGTTGGGTCTGCAAATGGAGTTCTTAGGATGGGAGAGTTGCTGTGCATTTTTTGTAGGTTCAAACAACAATCTAGAACTCCATTTTAACATCAGATTTAACTTTATAATGTTCAATGAACCTTGCCTAAGGTTACCTATTAAAAAAAAGGGAAAAAGAGCAGGGAAGAGAGTAAGTTCCTAGACCCGAAACTACAAATGAATAGTGATCATGGAGGTTGCTACAGTAGACAAGCTCCCTAAACTAAGTTTTTCTTGGCCAAGAGGAACATACAGTTACACAAAACCAGTGCAATCTTCTAAGGACAACAAATTTTTGCATTACACACACACATCATGCACATGCAATCGATCTAAGTTGTATCACTAAAGGAATGAAGCTCATACTAGATTTGCAAAGTGATTCATCATCAATGAATGACAAAAAGCATGAGCTGGAAATTCATCAAATACTAAAAAAACAATCACCATTACCACTTCCATTCCAAAAACTACAACTAAACTAAAAGGGGAAGTAGAACCATGCATGCAAGATGAGAAAAATCAAAGAGAACATCCATAAAATCATGCAATGCTATCTTCAATTGGTGCAAATGCTTTTTACACCAGCTCTCCAACCATTTACAAATGAGGGGGAGACCCCTATTTATAGGTTTCCAAATCTTGAATGAATGGCTAGGATTGAATTACATTGTGTGGACCAGATTTGATTGCACAAGGGCTTCACCTATCCCACAATATTCAAAAATTTAAAATACATCTTTTGTTTTTTCCCTATTTTGTCTTTTAGTACCTAGGTGCTATAGCAGTTTTGTCTTCTAGCTGATTTCCCTTTTACTATAGCTGAAATTGCTTGAAAGTTTCCTTCTTACCCTTGATGGATAGGAATTTTTTTATCATCCAACCAAGTGCATCTCACTTGCAGATTTTGTATCATTGTGGAATGGGTTAGTGGTCCCTGTTCCGACGAAACAACCTCTGATGGATCATTATCATTTGTTTGCAGGGAGGAAACAACCACTCCGTCCCACCACCTTTAAGGACATATGTCTTCTTCTAATTCCAGCTCTATTGATGGGTGCTACGAGGAAAGATGGATATAAAATGAATGGTGATAGGAGCTATGTGCTTTTCTTTGTTCAAATTTCTCAATGGGTCTCACCGACGAACCCATGGTGGGCTTCTTGAATCCTGCATACATGAAGTGTTGTAAGTTCTTCCATACACAAATCGAGGAAAATTTTAGTCAAATCCTACAAAGTCCTTGTTAGATTCACCCACGGATCATCAAAATATCATAATATTTAGTCTAAATTGCCTTTAACAGTTTACTGATGGGAGTTTGGACAGTCTGGGCCCTAGAGGCTAGATTTCCCTGGCCAAAATGCTATTTTCAAAGGGTGAACAGGGTAGGGAAATCCATATGATTTCTTTCATCTTCAAATTTAGGCAATTTGAAAAGTTCATGGGGAAGAGCATCCAATTTCAATATGTGGGTCAAAGCCCATTTTCAAATTAGGAGGTATTTAGGTCATCTTCTAGGTGATTAGAGTCAAGAGGAGGGAAGATCAGTTGGAGTTTTCCATTCTGAATAGCCATGGTGAGATAGCATCCCAGGGATGGAGTTCTTGAAATGACCACAAAGGGATGAGGTTTTGGAAAAAACCAAGGAGGGACGAAGTTCCAGAAACGGACACTGAGGGATAGAGTTCCAGAAACGACCAAGGAGGGATGGAGTTCCGGAAACAGCCATAGAGGGATGAAGTTATGGAAATGGCCATGGAGGGAAGGAGTTCCCGAAATGGCCACGGAGGGGCGGAGTTCTAGAAATGGCCAAGGAGGGATGGAGTTCTCGAAATGGCTAGGGAGGGACGAAGTTCCATAAATGGTGAAGGAGGGACAAAGTTCCCAAAACGGTCATGTAGGGACGAAGTTCTTGAAATGGCCATGGTGGGACAGAGTTTCATAAATGACCAAGGAGGGAAGGAGTTCCAGAAACAACCATAGAGGGATGAATTTCTAAAAATGGCCAAGGAGGGACAGAGTTCACAAAATGGCCACAAAGGGATGAAGTTCTAGAAAAATCCACGAAGGGACAAAGTTCCCGAAATGGCCATAGAGGGATGAAGTTTCAGAAATGGCCAAGGAGGGACGAAGTTATGGAAATGACCAAGGAGGGACGAAGTTCCCGAAATGGCCATGGAGGGATGGAGTTCCAAAAATAGCCAAGGAGGGGTGGAGTTTTAGAAATGATCAAGGAGGGATAGAGTTCCTAAAATGGCCATGGAGGGACGAAGTTCCTAAAATGGCCATGAAGGGAAGGAGTTCCTGAAATGGCCACGGAGGAATGGAGTTTCAGAAATGACAATAGAGGGATGGAGTTCCCGAAATGGCCATGGAGTGATGAAGTTCTAGAAATGGCCACGGAGGGACAAAGTTCCCGAAACAGCCATGGAGGGATAGAGTTCCAGAAATGACCATGGAGGGAAGAAGTTCCCAAAATTCCCATAGAGGGACGGAGCTCCGAAAATGGCCACGGAGGGAAAAAGTTCCTGAAATGGCCCATTGAGGGATGAAGTTTCAGAAATGGCCATGGAGGGACAAAGTTCTAAAAATGACCATGAAGGGATGGAGTTCCCGAAATGGCTGCGGAGGGATGGAGTTTTAGAAATAGCCAAGGAGGGATAGAGTTTCGGAAATGGCCAAGGAGGGACGAAGTTTCAAAAATGGCCATGGAGGGATAGAGTTCCAGAAATGGCCACAGAGGGATGAAGTTCCCAAAATGTTCACAGAGGGATGAAGTTCCTAAAATGGCCATGGAGGGATAGAGTTCGACAAATGGCCATGAAGGGATGGAGTTCCTAAACTGACCACGGAGGGACAGAGTTTCAAAAATGGCCAAGGAGGGATGGAGTTCTGGAAATGGCCACGGAGGGATGAAGTTCCCAAAACGGCCACAGAGGGACGAAGTTCCAGAAATGGCCGCGGAGGGATGAAGTTCCAGAAATGGCCGTGGAGGGATGAAGTTCCAAAAACGGCCAAAGAGGGACGAAGTTCTTGAAACGGCCAAGGAGGGATAGAGTTCCCGAAACATCCACGAAGGGATGAAGTTTTAGAAATGACGATGGAGGGATGGAGTTTTGGAAATGACCACGGAGGGACGGAGTTCCTGAAATAGCCACAAAGGGATGAAGTTTCGAAAATGGCCAAGGAGGGACGAAGTTTTGGAATGAAATTTCTGCAACTTCCTGAAACTTAATGAAACCTTGGTAGTTCACTTATGCACCACAAAAACATCCCAAATCCATAGGAAACTTGTCCCCAAAGTCAAAAATGAAGGAAAAAGTGAATCGAGTGAGCAGGGACAAAGTAAACAGGAACAAGGCAAAGAGCGGAAAACAGAAGGGGGGGACTTTGCTTCTCCCCAGATCCGAATGCCCCAAGTAAAATGAACAGAATTTAGCAACATTTTTGGGCCAATTACCACTAATGGCATGCATTGATTTCTTTGTATGGTGGACCCAGGTTAGGTGAGATGTAGAATCTCATACTTGTTTGGATGCTCGGTCAAGGATCAAACAAAGAAACTAAGTGAGGGTCCCACCATGAGGCAAAAATTTGGGCGTTAGTCACTACCCAACATCAAAAAATGAGTGGTGACCCATATGAGGCAACCTGCAATAGTGGGTTTGTAAGGCCTGGAAGACGCCAAGGCAATGGTGGAGGGAAACCCATAGGGGCACTTCTACGAAAGAAAAAGACTTAGCGAAACTCAAGTAGGTGAATTTGGTCAAGGGAATTTGATTGTTTGAAGGCACATGACCAATTTAGGTTCCAAGAAAGGGGCATGCAAAATGAGACGGGAGAAAAGTAGCCTGTCGAGAGCGAAAAGAACGGGTTTCTGCCCATGGCAAGGTGTGTGTGCAAAACATGCACAACAAGTACTCACCCCAAGGGAATGACTCAAACTGATAACGAGCTAAACACCAAGCTACTCCCAACCGATATACAAATTTGGAGTTGATCTTGCCTCTCATGTACCTTTTTGAATGGGTTCCTCTATTACAAACCAATTTGTGTAGAATCCAAAAATCCCTATCTATTTGTTGGTGTCAAAAGGTTGAACCTCTGAAGCTGTCCCACATACTTGTGATTCAAAGTAGAGATGAAGAGTTTATCATGCGAGATTCATGAGAACTCAAAGCTTGGCTAACCTAAGAAGTGTGTGCTGAGAAAGGGGAGCTAGTTTGGTCAAGCTTCTAATAATTCGCTTTGAATAAGCACAGCTAGAGAAATCCAAGTGGGAATCTGACAAATCTTGCCTTTTCTATCCTAGGGTTGTGCATTTCTATGGAATTAAAACACTTTGCATGGATCTAAAACATTAGGAAACAAACATTCAACAAATCATCAAATTTCAATTTTTTTGGAAAGAGAAAATACTCTTGAAAATCCCACATATTACTACTTGTCCCTAGGGATTCTATCCTTAGAGGCTTCTGAATATTTGGGCCAAATCTCATTTTTTTCTCTCCATAGTCAACCTAGGAAAAATATGGCTTTGACTCTTTGATTTTCACATAATGGACCTTTTGGAATGAAAAGGAGTTATGACATAGACATTCAGTTTGAAACTTGAGAAAGACATTGAATGTGGTAAAAGCAATTCATTAATCAAGATGAAATCAATTGAACCTAACACAAGTCCTTGTTTATTTTTTGTCTTATGGTCTTTTGAGAAAGCATTGATCTTTTTGGTTTGATGTACTTTTAGGGAAAATTATGTTCTTCAAAACCTTGGTCTTGTAAACAAGTCCCTCTTAGGTTCACTTAGGATCAAAACAACCAATCATTTCATCCATCTCAAACATCAATCAAATCCAATCTCACAAACAAATTTTTAACCATTGTAAAAATCATTCATACTATAATTTTGGTAAAATATTTCAAATCAACATCAAAATAACCTTTTTTGCCTAAGTGTGTGTGGATGAATCCTTCCTCATACACCTAGTTAAATTTTCATCCTTGTGGACAAGTTTATTCCAAGATAACATGCAACATCTTGGGGTTTATAATTCCATTATCCAAATCAAATCGAATCCAATCCAAATCAAAATATCCAAAAAATTCCTAAAGTCTAGTACTCCTCCAAAGTTCTCAAAATTTCCAACACCCATATCACTCACCCTTTCATCTTTTATCTCATCATTGGTCCTAAACACCTTAGAGGTTCACTTTTGCAACAAGGTCAAAACATAAGAAAAAAATGTAATATAAACTCAATTCATACATCATGAGTAATCCAATTCAAGCAAACTATCAAGGCCTTACAATACCAATTGATTAGCAAAAATCACATTTATACTATCCATACATGAGATAATTATCTGCTACAAACCTCAATGATACAACAAATGTGAGTTTTCCCAATCTAATTTTTGGACCACCTTTCCATATGGTAGATTTAAATCAATTTAAAAACCTACAAATCTATGAACCAAAAAATCAATGCATGAGTCTTATTCCAAACAAAATTATCCCATGAAATCCATACACTCCAAATGTAAATATACCAAATACAAGCTTACCAAACATGAACATATCAAATCCACACTTGGTGAACTTTAGGATATATATGATTGCAAATCACACCAATGTTATTCAAAGTCCAAACAATATGTTAGCAACTCAATGTATTGATCCAAGTCAAGTTAACCTCATGCAAAATCAAAGTTACCAAAATCAAACCAATGTGTTTCCCAACCACAACAATGTTCCATGTCAACCTATAATTCCAAATCTAAACATCATACCAAATCAGAACATTGTCCAAAATTAATTTTTCCATGATCCCATGCAAACACCACAAGTATACATTCCAAATATGATTTCTCAACAACCAATTAAATTGTATCAAGGATGTCAAGATCAAAATCAAGAACAAATTTTGTGAAATCAAATTTCTATACTAAAAAAATTCATGATTCATCCCACCAAGAGACATCTCCATCCCAAAATCAATATAGTCTTCCATTGGTTGAACCATGTCACCAAAAAATTGAGTTTTCTCCAAAGCCACATCAAGAATGATATCTCCAACGTCAAGAGGTTGGATATAAAGATCAACAATAATCAATAACAAACCCAATCACCCCATCTCAAAGATCAATCATCACATCTCCAAGATCAATCACAACTATCCATCAATGAGCACCTTGAAGATGTTTCCACCTGATCCAATGATGAAATCAACATATATCAAGAGTCACTTTTAGATCATGATCAAAATCCACCAACTAAACCCAATAATGATCCTATTAAAGAAATGTTAACATCATTTGATCTTATGGTTGAATACATTGACAATCTCTCCACCACAATTTTTGAAAACAATGATCAAGCTCTATCCATCAATGAGCACCTTGAAGATGTTTTTACCCCATCCAATGATCAAATCAACATGCATCAAGAGTCACTTTTCGACCATGATCAAAATTCATCAACAATACCCCACAATGATCTATTTTAGGGAGTGTTAGAATTATTTGATCCTATTGACATAATCCAAGATCCATCCACTAATGATCATGTTGACAATGTGTCTACATTACCTAATGTGTTAGAGGACATATCTCAAGAGTTTATTCCAAAGCATGATCATCATCTTTCACCAAAGTCTAGCAATGGTCCTTTCCAAGACATATTGACATCCTTTGACCTCATGGTTGCAGATATTGAAGGGATCCTCAACTCAACACTTGATCCAAATCCACTCAAAACTCAAGAGGATATTGAGCCACTTCCCATGCCTATTAATGATGTTCAAGAACCCTTTGTAAGAAATCCATCCTTCGAAATTGACCCATGTCAAGAACTTGATCCAAAGCATGTCAAAAGAAATTATGAAATGATTCAAGATCAAGAATTTCTTATCTCCACAATACTATAATGACCTAATGGGAACTCTCCTATCTATACAAAATGTCAAAAATGATGATCATAACCATATAGCACATAATCCTCCGTCAAACCATGAGATACTTTCTTTGGATGGACACATAGATGATCTTCATTCAAAACAAGAGTCTCATACTCTTGATATCATTACCAAGGAACAAGGGTCTCCTACTCTTAACATTTGTACACATGATCAAGATATAGAAAAATCTAGAGACATATTAGAAATGGGTCATGAAGAAGGCTCCTACAGAAGTGATGAGTCAAAAACATCCTGTGAAGACATATCAAAAATAAATCATAAGGAAGACTTTTATGTGGACAGTGAATCATCAACACCTCTTGAAGAAGAATTAAAATCCGATATTTCAAAAGATCAATCCAAAGATATGAATTAGAAAGTTATCCCATTTATGGAAGATCCTATCACTTATAAGCTTGGAGCACTTACCTTTTGTAGGGAAATCTATTTTAGCAATGAAGAAGATATCACCTTTGAAGATCCATGACAGAGCAGAGAAGGATTAGCATCTTGTTTCCAAGGTAAATCATATCCTAGTGCAAGTAAATTTTTTCAACGAATGGATTATCAAGGAAGAGGATTAGGCCTACATGAACATGGTATCTTGGAACCAATGTAGATTATTGGAAATCCTAAGTATCAAGGTCTTGGTTATTTGAAAATTAAGGGATCTAAATATATCAGTGATACCTCTATAAAACTAGGGACAACTTCATCTCAAGAAAATTTCAACATAGGGAGCATGAAGAATCCTTATGATGAAACCAATGCCAATACTACAACCCTCCATGTCATGAATCTTCATCCACCCATCACCCCATCTACAAATTGGCACCAACATCAAAAGAAATATTTGAGTGAAAGCATGAATAATGTTATCAAGGAAAAATAATCTGGGAAGCATAATGGAGAAATCAATTACACCTGGATACCAAATAATACAAAGAATGATTATCCCTATCAAACTCTATTAGTAAAAGAAACTATGGGGAAAAATAAAAAAGGGAAAAGTATCCATAAAATATGTCCAAAAAGGAAAAACAAGGCTTCTCAAGTGACGTACAAATTATATCAAGGAGTTGGCCTAATTCTATACACACTTTTGTATCCAACCATTGTTGCTCATCTTCCCAATTTTGGAGAGTCAAAGGTTCCAAGCTATCAACCAATCCATATTTTATTCCTAAACATACAACACCATCCCCACCTCCACATATGATATACAATTCTCACATTGACCATGTATTGGCAACAACTCTTCATCATAAGGATTCAGAAGGCACTCTATCGTGATGTGTGCATAAAGACAAAGTTAACCTTGCTATTAGCAAAGCAAAATAAAATTCTCAAAAATTGCATTCAAGTGCATTTATTTTGGAAAAAAAACTTATTCAAGCAAGATATCGATGACAAATTATGAAAAAGCATCTACATCATATCTTTAAAAAAATAAAAAAAATAAAAAAATCATGAAAATAGTAAAGATAAAAAAATCGTCCTCCAGTGAAAACTGCATGGGCAGTGCTTTGGGAAAGTACCATGATGAAAACCTGTAAAATATTTTTCATGTGTAGAATTGAGCATCTACATGCACCAGTTCAGTTGGAAGCATCTCATTCTATCCATAATAAATCCAGCATTCCATCCATCTCATCCATAATAAATCCATTCATCCATGAACCATTTATCCAATCCATTTTCATCCATCTCCATCCATCTTCCAAATTATCTTGATCTTGACAAATTTTGGTGCACACTTTACACTTGCTTATCGTAGACATCTTGGCATGGGTCATTTTAATTGATTCTATCCTACCCAATATTATCTAAGCGATGAAGAATTATCCAAATGAGAATCCTTTGTGCGAACACCTTATCTTATCACAAGATAATCCTTGGCATCCTTTGCATGCTTACCATATCCATCCATCCATCCATCTATCCAAGAATCCACCCATGGCCTTTCAAACATTGCTAGACACTGAGGGTAGATATTTACATCTTCCTTTAGGAATAAATCTTGATCTATATCCTCCAACTTATGTGGTGATCCTAACATTGACAAATGTAAAATCAAATTGGTCAAGCATTTGTGAGCCAAAATATAAATCACAAACCCATGGCATATTTTGATGAGAAGATATTCCTTATCAAGATTTATATTTCATCAAATATCAATCTAAACAATCAATATCAGTTGCATCTAACTTGCACTTCAACGTCACATCAAATCATCCAAACAATTTTGTTCCAAATAAAGCTTCAAAATCCTGATCAATCAAATCAAACCAATCCATCATCATCTCGGGATATCCTTCCTATTCCTCTTGTTGCTTAGTGCTATCCTTGCAATGTTGTGTATCCTCGATGATGTTATCATCACAAATCCATCAATTTGATCAATCAATACTAGTTTCGTTTTCATCAAAATCAAAAAATAGATCACTCATATCATCACACATATGCATATCCAAATCATCAAAATCATGCGAAAATCCAAAAATATCCAAAACATATCAAAAATCCCAAAATAGGTCAAAAATAAAAAAATTCAAAAAATAGAGTTGTCATCTAAACTTCATCGTCTCTGAGCTTAAATGTAGGCAAGGACATCATTGATTCTCCCCCAAGACACAAAATCCAAAAACATTCATATATCTTAGAAAACATAAAAACATTGGAAAATTTGAAAAGAAAAACATTTGTAAAACATCTCAAAAAATACTAAAAACAGCCTCAAAACATTTTAAAACATCAAAAACATTCAAAAAACTCAAAAAAAATCCATCTGTCACATTTTACTTTCACCTAAAATAAATGTTTGCTCATAATAAATCATCCTCATCCTCAACCTTTGGTGAAATAGTCAGAAACAAGTCTAGCAGGTTAAAAGTAAAAATTGAAATGTCAGTGTCTTAAGTCTAGGTCAGTACATAAAAAAGTTGATCAACTCTTGGTATCAATAGCCTATCATCCAGTCAATCCCAAATCATCTAATAACATCATGTCCTATGATGCATCCTTCTGGACATCAACATCAACATCAGGCATCACCGTAGTTTAGTCTTGGCTAGTGGTATGAAGAACATTAGCTTGTTTATTTACTTGATCTTTGTCTTTTGATTTATCTTATTGCACTTATTCCAATGACCTCTCGATGATGTCTAAACAAAAAATATTTAGAGAGAAAGGAATGGGGCAATGATCATTATATTTTTATATGTTGTGCTTGTTGGATGTTCTTGTAATATAACCTTGGTCATACATGCTTTTTTTGGTTTGTAGGGAAGGTGTTTTAGGTGTCTTATTGACCACATAGGAAGGATTTCCTTTCTATGTTTTGGTCCAAGAAGTTTGAAGTATTTGAACTGCATTTTAAATACGGTTTTGTATGCTAGGTGTGAACATGAGTACTCCTATCTAATTGTCGAGTCAAAGTCCATCACACTAGGTACAATGCCATCCTATTTCTTTATACCTTGATGCATCGTTCCTATGTGTATTATCAAACATAAGGTAAGTAAACCCTTTTAAAATCCCAATTCTTGATAAGCAATACAACATCATTATTTATAAAGTCTCATAGATCATGGACTTAGTGGATCCTCCTTTCATCATCTTATTTCTTCTATCCTCTTTCACACTAACATGATATCATGTCATCCACAAACTATCTGTATCCTACATATTCATACATATCATCATAATGAGTAACATCATCCATCTCACATACATTGCATTGTCATTTTAGATGTTTAGGATAATATAGATTTGTTATTCTCAGTATCTTAATCCATCTCATTTGCATCATCATCATAACCACCCATACGTACATCTTGAACCTCTTTTTCATGAGATCAACCCTCAAATTGAACTTTTCGCCCGATCTCTCGAGGGGTAGTGTACCGGAATACTTCTTTCCTCTGGGGCAATAGTGGGGCATCCAAAAAAATCAAAAAATTCTGATTTTTGATCTCAACAAGGTTATTCTTTGAACCAAAGCAATAGGTACATTGCTTCAAAGAGGGGCAAATTTTAGACATTCAAATTATCCTAATTGATATCATATGCGTGATCTTGATTTACTAACATATGTTCTCCCTGAATCACTTCTTTACTAACCAGTTAATTAAATAATCCTTATTTAATTAATTAACCGAGTTTCCTCTTTTAATTAAATAAATCAATTTTATTTGATTAAATCATTATATTCTTTCAATTAAATAAATCACTTTATTTAACTAATCCTAATGTTCCTCTTTCAATTAAATAAATCACTTTATTTAATTAATCCTCATATTTCCTCTTTTGATTAAATAAATCACCCTTATTTGATTAAATCTAACATCATCCCTTTTAATTAAATAAATAAAACTTTATTTAATTAAATCTAATTTCCATTATTCCTCTCATTTGATTTAAATAAATCCAAAAATCTAAGTCAAATGTCAAATCAACTAATCTCCATCTAAGTTAATTAAATCCTAATTAACTCTAACTCTAATCCATCAAATCCTCTAGATTTTGTAACTTGCACATGTAAATCAATTTAATTGATTTATAAATTCTTCTATTTTCATTCAAAAGGGAATCTCATTGGAATATTCCTCCAATTTAAAATCTCCCTCCCAAAAGGACTTGTCCTCCAACATGGTATTTAAGTCTCTTACAAGTCCTTTTTCTTGAGCCAAGTGGCATTAACTCCTCTTTCACATCTTCCTCCACAAGCCATCTTTCAAAATTCAAATTTCCACCTAATTGCATTGATTTGCACATTGACTAAAATGTACTCCAACTCTCTTCAATAAAATGTTGAAAAATGGTGCATTGTTATTGGTTCATTTTTAATCCCACATCCTTCATGTTTCTCATTCCTCCATCCTTCTTTCTTATAAATAGAGAGCTTCTCTATTGAGTTGGGATCCACAACTTTAAGCAAAGTCACTATCTACAGATCTCATACAAGTCCATCCATTGTTCATCAAGGTTTTCATAGCATTTTATCAATCTTAGCTAGGTAATGGTCAAATTTTCATCAAGGAGCACAATCATCAACAATCTTCATCAAAGTTCATCAAGGAATTGGGAAGGACTACTTTCCACATAGAAGTAGCACCAATTCCCCCATGGGATGCTGGTTTGGATGATTTGAGCAAGATTTGGTAGCGTCTACTTGATTAATCTCACTTTTTTTTTTTTATTTGCGTTTGAATGAATTGCATGTGGAATGATTGTTTTAGACTTATTTAATGACTAACATTGGGTTGTTTGATGATGTTTGAGCAGGTATAGATCAACCATTCACAATATGAAATGTATGTCCTTTAATATATGAATCGTGTCCTTTATCCATACTTTCCTCTTCTCCTTTTTTCTTAAATGGACAAGACATACTCATAATACTCATTGAGAACTATGAATAGTCACAAGACTTCATTGAGGACAAACAACATGGTCTGTAGCTTCATTCCAAAGCATAGTCACAATCATTAAGACTTGATTTAGCACACTTTCAAATACATAAATCACATTGCTTAACCACTATCTTAAGTTCTTCATCTAAGGTCATAGTACAGTCATTAAGACTACCAACAATACAAAAGTCTTCATGACATTCATGAGGACTATCAACAATATAAATGTACTTCAAGAATTATTGCAATCATTTAAAATCATATTCATAAATTGTATGTTAAGGATAAATTAAGAATCCTAATTCATGGCCATTTATAAATTTATCACAATCATTAATAACTATCACTGGTTTCCTTCTCATATGATTTTTGTTGTCCTTTCATTTACCTTCTTAGAACACCCCTCTTATCTTCATGTTCTATCTTTTTCATAGGGGTCTTTGTATAGTCATCAAGACTACCTTCAAGGTTACCATGTACTTATGAATTAATATCAAGGAGGTCATTGTAGATTGAAGATTTGACTATCTTTTGTGAAGAGATCATCTTCCATTGTTAGCTTGATGAATGTATTTTCTTCATGAATGCTCAAGAATATAACCCTTCACTCCTTTCATCACAATGGTATTAACTATTCTTTTTGTATAGTGATTGATAGTAATTCATCAACATGGTTTAAGGTTTTCCTTCACTCTTCAAAAACCTACCATTAATAAAAGTGACTGCCCATCGCATTATTGGTATGAAAGTCATTAAATTTTTTCTATGGCTATCCATTTCTGCATGATATTGTATCCTCTTTTCCATTGTAGGTGTTTCATCCTGTGTTATGCAGCTCTTAACATATGTATTTTGCAATGTTTCATTTTTTCCGTATTGAGATCAAAGGTCCTTATTTCCTACAAGTTTTTATAAATTAGGTAAAATATATTTTTCATCAGGCGGTCTCCCAATAAGCCTTTTTGTAACATTCAATGAATATAAAAAATTTCTCCATTATTTATGGATTCCATGGGAAATATATGGTTACAGAACTTGAAAAAGACATTGATAAGTACATTATAAGCAATCCAAAAATAGACATCAAGACAATCCATGGAAATTTTCTTGGCACAAAATTCATCATTTCTTACCATCAACATGAGACCACATTTCTTTAAGGAATTTTTGAAATAGTTCACTAGCTTGTCTATGCTTTTAATTAAATAAAGAAACTAATGAAAGTGATAAAAAACTTCATATTTGTTGTTTCATTTTTAGATGTTGACATCAAATAGCCTTGAAGATTTTCATGGCAGATGGGCCATGGAGTTTCTGTAGCAATAGCCAATTGTAGTCCTTTGAGAGAGGTATGTGAAAAATTAGTAAATTTGACATTATATTTACTCTTCTATGGTTTATTATTGAAATTTTTCATGATACTTGTATGTAGTTTAATTGATATCTTGATGGTTGCTACAAGTGGTTGTCACTCCAGATTTTTGAAGTGCTAATGTTATGAATGAGTGTGATGATTATTTGTTTGCGGTAAGTGATTATTTTGGTATATGCCATTCCATAATTCAATTTTTATATATCAACATCTATACTTCTTATTATATCAGTGGCGTCTCCAGATGAGTGAAGAGAGGAGGACTAGTGAGCACATTCGAAAAACAAAAGAATCAACAGACACTCCATCCAACCGACCATTAAAGGCAACACATGATCTTTTTCCTTCCCCTAATGGGAAATGACTATGTATTAGGGTAATTTTTGTATGCCTATGTGGCATTTTTGAACATATGTTTTGTACTATCGCTATATGTGACATTTTATGTCCTTATGGCTCTTTTGTACTAAGCCTATATGACTTTATTGGATATTATATACTTTTATTGACATATATCATTGTATAGCCTTATGAATTTTTGACTAATGTAAATATTATTTTACCACTACTATTCTTGAATGATGTTATCATGCATATTCTGTAAATTATATGCTTGAATGTTACAGGCATGCGTGTTGTTTACACCTTATGCTTAAATAATTACTAAAGATTTTTATTACGTTCAAATTTTCACCCATGCCTATATCTTTCTAACATTCATGGTAAATATTACTAAGTATACATTTAATTATCTAAACACTACTATAGTTAAGGATAAGAAACTTGTTAGCTTCTTTAATAAACTATTCAACCTTCTTCTTAAGTAGGCCAATAATGCATTTCTATATGAGTGTTCCATTCATGTGTATAGTAGTGACATATGTGTATTCATACTTTGTGATTTACATGTATTTGTCTGCATACTTCATGACTTGCAACTTATGACTTATTTGTATTCAACTTTATACATTACAACTTATGTGTATACTTTGTGACTTACGTGTATTCCAATGTATACTTTGTGACTTACGTGTTTTCATGCATATACTTTGTATTCGTGTGTATACTTCATAACTTATGTGTATTTGAGTAAATGTGCTTCACTTATTCACATGTATGCTTCACTTATTCACATGTATACTTCGTGTATTCACATGCATTCTTCATGATGTATAATTCATGTGCTCATGTGTATGCTTCATGATTCATGTTTATATTTCATGTATTCACATGTATGCTTCATTCTTCTTGTGTATATTTCACATATTACACATATTGACATGTATGATTCATAATTCCTATGTACAATTCATGTGTTCATGTGTATTACTCATGCTTCCTATGTATACTTCATGTATTCATGTGTATGCTTCACGATTCCTGTGTATAATTCATGTATTCACATGTATGCTTCATGCTTCTTATGTATAATTCATGTATTACACATATCCATGCATGTATGCTCCATTCTTTTGGTGTATAATTCATGTGTTCATGTGCATGCTTCATGATTCATGTGTATACTTCATGTATTCACCTATATCCTTCATGCTTTTTGTGTATATTCCACGTATTATGTGTATTGATGTGTATGCTTCATACGTCCTATGTACATTTCGTGTGTTCACATGTATGCTTCATGTTTCCTGTGTATACTTCATGTATTCAAGTGTATTATTTATGCTTCTTATGTATACTTCCCATATTACGTGTATTCATATGCATGCTTCATGCTTCTAATGTATAATTCATGTGTTCAGATGCATGCTTCATGATTCATGTGTATACTTCATGTATTTACATGTATGCTTCATGCTTATTGTGTATATTTCATGTATTACATGTATTGATGTGTATGCTTCATATTTCCTATGTACAATTCATGCGTTCATATGTATGCTTCATGCTTCCTATGTATACTTCATGTATTCATGTGTATGCTTCATGATTCTT
Source organism: Sequoiadendron giganteum (assembly GCA_007115665.2). Taxonomy (NCBI): domain Eukaryota; kingdom Viridiplantae; phylum Streptophyta; class Pinopsida; order Cupressales; family Cupressaceae; genus Sequoiadendron; species Sequoiadendron giganteum. Next base: position 134,538,516 of record CM021105.1, on the reverse strand, counting down.
GTGTATACTTCACGTATTATGTGTATCCACATGTATGCTTCATGCTTCATATGTATAATTCATGTGTTCATGTGTATGCTTCATGATTTCTATGTATAAATCATGCATTATGTGTATTCATGTGTATGCTTAATGCTTCCTATGTATACTCCATGTATTACATGTATTCATGTGTATGCCTCATGCTTCTTGTGCATACTTCATGTTTCTAGTGCAATGTAGGTCAAACCACTTCGACATGTTTGGGTGCAAAAAAGGACCATTCTTAGCTTAAATGTATGCATCTAGACATGTTGGAACTATTGATTTGGTCACATGAGTTGTAGAACAAAAGTTAGACTCCTTTGCAACTTTACACTACATACATTTGACACATTTTCTATCAATTGAAAATTTGACACCATGTGAAAACACCTCAAAGATATAAAAAACTAAGAGATTATTGTAAAGGATCCCTACCTGATCTCATACCCTCTAACAAGATGTTTCTAAGCACCATAGTGTTTGAGTAATAGCTCATCAAAGATTACTACCTTTTTACACTTTGGACTCTTAAGGGATATCATCAGTACAATGTAGATTAGACCACTTTGACATGTTTGGGTGTGAAATAGGACTATTCCTAGCCTAAATGTACCCATCCAAACATGTTGGAACTATTGGTTTGATTGCAAGAGTTTCAGAAGAAAGGTTACACCTCTTTGCAACTTTACATTGCATGCATTTAACACATTTTCCATTAACTAAAAAGTTGACACCATGAGAAAACGCCTTAGAGATATCAAAAACTAAGAGAGGTTATTGTAGAGGGGCCCTATGTAATCTTGTATCCTTAGAAGAAATTTTTCTAAGTGACACGATGTCTAAGTAACAACTTGTCAAATATTGTTTCCTTTTTTCACTTTGGACTCTTAAGGGATATCACTGGTACAATGTAGCTCAGACCACTCTGACATGTTTGGGTGTGAAACAGGACCATGCCTAGCCTAAAAATATCCATACAAACATGTTGGAACTATTGGTTTTGTTCCATGAGTTACAAAATTAAACTTACACACCATTGTAACTTTACATTGCATGCATTTGACACTTTTTCCATCAACTAAAAAGTCGACACCATGGGAAAATTCCCTAGAGATATCAAAAACCAAGAAAATTTATTGTAGAGGTGACCTACATGATCTTGTAGCCTCAAAAAATATATTTCTAAGTGATACAGTGTCTGAGTAACATCTCGTCAAAGATTGTTGCATTTTTGCACTTTGGACTCTTAATAGATATCATCGATACTGAACCACCAAAAATTGATATTCTAACAAGGAAAAGGGAATTCCCTTTACTAGTCCCCTAGGGTTTTTCACCTAGGAGCACTTGGTGTAGGAATGGCTCTCTTTCCGCTTTGTTCTTATGTTTGTTTTTGGTGGTTTCATTCAAAGGAAGGATGGATTGATTAGGGTTGTGATGTGAGTGTTAAGTGTGGCTAAATGAAACTAATGCTATCTATGAAATGTAAATAAATCAAATGTAAACTAAATGCACCTAAACTATATGCCCTAAATGTATGCAAACATAAAATAAACTAGAAAATGTAGAGACGGTGCATCTAGAAAAGGAGAGTTGTAGATGAGAAGCCATGGAATGATCTAGAATCAGCTTGAAATCAACAGAGGGACACTTAGGCCAAGCTGGGTGACCTAGTCCTTCAATCGGGAAACTTTATCGGACTGGGTTTCAGGGGAAAGATTACCCAGAAATACATAAACCCATTTTTAGGCCCGGTACAGGGACAAGGTCACCAATAGTGGTGACCTAGTCCTCCTAGTACTTTCAAAAGCCTAATGGTCTGATTCTGTGGGTCCCAGCTAGTACTTTCATTCTCTACAACAACTCATGTCCGAATCTCCTGAAAATGACCAAAAAATTGTCCTTTTTGCTCCTCCTAGGGTTTGATTTCTTGGTGTGACTTGGATGAAATGATTGTACCTTTCCCAAAACTTTGAATCTTGCTAAATTTGCATACACACCTACAAAACACATACAAAGACAAAGAGAATGTTAGGGTTAGGGAATATGGGTTTGCCTAAGTCAAACTCCTTTGATGGTAACTTAAACCCAAATGAGAAACAATGGAAGGAAAGGAAGATTTAATGATGAGCTCAATACAAACACTTACCAAACCTTTGATTGTTGAAGTCTGCAACATGCAAGAACCAACTCCAATGGAGGTTTCTTGTGATTTCCTTGTGCTTGATTGCTTTCTTGGGAAGCTTGAGTGCAAGAGTGCTTGTGAAGAGATGCAAAAATGAGCTTAGGAGAGAGGAAAATGAAGGTGAAAACCCTTATTTATACAAGATATTCCCTAATTTCTTGAAAAAACCACATGATAGGCCGACACTATGGTTTTGGAGGCAAATTCCTATTAAGAAATTGTTTTAATTTTGAATTTTAACCCAAAAGAGACTAGGTCACCCAAGGTGGCGACCTAGTCCACTTGGGAAAATTCAAGTGGTGGTCAGGAATAAAATGATGTTAAATGATTTTTATTAGTCTTGCCTCCCGAAACACACTTAGGTCGGGAAAAAAAGTACATTAAGGGGACAAATTAGCATAAGAAAAGGGTTAATTAGTTGATGAAAAGCCTAGGAAGATGTTAAAATTCCTTACAACACTTTACAACACCCTAACACAAGGCTTGGAAAGGGGTAAAAGGGGGTTATTTAGGTGAATTGTGTTGAAAGGGTCTTAGAAAAGTGGGAAGATGTGTTACAACACTTCACAACACCTTAGTAAAACACCCTTAGATTGTTGTTGGTTTGCAAGCATTCAAGATTGAATCAAGGAAAATCACTTGGCCAAAATCCAAGGGAAAAGGCTAAAATGAGTGAAAAAAGTGTCAAAGACTACACTTTTTGGTGATACATTTAGCCCCCACTTTAGTGGGAGGATGAAATTGCTTCAAACTCATGCTAAAGTAGTTGAATCATGCGTGTCGAATGGGATCTAATGTAATCATGCTAGTAAGGTGAGATGACTATGATCAAGAGGGATGATCAATCCCCCAGGATCAAGATCCCATGGCAACCCAAACATAAGCACAAAAGATCACACAAGGAGTGATGTGAAAGAGTGGAGAGAGAGAAAAGGTCAGATCAAGCTTCAACCATTTATCTAGCTAGTTGTGGATCAGATCTAGGTTGTTTTTCTGAAAAGAAAGAGGGTACTCACTCTAGGCCAACGATTCTTTCGGTTGTCTGCCAGGTGAGTGCCAAAAAGGGTGAGAAACATACACTTGGTTGGGATGTACTCACACATGTGCAAAGGTTGCTATGGGGAAATTCGTGCTGCTAATTGGGCTTCTCAGTCAACCATACCAAAGTTATACCTCTTGATAACTATGATAAGGTGCCACAAAAGATGCAGGTGCAGTTCATGAGGCAAGAAAAGCCTTGGATGCTTAGAACTCATGAATAAGTGCAATGGAACCACAGGAATGCAAGTTTTGTTATGCAAGGTGGCCATGTATGCATGAATGCAAAAGTGCAAAATGTAAAATACGAAAATGCAAAAATGTAAAATGCAAAAAGAGTGTTCTAAGGAGTCTTGTTTAGTTCATATGAGGTCTTTGACTTGGGGAACATTGCATTTAATGTCTCAAAAAAAAGGACCTATCGAAGGATAGAAGATTCACAACTTAGGGGATGTAGTGTGTCACATCAAACCACTAAGAGGAATGAAATATTCTAAGATAAGTCACACTTATAAAGGGCATTACGTCAAATGTCATCTAGAAAGTGAGAAAACACATCATGTGAAGTGATACGGCTACACTAGGAACCAAGGACAAAGAAAAACAAATGAAAATGAAAAAATAGATAATGCTAATGTATTCCCCCACTTTAAAGGAATTACTACAACACCATTTTTTGAGAAATTGCTTTAAAGTAGAGAAAGGAAAGAATGCAAAAGGAAATGAGAGCCTACTTGAAAAGCCCTATTTCAAGTGCTAGGGTGTCCAAGAAAGGCAACATCATGCAAAGGAAAAGATAAAAGAAAGGGAAATGGGTTGCCCCCAAAATGAAAAACACCAAACACATAAAGGCTCTATGGATTTGGGGTCAATATGTTTGTTGCTGCAATTTTTGTTTGGAGAGTGTGAAAATAGCATCATTTCCTCAAATACATAGAACTAGAAGAAGATACGAAGAGAGAAAAAACAAAATAAAAAGAAAGAGTCAATTTGGGTCAACATGGAAGAGACATAGGATGTCTTGACACTTTGCGTTGTCCCCAAAAGGACAAAAAGCAAAAAAGGAAAAGGAAAACGAAAAAGAGCCTTGTTTTTGAGTCAACATGAAGGAGACATTGCAGTCTCAATGCCTTGCATAATACTCAAATGAAAATAAAAAAGGAAGCAAAAAGGAAAAAAGGTCCATTTGGGTCAACATGAAGGAGACATTGCGGTCTCAATTCCTTGAATCATCCCTAAATGGAAGACATAAAGGAAAAAAAAAGGAAAAGAGGTCCATTTGGGTCAACATGAAGGAGACATTGTGGTCTCAATACCTTGCATCATCCCCAAATAGAAGGAAAAAAGAACAAAAGGAAAGGAGTCCATTTGGGTCAACATGAAGGAGACATTGTAGTCTCAATGCCTTGCATCATCCCTAAATGGAAGGAAAAAAGGAAAGTGAAAAGTGAAAAGGAATGCATGACATATAGAAGAATATAGATACATATAGAAGAATGTCACAAAAAGGAGGAGCATCAAACATGACAATACATGGAACACATGTCACATAAATGTAAAAATAAAAGAAAAGATTAGTAAGGAACTTGTGCATCACTCAACAAGCAAGTCATTTGCCTCCCAATCTTGCTCAGTATAAATATCGAGAGGGCGACTAGCGAGAGGGACAAAAAACATCACCGAACTAGCATCAAGATCCATACTTTTGAGGAGATTTTTCATGAATGTTCATGGAAGAGGATAATAGTGAATTCAAAGTTTGGTGTACCTCTTCATTTCTTCTAGCATTCTCCTAGTCATCATCATCTAGGTTAATGATAATGGGTGAGAGAATGACAATATCAGTAGTAGCATGCAAGAGGAGTGATGAAGGAGGTGTAGGATCAGGTTGCAGGGGTTGAGGAGGAGGGTCAACATGCACTACTTCTGGTACAAGTGGGTTATGATTGTCAATGTTTTCTTCATCATGAGATTGGCGAGCAAGAGCACGATGACGATGTCTACGCTTCCTAACTTCTTTATTCCTTTTTTCCTTTTTGTCAAGGTGTATGGGGGAAGGAGCGGGCTGGTCCACGATAGGTTTCTTATTGTCCATAGGAGGAGGGACAAGAGGAACTAGGGGTGGCTCATCCACTTTCTCCATGGCTTTATACACTTGTTTGGTGTGGGGAGGTAGAATGGAATTGTTGTCATGATCCCTAGGCCTCTTGGATGATGTGGAAGAGGTTTCAGGTGTGGGTTGATGATGCATGCTAGAGTCGGGTTGCAACATAGCTTCATCAAGGATAGGTGATTCTGAAGTAGAAGGGGGTATGTTACTAAGAGAGAATTCATATATTTTCCTTGCTTTAAAATTTTGATAGGCAATGAAAAGGAAATATCATCTAGGGGTGATAGGTTCCATGGGATCAGGTCAAAAGGCTTCCAAAGAAAAAATTCCTTTAGAAGATAGAGGATTGAAACCACTATGGTGAGTAGTGAATATGTCATTGTCAATAGGGAACTTCACACATTTGTGAATAATAGATGGGACTGCTTTCATTGAACAAAGCCATGGGTGGCCTAGTCACAAATGAAATTAGTCTGATTGTGGGATGATAGAGAATGTCACATACAATGTCTTAGGACCTATATGTAATGGGAGTGAAATCGATCCAATTGTAGGGAATGTGAAACCATTATGTGTTTTAATCCATGCACTTGGTCTATTATAAACATCTTGAGCAATGTCATGTAATAATAAAAACTCTTTAGTGATCATGTTCTCACCATAGGTGAGATCAATGAGTACCCCATTAGTGGGCTTATCATAGATTCTACTAGCTATGTAGAGAGGACCATTAGGAAGGTTTTTGAGAAAATCTTGATCTGTAAAAGTAATATCAGAAGATGTATTGTTATGGCCCTTACGATGGATGGCGTCTATTGCACTCACCATATCATCCATAGGATTGAAATGGGTGGCATTTAAAAGAGGATTGAAATGTGTATCTTGTGTATCAACATTCATAACATCAGTTTGTGAAGTCTCACCGACTTTGATAAAGGAAACATTGTTTTCGGGCATAGGGTTCGGAAAAATCTGTAATTTTTGGCTAGGGGTGCCATAGACTTATTGCTTTTATTGTTGGTACCAATAATGGATAGCTGACCAAAGTCAATTAGGTCTTTCAAAAGGTGCTTGAGATGCTTGCATTGTTTAGTATCATGTCCATTCTGTCGACGAAAATAGTAGTAAGCAGTGGAGTTATAAGATAAAGGTAATGGTTTATTGGGATTGGGTGCATGGATAGGAGCTAAGGATATCATTTGTTGTTGGAGTAATTGAGTCATGGTGTTTTGAACAATGTCTGGTAATGTCGTGAAGGTGTGTTTAGGATCTCCATAATTGAAGGGCATAATGGAACGGATGGTGACCACTTGGTTATCGGTGGGTGGAGGGGTTTGGGATGGAGGGTTAAATTCTAAAAAACCTTTGGTTGGTTTGCGAAATGATTGAGAATTAGGTTGGGTGGAAGTGTCAGACTTCTCAACTCTACTAGAAGTGGATCTTGTATCACGACTACTAGTGGAGTTGTGATAATCATAGAGTGCTTGACACAAGTGCATGAAGGAAGGGAACTTCATGAGGGTGGGCTTGTATTGGAGAGGTGTTAATAGGTTTTTAGTGAACATATTTTGCAGATGTGTGTCAGGTATCTTGACATCGATTAAGGAATAAAGTGCCTGATAATGAGAGATAAAGTCTATTATCTTCTCTTTAGTGTCTTTCTTGCATCTCATTAGATCGACCAAGGTTTTCTTGGGGGTCATGTGGACTTGGAAGTGGTTGATGAAGGCATCCACCAATTCATTGAAGGAACTAATGGAATTGTTGGGTAAGGATTAAAACAAGTCTAAAGCGACATCTTTGAGGGTCCTAGGAAATAGTTTAGCTAGAAAATTTTCATCAAGAGAAAAGTCATTACATAAGGTAGTATAGGCATTAGCATGATTAGAAGGGTCACCCTTCCCTTTGTACTTCTCGAATATAGGAATTTATACTCCCTATGGCAAGGGGGTGCATAGGATATTGAGGGATAATGGATTGTTGTGAACGTAGTGGGTAGGTGAACCATGTTGGCTTTGGTTGATAGTAGATATTTGTTGTTGCATGGAGGTGACAATGTGAATACACTATGTGATAAGGGGATTGGTGTAAGTGATATGAGGTGGAAGGTAAAGTGGTGATGGGGTGAAGGTGGTGGAAGGGGAAGTGGAAGGGATGGTAATAGTAGGGATGGTGGAAGAGGTTAAGGGATGTGATGCCACAAGGGAAGTAGGAACACTAGTAGGAATGTTGAGGGAAAGTACCACATTACTAATTGGTTGCATGGTTGTTTTCACACTAGGAGATGCATAAGTGGGGATGGAAGCTATGGTTGAGGGGGGAGGATTTGAAAGCTCCTCCTTGGCCAACCATAGGGATGGGTGAGTGAGATACCCTAGGTGTGGAAGAGGCATGTTTTTGGTATATTTATGTTATCTTCTCCATAGCACCTAGACCATCATCTCGGTCAAGAAAGTGGTGAAGGTTCTTGATGGCAGGAATGGCGGTGCCAAATATATTTTCAAGGATTAGTTCATGTTGAAGGTCATCCAAATCAGTATGGATATGGAATATCTTGTCATTTGGGAGGTCATCAATTTTTTTTTTCACCATGTGTGTCTCCTATGTGCAAAGAGTGGTTAAGGATAGTCTCTAAGCCTAGTGTATTATTGTCAATACTAGGAGTTGAAGTTTAAGAGATCCAAAGATCTATAAAAATAGTGTTATTGTTAGATGCCATGAGTCTAGAACTTTGTCTCACAACAGTATCAAAAAGAGAACACCAAATGCTCATACAAGGTTCCCTAAGGGTGGGGTGGAGAGTAAGGTAATGTAAACAAAAGAGACTGAATTGCTTGTAACGAAAATTTTCGAACATAAAACATAAATGAAAAACCAAGGAACTGTAATGCATAAAATGCTTGAAACTTGCAAGAAATTATAAAGTGAATGGTGCCAAAGGAATAGGTTGCCTAGTGTGGTGACTTAGTCCCATTAGTGTTGTTTTTGACAAATTTTTAGAGATTTTAACAAGTTTTTATACTTTTTATGATTTTATGATGCAGACAGAGAATGGAAATGCAAATATTTTTGTATTTTCTTAATGAAAATGTAATGCAAAGTGCACTCTATCATGAACTTTCATGAATGCACTTTTCTACAAACCCTAGGATGCAAACAATGCAAAATTTTCAATGCAATGCAAAATATTTCCTAAGATGAAATGCAAAATCAGAAGGTTAACAAGTGGTCTATGGTCAGGTTCACCAAAATGAACCACCAAAAATTGATATTCTAACAAGGGAAAGAGGATACCCTTTCCTAAGCACCTAGGGTTTTTCACCTTTTAGCACTTGGTTTAGGAATGGCTTTCTTTCCACTTTGTTGATATGTTTTTTTTTGGCGGTTGCATTCAAACGAAGGATGGATTGATTAGGGTTGTGATGTGTGTGTTAAGTGTGGCTAAATGAAACTAATGCTATCTATGAAATGTAAATAAATAAAATGTAAACTAAATGCACCTAAACTATATGCCCTAAATGTATGCAAATAGAAAGTAAACTAGAAAATGCAGAGATGGTGCACCTAGAAAAGGAGAGTTGTAGATGAGAATCCTTGGAATGATCTAGAATCAGCCTGAAACTAGGAGAGGGACACTTATGCCAAGTTGGGCGACCTTTTCCATCTATTGGGAAACTTTGTCGGACTGGGTTTCAGGGACAAGGGTATTTAGAAATACAAAAACCCTTTTTCAGGCCCGATATAGGGACAAGGTCACCAATAGTGGTGACCTAGTCCTCCTAGTACTTTCAAAAGCTTGAAGGTCTGATTTTGTGGGTCCCAACTGGTACTTTCCTTCTTTATAGAAACCCATGTTTGAATCTCCCAAAAATGACCCACAACTTGTCCCTTTTGCTCCTCCTAGGGTTTGATGTCTTGATGTGACTTGGATGAAATGATTGCACCTTTCCCAACACTTTGAATCTTGCTAAATTTGCATACACACTTGCAAAACACATGCAAAGACAAAGAGAATGTTGGGGGTTAGGGAATATGGGTTTACCTAAGTCAAATCCCTTTGATGGTAGCTTAAACCCAAATGAGAAACAATGGAAGGAAAGGAAGATTTAATGATGAAATTGATACAAACACTTATCAAACCTTTGACTATTGAAGTTTGCAACATGCAAGAACCAGCTCCAATGGAGGTTTCTTGTGATTCCCTTGTGCTTGATTGCTTGCTTGGGAAGCTTGAGTGCAAGATTTCTTGTGAAGAGATGCAAAAATGAGCTTAGGAGAGAGGAAAATGAAGGTGAAAACCCTTATTTATATAAGATATGCCCTAATTTCCCAAAAATGTCACATGATAGGCTGACACTAGGGTTTTGGAGGAAAATTCCCATTCATAAATAATTCTAACCCAAAAGGGACTAGATCACCCACCTTGGGTGACCTAGTCCACTTGGGAAAATTCAAGTGGTGGTCGGGAATAAAATGATGTTAAATGATGTTTATTAGTCTTGCCTCCCGAAACACACTTAAGTCAGGCCAAAAATTACATTAAGGGGACAAATTAGCATAAGAAAAGGGTTAATTAGTTGATGATAAGCCTAGGAAGATGTGAAAATTCCTTACAATACTATACAACACCTTGACAAAAGGCTTGGAAAGGGGTAAAAGGGGGTTAATTAGTTGAATTGCATTGAAAGGGTCTTAGAAAAGTGGGAAGATGTGTTACAACACTTCACAACACCTTCATAAAACACTGTTATATTTTTGTTGATTTACAAGCATTCAAGATTGAATCAAGGAAAACCAAGGCCAAAATGAGTGAAAAAGTGTCAAAGACTACACTTTTTGGTGACATAGGTAAAATGTAGCTCAGACCACTCTAGTATGTTTTGGTGTGAAACAAGACCATGCCTAGCCTAAACATACCCATCAAAAAAAATTGGAACTGTCAATTTGGTTGCACGAGTTGCAGAATGAAAGTTACTCCCCTTTGCAACTTTACACTCCATTCATTTGACACTTTTTCCATCAGCTGAAAAGTTGAAACCATAGGAAAAAACCTTAGAGATATCAAAAACCAAGAGATTTTATTGTATTGGGGCCTTATGTGATTCCATACTCTCTCATGGAATGTTTCTAAGTGACACAGTGTCCAAGTAATAGCTTGTCAAAGATTGTTACCTTTTTACACTTTGGAATCATAAGGGATATCGCTGGTACAATGTAGCTTGGACTAATCCGACATGTTTGGGTGAAAAATAGGACCATTCCTAACTTAAATATACTGATTTGGATGTGTTGGAACTGTTGGTTTGGATGCACGAGTTGCAAAATGAAAGTTACACCCTTTTGCAACTTTACACTACATCGAATTGACAACTTTTCCATCAATTGAAAAGTCAACACCATGGTAAAACACCTTAGAGATATCAAAATATGAGGAATATTATTGTAGAGGGGTCCTACATGATCCTATACCCTCTGATGGAATGTTTCTGAGAAACACAGTGTCTGAGTAATAGCTCGTCAAAGATTGCTGCCTTTTTTCACTTTGGAGTCTTAAGGGATATCACTAGTGCAATGTAGCTCAAAACACTCTAGCATGTTTGGGTGAAAAATAAGACCATGCCTAGCCTAAAATTACCCATCCAGACATCTTGGAACTATTGTTTTGGTTACACAAGTTGCAGAATGAAAGTTACACCCCTTCTCAATTTTACATTGCATGCGTTTGGCACTTTTTGTATCAACTAAAAAGTCGACACCATAGGAAGATTCCTCAAAGATATCAAAAATAAAGAGAGGTTATTTTAGAGGGGCCCTACATGATCCTATAGCCCTAGATGAAATGTTTCCAAGTGATACAGTGTCCAAGTAATAGATCATCAAAGATTGTTTCCTTTTGCACTTTGAACTCTTAAGGGATATCACTAGTACAATGCAGCTTAGACCACTCTGGCATGTTTGGGTATTGTTACCTTATTGTACTTTTCAGCCCAATCAAGTTAGGATGGGACTACATGGATGTTCTCTACTTTGAAAAAGGAGAAAGGTACACAAAATATTTTGCTAAAGTTACTCATAATCATACAAATAGTGCCATGAAATGAATTTTTTGTTTTCTTTAGGGTACGTGTAGGATCATCATGGAAAAAATAGGCCCTTAAGTCACAATAAAAATTCAGAAAATCAGAGTTAGGCAACATGACGTAAAAAAATTGAATAATTTATCTATATTATTTCAAAAATATGTAAGAATAGAATCTATAGAAAATTGAATGTAGTTTCTAAACTACTAGGTTTATTTTTTTTTAAAAATCTATTTGGTGAAAATTTGAAATTTCAATGTAGTAGTACTTAAATTTCAAGGAAAAAATAAGAAGTAGGTGTCTGTCTGACCACCCTAACCACAATAAAATGATAATATTTTTTTATAAGATTTTAGATATAAGTAGAGGACTCATGTCTCAAAGTGATGCATATTTTTTTTTGTAATTTTTTTCTAAGTAAGTAATTAATTATGAATTTTTTTACTACCACTTTTAAAAAATATAAAAACTCGTATGTATGACCACCTTAACTTGGTCGAAACTTCATGAATTTTTTTTTCTTTAATCCTATAGTATGTGAAGCATTTTTCAAATTAAAAAAATGTGTTACCATTTGAAATCTATAGATTTTTTTCAATCAGCCTATCAATCAAGACTTTAGTTGTAATTCACATAGAAAATGAATAATAATTAGTTATTAAATTCAAAGTAAAGCATAATTTATATAGGCAGAAAGCTAAGAATCTGCTTTAAAATCCATTTTTGTTTGATCAATTTTGGGTAAAAAAATGTTTTTAGCCACATGGGTCATCATATCACTTACATATCGCCACTTTTTGGCCCATCATGATCCTACATATACCCATTATGAAATTGCTTTACAAAAAAGAGGAATATTACAAAAAAATTTACATAAAGTAGCTCATTAGATTCATTACAATAAATATGCTTATAAGTTTCCCACACAAGCCATGGGAATAACTGAATAGGATGCAATAAAGATAAATTGTACATTTGAAAGTAAAAGAACACATTTAAGAGAAAAGGGATTCATCATTTCCTGAATGATGAACCCCATTGTTGATCAATTGCATCTTCAATTCCTTTATTGATAGCTCTAGAGGTGTCTACAAGGGACAAAGAAAATGATGTTAGATCTTAGGATTCCATGTCTCTTATATATCAAACCAAAAGATATATATCCTATCACTTATTAAGCATCAAATTAGAGAGTTAAAGGTGTCTCAAGATCAGATACACAATTATCACAGTTATCATGAAGATCCAAGAAAAGTAAAGATCATCTAATCATCATGAGAAGTTATGAGATTCTTATTTTTATTAACTTATTTGTTGACTGTGCAGGTACAAGTATAATCTTATCATAAAGAGCAACAGATAAGTCATAGCATGGGAACCTTATGAAGACAATCTTGAATGTACACAAAAAAAATGCCAATCATTAAGGAGATATTTGACAGTGTGTATGAGACTAGACTAGCTCAACTTTGTTGCTTTTGAAGAATGGATAGTTCAAAGTGGTGGTTGGAAGACAAATATATGATTGTCATTATAGGACAACCACATTACAAAGTGAAAATTAAGCCAAATGGTGTGGAGATAATCATGAGTAGTTGACTAGATGTAGTTATTCCATTTGTGGATATTAAAGTATAAAATCAAGATGCATAAGTGGTTAAACCTATGCATAAAATGATATAAGGGTTAGTCACTTCATTCCAAAGGAACAAAGGCATAGTCATGCATCAAAATAAGGTAGACAAATTTCTTGAAAAAATGATCCAACACAAAGATGTAAGAGCCTATCATAATTATATACAATGAGGTGTTGAGTGTAGATATTTTCATATGCTTAAGTGGTTATGACAACCTCAAAAATAGGTAGCAGTCTAATACACAATTTAGGAGGGAAAGCATCTAGTTATGAAGGATAGTCAAGGGTTTCCAAAGGAAGGTCAAGATAGAATACCAGAGATAGTGGGCCAAGCTAGGATCAAGAAATGTCGGTTTATGAAGGGATAGTCACATTATCAAGTGGAAATCATTTGGAATGTTCATGGAGATAGTTTGGGGTAAAGAGAATATTCATGATCAGGGTTTTCAAAGGATAGTTTTGGAGCATATGTGACCTACTTGCCAATATGAAAGGGCTAGGAGTTACTTCCCTCGAAAACAATATGACATTAAATTTATAAATGTTGTATTTTAAATATAGTGAATGACCACTGGTACATGTAATTTGAGCGTAAAAAATGTGTTGAGAAGAAGCAATGAATATTTAAATATAGTGAATGGCCATCTTGAATTTATGATAGTGAATTGTTCATAACTATTCAAGAATAGTAGTGGTAGTCATAAAAGGTTTTGAAAGAACACTCATAAGTGAGAAAATATGGCTGGCACCACAAGGATGATAGCAAACCATTGGCTATCAGAAGTCACTCGAGATGGTGTTGATAACTCGAGGCCATTTCTTTCTCAGCGGAAGAAGCATTTTGTGGTCTTTAAGAAACTATATACAAAATAATGATCTAAATAATGATAATAGAAGAAGGAAACCATGGTAGATTAAACAAAAGATAGAGAAACCATGCACAAAGTATTACATTCCAGAGGAATACCAAGGGAAATATGAATTTTCATCATTTTTCTCTCACAACCAAAGAATAGAGGGTTTTTCATCATTTCTTTCAAAGAAATAAAAAATCTCAAAATTTTCAAGAGTGACTTACCAAAACGTTGTCCTAGTTCAACCATTGTAGAGAATACTTAGTTCTTTCAAACCCTTTTTTGATAGGTGTAGCTGGAAACACATGCAACTGAAATGAATGAAAAATGAGCCCACAAGTAGAATTAGGGACTCTTTTGAGTTTCTTGAGAAAACCCTAATCTTGGCTGACCCAAGTGTTTATTTTTTAAATTTATTTCATAAAGTGCATGAATATTAATACTTAGGCCTTGAAATTTTCCTAGTGATAGGTGTGGAGTCAACGGGAGTCATAAAGAGTTAGGACAAAACAATGGATTAAATTTATCCCCTGTATTTTTTCCTGAGGTTAAGATAAAAATAATTACGTAAACAAATATTAAAGGTGCAAATTACTTTAATATTTTTCATGTAATGTAAGAAATAAACAACTAAATAACAATTATTAAAATAAATCATGACTAATTGTCTTTAATATTTCTTCAAATAGTTTATTATTGTCCCAAAATCATGCAAAAATAGGAGTGGAATTGAGGTGTTATACATGCAGTGACAAATATTTTGGGTTCTATCTTTTACTTCAAGTCAAAATGAAGTGTTTTTGGAGTTCTCTTTGGTCAAACAGCTTGAGACGAGTAGTTTGAGGCTAGATTAGCTCAAATTGGAGCAGTTATGAGCCCCATTTTTAGGCATTTCTATTTTTCTCATGAGTGGGATTTTTTGGAGTTTAATTGATTGCAGTTGACCTCTCTTGGTAGTTTAGGATTGATTTTGTATTATAGGAGGGAAATCTTATGCTTTTTTCTCAGTTCTTGCTTCTTTTTTTTCTCTCTTGCACATTGCAGAGAGATTTAGAGTTCTTTAGCTCAATTTATTTTCATGTAGTAGTAAATTTATCTTTGAAATCAATAAATAAAAGAGTCATTGGTCCTATTTGGAGCTTTCATTTTGAATTGTGGATGTATATTCTTGCAGGTTTTCATTGTGGTTCATGTGAATCCTTTGTTTTCTTCCTCATCTAAGAATTATTTTTTTAATGTTTGTCATATTAAATCAAGTCAAATGCCGTGTCAAACCAATTTTGAGAAAAAAATTGACGTGTAAACTTATTTTACCTTCAATATAAAACTAAAAATTGAAACCATCATGTGAAACACTTAGGATTCTGAACCAAAAATTTTTGGGAAGAAGGGGGTTCTCTCTTGCACTTCAAGGGTTTTTCACCTAAAAGGAGAGAGGTCTTTCTACCCAAAACATGGAGGTTAATTCAAGATTGATTACAAATGTGATTTGAAATGTGTCTAAATGAAATTTCCTAAATGCAATAAACTGATAAAATAAACTAACTAATAATGTGAAACTAATGAAATGCAAGATGTTTGAAAACACAATGTAAAATGACCTACGAATGCAAATAAACAATAACATAAATGAAAGACATTGGAGAGGTGCACTTGGGAGCTAGAATGTGATACATAGAGGCTGCAAAATTTTGTAGAAATTGTTGTTGAGGCCAATCGGGACACTTACACCAAGTTGGGTGACTTAGTCCTATTTTGGGAGATTCTGGCAGAATAGGTTTTGGGAAACTAGGTATCCAAAACTAAGAAAATCACTTTTCAAGCCCAAAAGTGGGACTAATTCACCACTAATGGTGACTTAGTCCACCTTCAGCTTTTAGGAATCTCAAAGATGCACTCTATAGCTTTCAACCTATACTTCATCTCCTCACAAAAATCTGGGTCTGAATCTACATACTTTGACTTGTAGGTTGTCTCCAAGCTCCTTTTAGGGTTCTGTTGACTTTGAATGATGTTGACACCTTTTAACACCTTCCTCTTTGACAAATATGCATACAAGACCTACAAAACACACATGCAAAGAGGGAAAAAGGGTTAAGGGTTAGAGAATAGGGGTTTTCCTTAGTCAAACCCCATTTTGGTAATCAAACCCTTGAAAATGAAATGAAATGGAAAGAGATTGATGAATGAACAACATGAAAATGCTTCAACAAACCAAACCCTTGATGTAGAAGTCTGAAGATATGCAAGTAGCAACTCCAATGGATGAATTCTTGATGTGCCTAGAATGATTGAATGCTTGGATTGTTAAGGAAGATATATATCTTGATCATAAGTTGTTGGGGGTTGAAAATGAGGGGAAAACCATTTATTTATGCATAAGTTTCCTTACTTCCCGAAAATACCTCATCATAGGCCGACCTTAAGGTCTAGAGAATAATATCCCGCTAGAAAAATAAATTAATTTTTATTTTAAGCCAGATGGGACTAGGTCACCCCAGGTGGTGACTTTGTCCCACTAGGGAAATTTTATTGTTTTTCAAAAATTAAACTGCATTTAATGATGTTTAACGACATTATTCTCCAAAACATACTCAAGTATGACCTGCAAGTGCATTAAGGGGTCATTTAAACATAGGAAAGGGTCAAATTACTGATGAAAAGCCTAGAAAAGTGTGAGAGCTTGTTACAACTCCTTACAACACTTTGAAATAAGGCTTGGTAAGAGGTTATTTAGGTGAATTATACTAGAAAGGTCCAAGAAAAGTGTGAAAGTGGGTTACAACACTTCACAACACCTTTGTAAGACATCATTAGGTTCTTATAGATTTACAAGTGTTCAAGACCTAATGTGAATGTCCACATTACAACATTAAATCTAGGAAAAACTAGGCTAAAATTCATAAGAAAGGCCCAAATGAGCATAAAAGTGTTCAAAGATACATTTTTTTGTGACATATTTAGCCCCCACTTTAGTGAGAGGATGAAATTGCTTAAAAATCACACTGAAGTAGCCCAACATCCATATCAAGAGAGATCCAAATGCACCCATACTAGAAAGATCAGACAACATTAATCAAGAGGGATGATAAAGCCCCCAGGATCAAGATCTCATGGCAAACCAATATTAGCACAAAAGATCACACAAGAAAGTGATGTGAAAGAATGAAAGGTAGTGGAAAAGAAAAAGTGGGATTAGGCTTCGATCATTTTTCCTACTAGTTGTGGATCAAATCTAGGCTATTTGTCTGAAAAGATGCATACTCACTCTAAGGCGATGAAACTCATGGTTGTTTGTTGGGTGAGAAGGCCAACAAGGTAAGAAACATAAACTCATGGTTGGTATGAAATCACACACATGTAGTTGGCTATGGGGAAATTCATGTCGATGGTTGAGCTTCCTGCTTGAACCATACCAAATTTATACCTCTGGATAACTTTAATAAGGTGTGATGAAAGAAAATGACATTTTGAGCTTCATGAGACAAGCATAACTTCGTATGCTTGGAGCTCATGAACAAACAAGATGACACCACATGCATGCAAGTTGTGTTATGCAAGGTGTCCATATAACAAATGAAAATTGTAACATGTAAAGAATGTTCAAAGGAGTCTTTCTTAGTTCATGCGAGGTCTTTAACTTAGGGAACATTGTGTCTAATGTCTCCAAGAAAAGATCGATCAAAGAACAAAAAACTCATGAATTAGGGGATGCAGTGCATCACATCAAGCCACCAAGAGGAATATAATATGATAAGATAGATCACATTCATGAAGGAAATTATACCAAATTTCATCCACAAAGTGACAAATCTGTCGTATGAAATAACAAGGTTGCACTAAGAATGAAGAAAAAATGAAAAAAACTACAAAAGAAATAATGCCAATGTATGCACCCACTTTAAAGGAATTGCTACACGTCGTTCTATGAGAAAATAATTTAAAGCAAAAAAATTAAAAATGCCAAAAAGAAAGAAAGACATGAGAGCCAGCTAGGAAATCCCCTATGCCAAGTCATATGTTTCTAAGTAAGGCTACATCATGCGAAAACAAAAATGAAGAAAAAGGAAAGGGGTTGCCCCCAAAATGAAAACACCAAAAACATAAGGGATCTATGGATTTGGGGTCAATATGTTTGTTGCTTCAATGTTTATTTAGAGAGCTCAGAACTATCATCATCCCCCAAATACATAAAAGTAGAAGAATGACACAAAGAGAGTGAAAACAAAGAAAAAGAAAGATTCTTTTGGTCAACATGAAGGAGACATTGTGGTCTCAATGCCTTGCATCATCCCCAAAAGGAGAACACAAGAAAAATAAAAATAAAAGGAGCCTTTTGGGTCAACATGAAGGAGACATTGTGGTCTTAATGCCTTGCATCATCCCCAAAAAGAGAACACAATAAAAGAAAAGAGAGAAAAAGTGAAAGAAAGGCATGACACATAGAAGAATGGAGGTACAAATAGAGGAATGCCACAAAGAGAGAGAACATTAAATAGAGAAATTCAAGGAAAATGTTACCCAAATACAAACACACAAAATAAAAATAAAAGTTAAAAAACTAGTAAGGAAAATGCAAGTCAACCATCTAACAAGTCATCTACCTCCAAATCTTGTCCAATGTATAGTGAGGGCGGGCAACTGGCTAGAGGGACAACAAAAATTGTAGAACTAGTATCAAAGTCAGTACTCATCCTAGAAGAGTTGTCATGCAAGCTCGTGGAAGAGGAAAAAAATGTGCTCAAATCATTATGTACCTCTTCATCAATTTTAGCAATCTCATCATCATCATCCAGATTGATCACAATAGGAGGGCGAATGATGATGTATGTGGAAGAATGTAACTCTGGTTGTGATTGATGTATAGGATCAGTTGGATGTGGTTGGGGAGGAGGATCATCATGCATTGCTTCTATCAAATGTGGATTATATTTTTCTTTATTATCTTCTTCATGTAACTTGTGAGCAAGGGCACGACGTCTACAACTACACTCCCTAGCGCCTCTATTTCTTTTTATTCTATTGTCGAGTTGTGTTTGAGAAGCAGTAGGGTGGTCAACCATAGGCTGCTTTTCATCCTTAAGAGGAGGAACAAAAGGAACAATGGAAGGTTCTTCATCCAATTTCTCCTTTGCTTTGTAAACTTGTTTTATATGAGGAGGGATGACGAAGTTACTTTCATAGTCTCGTGGTCTCTTGGATGATGTCAGAGAACTGTTAGGTTTTGGTTGAGTTTGGTTGTGTGGTTCAGGTTGGAGCATTTTTTCATCAAGGATGGGAGTGTCTGAAGTGGATGGGGACATGTTGCAGAGATATAATTTGGTTATTTTCTATTCTTTAAATTTTTGCTAAGCAATGAAAAAGAAATATTTTCTAGGTGTTATGGGTTCCATGGGTTCGAGCCAAAAGGATTCTAAGGAAAAGTTTCCTTTGGAAGACAAGGGGTTAAAGCCGCTATGATGGAAAATCAATATATGATTTTCAAATGGAAGCTTAAATATGATTTTCAAATGGAAACTTTAAGCATTTGTGAAGGACCAAAGGAATAAATTTAATCGAGCAAAGCCATAGGTGGCCTAGCCTCAAATGAAACTAGTCTAACTATGAGATAATGGAGAATGTAACATCCAATGTTTTAGATGCCATTTGTAATGTAAGGATGATCAATCGTATTATAGGAAAAGAAAAACCATTGTGTGTTTTGATCCATGCTTTAGGTTTATCATAATCATTTTGCAAAAAATCATGTAATACCAAAAATTCCTCTGTGATCACGTTCTCACCACAAGTGGGATTTTCATAGTACAACCTACTATGTAGATAGGACCATCGAGGAGATTTTTAAGTATGTCTTGAGAGGAGAAAGGAATATCAAGAGATTTCGTAGGTTGGCCCTTATGATGGATAATGTCTATCACACCTACCATTTCATCCATAGGATTAACATGGGTCACATGTGGGATAGGATTAGAATGTTCATCATCTTTAGCAACATTCATCACATCATTCTTTGTAGTTTCACTAGTTTTGACAAATGAAATATTATATTTTGGCATTAGATTAATGAGAATTTGCAAGTTTCAATTTGGAGGGGCAATGGACTTATTGCCTTAATCATTAACACCTATAACATATAGATGACCAGAATCAATGGGGTGTTGAATAAGATGCTTTAGATTCTTGCACTATTTTGTGTAATGTCTATTTTGTCTATGAAAATGGAAATAAGCGTTGGAGTTAAATTTTGGAGGTAAAGGCTTAGTAGGATCGGGTGCATGAATGATAGGTAAGGTAATCATTTGTGGTTGTAAAAGTGGAGACATTGTGTTATGAAGGGTGTCTAGTAAAGGTGTGAAGTGTCTTTTTGGATCTCCATAGCTAAAAAGCATCATGGTTTTAACAATGGCTACCTGGTTGTTGATGGGTTGAGTTGTTTGTTGAGTGGGGTTAAATTGTAAGAACCCTTTTTTTTGCTTTTCTAAATGGTTGGGAATTGTTTTTGTTGGTATGTTTAGATTTTTCAATTAGACTAGAATTGGATCGTGTATCTTGACTATTAATTGAATTGTGGTAATCACAAATGGTTGTGCATAAATGAATGAAAGAGGGGAATTTTATCATAGTGAGTTTGTCCTGAGGTTGAGTTTGTAAGTTTTCATTAACTTAGGGAACATTGTGTCTAATGTCTCGAAGAAAATATCGATCAAAGAATAGAAAAATAACAACTTAGGGGATGTAGTGCATCACATCAAGCCACCAATATGAATGCAATATGATAAGATAGATCACATTCATGAAGGACATTATACCCAATTTCATCCACAAAGTGACAAATGTGCTGCATGAAATAACAAGGCTGCACTAAGAATGAAGAAAAAAGGAAAAAAAATGCATTAGAAATAATGCCAATGTATGCCCCCACTTTAAGGGAATTTCTACACACCGTTCTATGAGCAATTAATTTAAAGTAGCAAAATTAAAAATGCCAAAAAGAAAGAAAGACATGAGAGCCAGCTAGGAAATCCCCTATGCCAAGTCATATGTTTCTAAGTAAGGCCGCATCATGCGACAAGAAAAATAAAGAAAAAGGAAAGGGGTTGCCCCAAAAATGAAAACACCAAACACATAAGGGATCTATGGATTTTGGGTTAGTATGTTCATTGCTGAAATGGCTGTTTAGAGAGCTCAGAATTGTCATCATCCCTCAAATACATAGAACTAGAAGAATGACACAAAGAGAGTGAAAACAGAGAAAAAGAATGATTATTTTGGGTCAACATGAGGGAGACATTATGGTCTCAATGTCTTGCATCATCCCCAAAAGGAGAACACAAGCTAAAGAAAAAAAAAGGGGCATTTTGGGTCAACATGAAGGAGACATTGCGGTCTTAATGCCTTGCATCATCCCCAAAAGGAGAACAAAATAAAAGAAAAAAGAGAAAAAGTGAAAGAAACGAATGACATATAGAAGAATGGAGGTACAAATAGAGGAATGTCACAAAGAGAGAGAAAATTGAACAAAACAATAAGGGGGAACACGTTACCCACATGCAAACACACAAAATAAAAAGAAAAGTTAAAAGACTAGTAAGGAAAATGCTATTCAACCATATAACAAGTCATTTGGCTCCCAATCTCGTCCAGTGTATAGTGAGGGCAAGCAACTGGCTAGAGGGAAAACAACAATTGTAGAATTAGTATCAAAGTCAATACTCATCCTAGGAGAGTTGTCATGCAAGCTCATGGAAGAGGAAAGCAATGTGCTCAAATCATAATGTACATCTTCATAAATTTTAGCAATCTCATCATCATCATCTAGATTGATCACAATAGGAGGGAAAATGATGATGTATGTGGAAGAATGTAACTCTAGTTGTGATTAATGTATAGGATCAGTTGGATGTGGTTGGGGAGGAGGATCATCATGCATTTTTTCTATAAAATGTGGACTATAATTGTCTTTATTATCTTCTTCATGTAGCTTGTGAGCAAGGGCACAACATCTACACCTATGCTCCCTAGCGCCTCTATTTATTTTGATTCTGTTGTCGAGTTGTGTTTGAGAAGGAGCGGGTTGGTCAACCATAGTTTTCTTTTCATCCTTAAGAGGAGGAAGAAAAGGAACCATGGAAGGTTGTTCATCCAATTTCTCCTTTGCTTTGTAAACTTGTTTTATATGAGGAGGGATGACAAAGATACTTTCATAGTCTCCTGGTCTCTTGGATGATGTTGGAGAATTGATAGGTTTTGGTTGAGTTTGGTTGTGTGGTTCATGTTGGACCATTGTTTCATCGAGGATGGGGACATGTTGCAGAGAGATAATTTGGTTATTTTCTTTTCTTTAAAGTTTTGGTAAGCAATGAAAAAGAAATCTTTTCTAGGCATTATTGGTTCCATGGGTTCAGTCCAAAAGAATTGTAAGGAAAATTTTCCTTTGGAAGACAAGGGGTTAAAGCCGCTATGGTGGACAATGAATATGTGATTTTCAAATGGAAACTTTAAGCATTTATGAAGGACCAAAGTAATAACTTTCATCGAGCAAAGCCATAGGTGGCCTATCCTCAAATGAAACTGGTCCACCTGCGAGATGATGGAGAATGTAACATCCAATTTTTTAAGTCCTATTTATAATTGAAGGATGATTGATCCTATCATATGACAAGAAAAACCTTTGTGTGTTTTGATACATGCTTTAGGTTTATCATAATCATCTTGATAAATATCATGTCATACCAAAAATTCCTCTATGATCACGTTCTTGCCATAGGTGGGATCTATTAATATCCCATTAGTGGGATTTCCATAGATACAACCGACTATGTAGAGAGGACCATCAGGGAGATTTTTAAGTATGTCCTGAGAGGAGAAAGCAATATCAAGAGATTTCATAGGTTGTCCCTTACGAGGGATAACATCTATCACACCTACCATTTAATCCATATGATTAACATGGGTCACATGTGGGATAGGATTAGAATTTTCATCATCTTTAGCAACATTCATGACATCATTCTTTGTAGTTTCACTAGATTTGACAAATGAAATATTATATTTTGGCATTGGATTAATGAAAATTTACAAGTTTTGATTTGGAGGGGTAGAGGACTTATTGCCTTGATCATGAACACCTACAACATATAGATGACCAAAATCAATGGGGTCTTGAATAAGATGCTTTAGATTCTTGCACTATTTTGTGTCATGACTATTTTGTCAATGAAAATGGCAATAAGTGTTGGAGTTAAATTTTTGAGGTAAAGGCTTAGCAGGATTGGGTGCATGAATGACAGGTAAGGTAATCATTTGTTGATGTAAAAGTGGAGACATTGTATCATGAAGGGTGTTTAGTAAAGGTGTGAAGTGTCTTTTTGGATCTCCATAGCTAAAAATAATCGTAGTTTTAACAATGGCTACTTGGTTGTTGATGGGTTGAGTTGTTTCTTGAGTGGGGTTAAATTGTAAGAACCCTTTGTTTTGCTTTCTAAATGGTTTGGAATTATTTTGGTTGGTATGTTCAGATTTCTCAATTAGACTAAAAGTGGATCATGTATCTCGACTACTAATTGAATTGTGGTAATCACAAAGGGTCATGCATAAATGAATGAAAGAGGGGAATTTCATCATAGTGAGTTCATCCCGAACTTGAGTTTGAAAGTTTTCTTTAACTTAGGGAACATTGTGTCTAATGTATCCAAGAAAATATCGATCAAAGAATAGAAAACACACAACTTAGGGGATGCAATGCATCACTTCAAGCCACATATAGGAATGCAATATGATAAGATCAATCACATTCATGAAGGAAATTATACCCAATTTTATCCACAAAGCGACAAATGTGTCATATGAAATAATAAGGTTGCACTAAGAATGAAGAAAAAAGGAAAAAAATGCAAAATAAATAATGCCAATGTATGCCCCCACTTTATAGGAATTTCTACACACCATTCTATGAGAAATTACTCTAAAGTAGAAAAATTAAAAGTGCCAAAAAGAAAGAAAGACATGAGAGCCAGCTAGGAAATCCCCTATGCCAATTCATATGTTTCTAAGTAAGGTTGCATCATGCGAAAACAAAAATAAAGAAAAAGGAAAGGGGTTTCCACCAAATGAAAACACCAAACACATAAGGGATCTATGGATTTGGGGTTAGTATTTTCATTGCTGCAATGTTTGTTTAGAGAGCTCGAAACTTTCATCATCCCCCAAATACATAAAACTGGAAGAATGACACAAAGAGAGTGAAAAAAAAGAAAAAGAAAGATTCTTTTGGGTCAACATGAAGGAGACATTGCAGTCTCAATGCCTTGCATCATCCCCAAAAGGATAACACGAGAAAAATAAAAAGAAAAGGGGCCTTTTGGGTCAACATGGAGACATTGCGGTCTTAATGCCTTGCACTATCCCCAAAATGAGAACACAATAAAAGAAAAAAGAGAAAAATTGAAAGAAAGGCATGGCATATAGAAGAATGGATGTACAAATAGAGGAATTCCACAAAGAGAGAGAACATATACATAAAAATAATGGGGAACATGTTACCCACATGCAAACACACAAAATAAAAAGAAAATTTTAAAGACTAGTAAGGAAAATGCAGGTCAACCATCTAACAAGTCATCTGCCTTCCAATCTTGTTCAGTGTATAGTGAGGGTGGGCGACTCGCTAGAGGGAAAAAAACAATTATAGAACTAGTATCAAAGTCAATACTTGTCCTAGGAGAGTTTTCATGCAAGCTCATGGAAGAGGAAAACAATGTGCTCAAATTATTATGTACCTCTTCATCAATTTTAGCAATCTCATCATCATCATCCAGATTGATCACAATAGGAGGGTGAATGATGATGTATGTGGAAGAATGTAACTCTAGTTGTGATTGATGTATAGGATTAGTTGGATGTGTGTGGGGAGGAGGATCATCATGCATTGCTTCTATCAAATGTGGATTATATTTCTCTTTATTATCTTCTTCATGTAACTTGCGAGCAAGGGCACAAAATCCACACCTATGCTCCCTAGCACCTCTGTTTCTTTTGATTCTATTGTCGAGCTGTGTTTGAGAAGGAGTGGGTTGGTCAACCATAGGTTACTTTTCATCCTTAAGAGGAGGGAAAAAAGGAACCATGGAAGGATGTTCATCCAATTTCTCCTTTGCTTTGTAAACTTGTTTTATACGAGGAGGGATGAAGGAGTTACTTTCACAGTCTCGTGGTCTCTTGGATGATGTTGGAGAATTTTTAGGTTTTGGTTGAGTTTGGTTGTGTGGTTTGGGTTGGAGCATTGTTTCATTGAGGATGGGGACATGTTGTGAAGAAATAATTCAGTTATTTTCTTTGCTTTAAATTTTTGGTAAGCGATGAAAAATAAATATTTTCTAGGCATTATGGGTTCCATGGGTTCGAGCCAAAAGGCTTGTAAGTAAAAGTTTCCTTTGGAAGACAAGGGGTGAAAGATGCTATGGTGGAAAAGGAATATGTGATTGTCAAATGGAAATTTTAAGCATTTGTGAAGGACTGAAGGAACAACTTTCATCGAGTGAAGCCACAGGTGGTCTAGCCTCAAACGAAACTAGTGCAACTGGGAGATGATGAAGAATGTAACATCGAATGTTTTAGGTCCTATTTGTAATGGAAGTATGATCGATTCTATCATAGGACAAGACAAACCATTGTGTGTTTTGATCCATTGTTTAGGTTTATCATAATCATCTTGATAAAGATCATGTAATAGAAAAAATTCCTTTGTGATCACGTTCTCGCCATAGGCGGGATCTATTAATATGCCATTAGTAGGCTTGTCATAGATACAACCAACTATGTAGAGAGGACCATCGTGGAGATTTATAAGTATGTCTTGAGAGGAGAAAACAATATCAAGAGATTTCATAGGTTGGCCCTTATGAGGGATACCATCTATCTCACCTACCATTTCATCCATAGGATTAACATGGGTCACATGTGGGATAGGATTAGAATGTTCATCATCTTTAGCAACATTCATCACATCATTCTTTGTAGTTTCAATATATTTGACAAATGAAATATTATGTTTTGGCATTGGATTAATGAAAATTTGCATTTTCTGATTTGCAGGGGCAATGGACTTATTTCCTTGATCATTAACACCTACAACAGATAGATGAACAGAATCAATGGGGTCTTGAATAATATGCTTAAGATGCTTGCACTGTTTTGTGTCATCTCTATTTTTTCTATGAAAATGGCAATAAGCATTGGAGTTAAATTTTGGAGGTAAAGGCTTAGTAGGATCGGGTACGTGAATGACATGTAAGGTAATCATTTGTTGTTTCAAAAGTGGAGACATTGTGTTATGAAGGGTGTTTTTTAGAGGTGTGAAGTGTCTTTTTGGATCTTCATAGCTAAAAATAATCATGGTTTTAACAATGGCTACTTGGTTGTTGATGGGTTGAGTTGTTTGTTGAGCAGGGTTAAATTGTAAGAACCCTTTGATTTTATTTCTAAATAGTTGGGAATTATTTTGGTTGGTATGTTCAGATTTCTCAATTAGAGTAGAAGTGGATCATGTATCTCGACTACTAATTGAATTGTGGTAATCATAAAGGGTCATGCATAAAGGAACGAAAGAGGGGAATTCCATTATAGTGAGCTTGTCCTAAAGTTGAGTTTGCAAGTTTTCTATAAACATATTTTGAAGATGTGAGTCAGGAATATTGACATCGATTTGGGAATAAAGCAATTGATAGAGTGAGATAAAATCAGTTATCTTTTCATCAATATTTTACTTGCATTGCATAAAATCAGCCAAGGTCCTCTTGGGAGTCATATGCACTTGGAAATGATTGATAAATGCATCAAAAATTTCATTAAATGAAGGAATTGAACTATTTGGTAAAGAAGAGAACCATTCCAAGGTAGTATCTTTTAAAGTCCTATGAAACAATTTTTCTAATAGTTTATCATCAAGGACAAAGTCACAACATAAAGCGGTGTAGGAATTAACATGGCTAGAAGGATCTCCCTTTCCTGCATATTTATGAAATCTAGGCATCTCTATTCCTTGTGGAATCAAGGTTCGTAATATTTCCAAAGACAATGGGTTGTTGTGAACATAATATGTGGGTGGACCATTCTAATTTTGGTTGACGATAGAAATTTGTTGTTGCATGGATGAGACAATTTTGAAAAGTTGTGTTATGAGAGGGTCAGTGTAAGTGGTATGAGGTGGAAGAGAAAGTGGTGATGGAGTGTATTTAGTGGTAGGGCAAGTGGATGGAATATTGATGGATGGTATGGTAGAAGAAGATAAAACATGTGATGCAACATAAGGATTATGAATGTTAGGAGGAATACCAATGGAAGGAATCACATTACTAACTTGTTGCATTGTGGTGGTGACAAGAGGAGAAGTATAGGTAGGTATGAAGGCTACTATTGAGGAAGTAAGAGTTTGGTGCCCTCCTTGGCTAACCATAGTTTTTTTTTGGTTGAGAGACACTAGAGGTGGAAGGAACATGTTTTTGATATATTTCCACTATTTTTTTCACAACGTCTAGGCCTTCATCATTGTCAAGAATGTGATGGATGTTGTCTATAGTTGGAATTGTGGTAGTTGAAATGTTTTCAAGGATCACTTTTTGTTGCAAGTGTGTTAGGTCCTCATGAATTTGAATGATCTTTTCTTGTGGGATATCATAAGGCTTATGTTCAATATGCATACTACCTAAATGCAAAGAGTTACTAAGGGTATTTTCCATTCCTAGTGCACTATTATCAATACTATGAGTGGAAGATCTAGATAACCCAAGATCTACAACGAGTGTCTTATCACGAGATGCCATGAGTCTCGAACTTCTTCTCACTAAGTTATTAGAAATAAGACACCAAACACTCATGCAAAGGTTTCTAAATGAGGGGTGGATGCAAATGAAATGCAAACAAATAGCACTAAAATGTTGATAACTAAAATTTTGGAAAGCAACACAGAAATACATAAACAACAAGCAAAAATATAGAGTAAATTATAGAAAATGCAGTGATAAATATGCAACTGGACTAAGTTGCCCAGGGTGGAGAATTAGTCCAAGTAGTGATTTTTTTTTTAAAAATAAGAAGTTTCAAATGAAATTTTATGATTTTTAGGTTTTCAGATGTAGATATAATATGAAAATGTAGAAATTTTTGAAATTTTTTATGGAATGTAATACAAAAATGCAAGCTATATGAGATTTTTACTAATGCAATTTTGAAAACCCTAGAATGCAAAACAATGAAAAACCTAATGCAATGTTGATGCAAGTTACTCTTAATATGAAAATGCACTTGAAATCAGAAGTAAAAATGTTCTAAAGGCAAGTTCACCAAAATGAAATGCAAATTTTGAGGAAGAAGGGGGTTCTCTCTTGCACTTCTAGGGTTTTTCACCTAAAAGGAGAGAGGTCTTTCTACCAAAAACATGGAGGTTCATTCAAGATTGATTGTAAATTTGATTTGAAATGTCCTAAATGCAATAAATGGATAAAATAAACTAACTTATAATGTGAAACTAATGAAATGCAAGATGTTTGAAAACACAATGTAAAATGACCTAAGAATGCAAACAAACAATAGCATAAATGAAAGAGATTGGAGAGGTACACCTAGAAACTCGAATGTGATACAAAGAGGCTCTAAAATCTTGCAAAAATTACCATTAAGGCCAATTGAGACACTTACACCAAGCTAGGTGACTTAGTCCCATTTTGGGGAGATTCTGCCAGAATAGGTTTCGAGAAACTAGGTATCCTGAATTGCAAAAAGCACTTTTCAGGCCCAACAATGAGACTAATTCACCACTAATAGAAACTTAGTCCATCTTCAACTTTTAGGAATCTTGAAGATTCACTATGTAGCTTTCAACCTTTACTTCAGCTCCTAACAAGAATCTAGGTCTGAATTTGTAGACTGACCTATAGGTTGTATCCAAGCTCCTTTTAGGGTTTTGTTGAGTTTGAATGATGTTGAAACCTTTTAACAACTTCCTCTTTGAAAAATCTGCACACAAGACCTGCAAAACACACATGCAAAGAGGGAAAAAGGGTTAAGGGTTAGAGAATAGGGGTTTTCCTTAGTCAAACCCCATTTTGGTAATCAAACCCTTGAAAATGAAATGAAATGGAAAGAGAATGATAAATGAACAACATGCAAATTATTCAACTCACCAAACCCTTGATGTAGAAGTCTAAAGATATACAAGTAGTAGCTCCAATGGATGAATGCTTGAATGCTTGGATTGTGTAGGAAAATAGATAGCTTGATCATAAGTTGTTGGGGGTTGAAAATGAGGGGAAAGCCCTTTATTTATACATTATTTTCCCTAATTCCTGAAAATACCTCATCACAGGTTGACCTTAAGGTCTAGAGAATAATATCCTACAGAAAAATAAAATAATTTTTTATTTTTAAGCTAGATGGGACTAAGTCGCCCCAAGTGACGACTTGCTCGTAGTAGGGAAATTTTACTAGGTGTTGGAAATTAAAGTCCATTTAATGATGTTTAATGTGATTATTCTCCAAAACATACTCAAGTATGACTTGTAAGTGCGTTAAGGGGTCATTTAAACATAAGAAAGGGTCAAATTATTGATGACAAACCTAGAAAAGTGTGAGATTTTGTTACACCTCCTTACAACACTTTGAAATAATGCTTGGTAAGAGGTTATTTAGGTGAATTATACTAGAAAGGTCCTAGAAAAGTGTGAAAATGGGTTACAACACTTCACAACACCTTTATAGGACATCATTAGGTTTTTATTGATTTACAAGAATTCAAGGCCTGATGTGAATGTGTTTTCCACATTACAACATTAAATCTAGTAAAAATTAGGCCAAAATCCATAAGAAAGGCCCAAAGGAGCGTAAAAATATCCAAGGATACATTTTTTTGTGACATAGATTCTATGCAAAATCTAAATTGTGATCATAACCAACAAATTTTGATTCGAATTTATTAGTAAAGGCTTTAGTTTCTTTTTCATTCTAAATCATTCGTGTATCACCTCCTAGAATTAAATTTATATTTCCAAAGCATATTTCTATCCCTTTTGTAGTCAAAGTTCATTAGTTTCTAGGAAATCTAAAGGGAACCAACCCATAATCTGGAGATTCTTCTTGATCATGAGCAACCCAAAGGCTCAAAGATGTTTCCATATTTCATGAGATTTTTGAGCCTCCAAGCTTAGCATCTTGGTGCAATCCTTCGTGACAACAATTTTTGGCATGCCTAGTGGGATAGTTTGAACTATTTCAATCCAAATTTTTCTCATATGTAACTAATATTTGGTGTTTATTTTAGTGATATTAGCCTTTGGAGGCAAGAAAAAAACACATATAGTGACTTTGAATGGTATTTCTATTGGTTTTAGTATGATCAAGTGTTGGTTTATTTCAAAAAATTCTAGTTTTTTCTTGTTTTCCATATTTTGAATGAATAAGAATGTCTATGTTTCATGGGAATTTTCTATATCATCTATCATATCATGAAAATGTTGCTAATCCACCCTCTTATCAACCATATCAAATCAACCATGATGCTGGTTTTAGTTCAAATTCTATGAATTTTCAAGAAAACCAACATGCTTAATATGATTACCACCCACCCACCCCTACTCAAACTCCATATCAACCTCCATATGCTGAAAATCAGCCACAAGAAGCCTGTTTTGTTTCCAACTAGTATGAATATTCTCCAAATAAAACTCCACATATTGAAGACATGAGCTTCATGGATATAAGGTTATACTTTAAAATCAAATGAGTGATATTGGAGGAAATCGAGGGTATGAAGAAGATCAAGAATATAGTTTATAGCAAGAAGAGTTGGTTTACTCAGATTATCAATACCAATACGAACAGGAGATACAAAGAAGGTAGTATGAAGAGTATCTTGCAAGTGAGATTGCTACTAAAGAAGAAAAAATGAGAAAGAAAGAGGAAGATCTCACAAAAAGTTTGTTGTGTTGGTTGACTGAGTACAAAATTTTGAGGCCCAATCAAAAGAAGATCAACCTATAAAAGAAGAGCTTCCCAAGCATGAAATTCTAAGTTTCAAGCAAGGTAAACCTCCAAAATCTTCTAATCAATCTCTTGAACTTGAAATTCCAAGTTTTATAGCCCTTCACCCTTTAAAAGATCTAGAAACTAATCAAGAGAAGCCTAGTATACCTCAAGAGCAGCCATCTCCATATTTTATACAACCTCAAGAAGGTAATCAAGAATTCAATAATCAACCTTATTCTCCTATCATAATTTGCCTTTGTAAAGATGGATTGATTATTTATCAAAGCAACTAGTTTAGTGAGCTCAAAAAAGAGGTGTTTGAAGAGAAAAAGGTAGAATTTTTTTCCATTAATATTCTTGCATATGATGAACAAGAGAAAAAATAAGACTTTCAATAGGAGGTTGATGAGTATGATCACTTAGGGAAGTAGGTTGAAGGGCTTGAGAAAGTTAGTGAAAAGAATTATTTCATCTTTTACTTGATGAACTCCCTTCTTTCATTGAGCAAGATGAAGAAAGTATACAAACTTAAAAATTATCACAAGTTTTGGAGCAACTGAAAAAAGGAGATCATGAAAAATTCCCATAAAATGATACAATGGAATCTTCTCACCGACCAATTCACAGTTCTTTACTTCTTTCCCATCTTTTAGACTATAAGCCACTATCTTATATTTACCAAATTCCATAATTTTGTTTCCAATTGAATGTGTACTATTCATGTGTTGGAAAATTGGAAAATGTTGCATGCCACCACAATGATCACATGTGCTATCCAAACATGATTTCTTGTAAAACATTTGACCATCCACTCTTTCACATAAAATGGTAGATAAGAAATCCCTTGAAGATCTAGGTGGATGCCTTATGTTACATTCCTACAAAACAATTTTAGTATGCATATCTACACATATACATTGATAAACATCATAACGGTTAGAAAAATCAATATATACTATAGACACTAAAAAAATTCCTAATCAATATTATACATTTAAATCAGATTTACTAACATCATTTCCTCTTTAATCCATCCTCTTTTCACTTAATTGATTTAATTAGCCTAGCTAATTAATTAATTGTATCATTTTCGTCTATTGGCCTAATTAAATTTAATCGGGTTAATTCACCCCCTTTCATGCTAACATTTCATCTAATTAAATAAAATAAATTAACATATTTAATTTAACTCCCTAAGTCTTCTTATTTAACTAGTAATCGCACCTTCATGTGCAATGGGTATGCCGAAGATATATGGAGAGTAATATATTAATTTATGCTATTCTATTTGAAGGATACAAATCATAAAATGTGAAGTGTTCATTTTAATTAACAAAACATGATTGTGAACTACAAGTGTTATCTAAAAGTAGCACAGGGTATTTTTTCAAAGCACAGTAAGCAGTATAATAGCAGCAGATTTATTTGAGGAAAAAATCACTATAGTTTTCATAAGCTCTATAAAGAACAATGTATTAAGGTAAAGATAGGAAGATGAATTAAGCTCTATTTTTCATTTCTGCTTCTGTCGTACCAACATCTGCTATACATTGAAGAATAAATAATATTTGGTTTGTTTCACGTCAATTCCTTTGCTTTTGACATTTTTTCTTTAGAGTACAAGAACTAGTATAATAGGCATTTTTGCTACCCTAATTAAAGCATAAACCCGTGATTTTAATGGGAGTAAAGAAAAGCTAAACTATTACCAGAAAAATCTGAACATATGAAGATGATTTTATCTGTACTGTATGCATCATGAAAGTAGCTCTGGCAACCATTGGATTTGCACCATCAGCCAAATAGCCTGAAGAAGAAGGAAAATAAAGTTAGTGAAAAATTTATGGTGCTAAATGAACATAAATTAATGCCTTCATTTAGCAGATAACAACAGAACTATAGTAATTTGATCTGTATTATATGCATCATGAAAGTAGCTCTCGCAACCATTGGATTTGCACCATCAGCCAAATAGCAAGGCCTGCTTAGATTATGATTTGATCTCTTTAGATTACTTGTTGTCAGGATACATAAATATTGAACATTTATCAAACAAGAATCTTAAGATCACCCTCTGCAAGGCTTGTTGACCCCAATGCCACACAGTAAATTCCATGGGAACGGATACAGATACTCATCACCACATATGTTCCTCCCATTGGTGGCCTAATGAAGCAAGAGGCATGGTGACCAAATCGTTGATGGCTTATTTGTTTCTTGAATGAAACCTTTGTAAATGGTAACTAAATTAAATATACCATACAAGAATGTTCATTGCCATATTTGTTAAATAATTCCCTACAAATGGATAGTTTGGTACTTCAAACATACCATTCAAGAAATGCCCATTCCCATATTTAAATACCAACATAAAATGCTTAAGAATAAATAAAAATATGAACAACATATATAAGAATAGGGTGGATATTTGGTTGTATATAAAACAATAGCAAGTAAAATTTTACATGTAGCAAAAATGGCTGTATATAAAACAACAAGTAAATTGTTACTGCAGCAAAAAATTGTAAATAAAAAAAAAAAAACTCACATACAAATACATAGTATAGATTGAGGAATTAAATGAAAAGAATAGATACTAGATCTTTCAAAGGAAAGTGAAGTAAATCAAAGAAAGGAATAAAATAAGTATAAGCATAGTGATAAAATAAAAATATATACAGGTCTGTAACTTTTCAAATCTGTAAATCAAACAAATGAGGAACCTGTATTGTTATGCAAACAATATTTTATTCCCTATGCATTTTTTCTACAAAAGAAAAATAAACCAATAAATAGTAAAATAAAAGATAAATTCAATGCATAAGCACTCAG
This sequence comes from Sequoiadendron giganteum, assembly GCA_007115665.2. Taxonomy (NCBI): domain Eukaryota; kingdom Viridiplantae; phylum Streptophyta; class Pinopsida; order Cupressales; family Cupressaceae; genus Sequoiadendron; species Sequoiadendron giganteum. Next base: position 134,504,741 of record CM021105.1, on the reverse strand, counting down.
CAGTGAATTTAATACAGGGAAATATAAGAAAAAAATTGTTCCTCAACTCCCTTTACTTTGAAGGATAGAAATCATAAACCCATTGTTCAATGCCCAATGCCCTTAAGAAATCGATGGTCATTCTAAGGTTTGTATAGGTACTATAGAACAGTTAAAGTTGGGAAAACCCAAACGACTCGCCACTTTCCTCTTAAATCCTATCAGTAAATCTTCCTAAGAAAGATCAAAGAACCCTCACACCAATGCTATTAACCTGAACCTTGATGAAACTTAAGGCATAAGCCTGTCAGTTTAATGGAAGGAAAAATATCCAATAATACATTAAACTTTTGTGGATGAATATAAGATTAGATTTTTATCTCCCCCTACCCACTATAATTGGACCGCTAGCCTAATTAAAGCATAAACCCATGATTTTAATGGGAGTAAAGAAAACCTAAACTATTACCAGAAAAATCCATGGAAAGCCAGAAAGAAGCAAGAAAGGTGAAATACCCATGGGCTGATTCTGTCATTCCTTGTCAATGTGGTGAGCAACGATATCCTCTGACCTCTATCATAGTTTGCTCTTTATTTGCTCATCGTCCACAGGGATGTTCACAATATTATGATCACCACCTAAACTTTGGTTCCAGCAATAGCACTGTAACCGCAAGAATCTGCAGAAGTTGTGTCGTACTATCAACGATGCCCTAGAGCTGCTGCTTCAAACTATTAACAATAAACGAGGCTGGTTCAAATTTGTACCGGTCTAAACACTCAGATATTTCTAACTGACTCCCATCGCATCTAAGAAGGCAGAAGCTGGATATTTCTAACCAACTCCAAAGCACAGTAAATGCGAGAATAAGACAGGCATAAAAACAAGCGTAATCAATAAACAGTGCAGATCTATTCTAGATGGTCTTGCATTCTGTTTTACACCGTCGATAGTAAAAAATGAATTGGCAAGCATCATTGAGGGAATGCCTTCGGCGTAATTAAATAACCCTAAGTTATTTAATTAAATATCATTTCACCTTTTCCACATTTATTAAATCATCAAAATTAGTAAATGTCACTTTAATTCTTCTAATCCCCTAATTACATAAATTAAATTTTGTTTAATTAGCAATTAAACTAATTTTCCTCTAATCAAAGGGAATATTCCCATGAAATATTCCTTATCCCCTTTTTTTGCACAATTAAAACTATATTTTAATTTACAAAATACCTTTCGTCACCCATAGGAATATTCCAAAAGAATATTTTATTCCTCCATCATTTGAAAAAGGGATATTTTCACTTGACTTCAAATGCAAGTTACCTTGTAACTTGAGTTACAAGTTATCCTTTAACCTTTTGAACAAGTCACCTTTGACCTATGTGTGCAGGTCAAAAGTGTGTTTGTTTGAAGCAAATGTGAACCCTTGATTAAATCCCATCATGCATTCTCATCTGCTAATGAGAATCCATCATCCATACCTTCTCTTCCTTTCATCCTTGACCATTGATTAATATTTTTGATCTCAACCCTCCATTTTTCATTCGATCTCCTGTAAATAGGTCACTATTTGGAGATAAATGGATCCATCTTTTTCAGAAAAAACTTATGTTGTTGAATTAACTTGCATCCACACTCATATTTTACTCGCTTTTAACTTGTTTTAGTTCATTTTAGTTTCATAAATAGCTTAGAGAATCCATTAATGGCTTCCATGCATCCATCTTAGTTTGTATATGAATTAGGGTTTTCATATTTTAGCATAATTTTAGCTTAGATTAGATTAGAAATAGAATAATTATATCATTTGTAGCATAAACTCATGGTAACTTAGCTTGCATCATGTTTGTTTTTGCATAAACTAGGTTTTCATACATCAATCACAATGGTTTTATCAATTCTCTTTCATTGAATCGACTAAAATAAGCTCACTAATCATGAGATTGGGAAATGGTCATCGTTTCACATCAACAGAACACCAATTCCAAAACAGGATAAGTTTCAGATGGGTTAGGTTAGGAATTTAACTATTTTTTTGTAGTTTATAGCTTTCATTTTCAATTAAATGCTTAGTTTATATTTCCATTTCGAATGATCTTGTTTGTAGACGCAAGTATGTTTGGTGAAGGTATGCTTCGATTCATCATGATTCAAGTGTAATCGGTCCACCCTAACAATCCTCGTCTCACATTCTAGTGCTAGAAGGAGGGAAAATCATTAACTTAACAAAATTTTAGCTCAAATTTTATTTGTTCGTTGTTTTATAGGTTACAACGATATAGCGACACCCACATAATTTGAAACATTGATGCCGATTTAATGTACTGATGCCAATTTAATTTGGAAGTATTGAAAATTTTAAAGAACGATGCTCATCTTCACCAAAGCGATGCCATAAAATCTCAAATCCTAACACCATCGTTAGTAGCAATGCCGAGCCAAATATCAACTCTATTGTGCTCAATGTTTCTACTACAGAGAAAAGCCCATTTTTACCAGAGCGATGCCCATTTTTACTAGAGCACACCCATTTTTACCAAAGCGACACCCATACTTCAAATTGTGATGCTATCATGTTCAACGACACCCAACTCTAGTAAAAATATTTTTGATTGTTTTTTCTAACATGCACCTTAATTTCCTTGATTTACCTGATTACTAATGTGCATCTGACCATGTTCTGGTTGTTAGACTAACATGATTTTGTAGGTTGAAATACATGGAGCTAAAATTAAGAAAACCTCTTCTATCTTAAATTCTATAATTGTAAAAAAAATTTAAATGCTTTGGGGGCAATTATAACCCAATTTTCATGCTTTCTACCTTCTATTTTCGGACCTCGCTAAATTTCAATTTGGTCTTAAAATGAACACTCAAATGGAACTAAAATTGAACCTTCATATTATCATTTTACTTTGGGCTTAAAATTGAACAAGAAACTTCATACTTGGTTTTGGTGCTATAAAAATAACTCATCATTGCTTTGAGGATTAAAACAAACTTGTGTTTACTTTGTCTTGCAATATTCTTTGCAACTTGTGTCATTTAAATGCATATGCATTTCTCTCGTGCTTCATGGAAATCTTGAGAACCAAAAGCATTTTGGTGACATTGTTTGTTTAAAAGGTTATCTACACATTTTGATTTGGAGCTAAAATTGAACAATCATGCAAGTGTGAAGGAGATGTATTATGTGTGCTCCCTCCTAAGTGATTTACACAATTTAGGTGGTTGAACTACAAATGTACTTATTTTCTATTATTTATCTTTAGATGGTCTTCCTTGGTGGGAAGAAGTAATCACCCTAAGGGAATGACCCAACCGGTATATAAATTTGAATGTTGTAAGAAATTTTAGCATTACAGGTGCTCCTACAGACAAGAAAGTAACTCTTGTCTCTTATGTGGCCACCTAAATGGGTGCCTTGATTAAGAACCAATTTGTGCAAAAACCAAAATCCTTAATACTTGTTGGTGCAAGAACAGTCATTCTGAATCCATCCCACATTCTTACTATTCAATTATAGAAATGGAAAAATCCTTTCAATCTTCGGATTTTAAGGACTTTGAGATTTGGTGGTCCCTAGAAGTGTGTGTCGAGAAAGGGGGAGCTAGTGTTTCCAAATCTCTAATTGTTCGCATTGTTTAGTGTTTGAATAAATCCAAGTGGGAACTCAAAAAAGTATATCCATTTTGAACCTAGGATTATAAGGGATTGTGAGTTAGTTTGATACATTGCTTGGTTCAAGAACATTCTGATAACAAACATCCACTATCTTCAAAATTTCAAACACTTCATTTTAAATATGGTGCCTCTTGATTTAGATTTGATATTATTGCTTGTCCTAAGGGTTTCTATCCTTAGCGACTTCTAAATATCTCGACTTAATCATAATCCATATTTCTTGAAGACAACTTAGGAAATTGTGGCTCTAATCTCATGATTTTCACAAAATCGACATTGTGAAAGTTATTATGTTTTTGACATAAACATTTAGTTTGAAAACTTAATCAAGAAGATTCTTTGTAAAATCAATTCACATAAGCAAGATAAACTTGACACAATTGAAGCCTACATGACCATTTGGAGGCTAGATGCTCCTATATTACAACTCGACCTTATAGGTGCTATCATTCAACCAAAATTTGAATACATTGAGCGAGAAAAAATGGATATTATCAACAGTTTGAGAACCTTCACTTTTGAAACCAAGGAAACATCCAATCAGTGGAGAATTGTTTCAACTATCTTGGATAAAGAAGAACGAAGAGCGAATATTTTGGCTAGACAACCCATATTACCACCTCTTGCATGGAAATAAGTATCTTCTTCTTCTTTAATGATCTCACACAAAATCAAGATCCCCAAATCAAGATCTACAAGTCATCATTATAATCTCAGAAATATTAAACCAAAAGCTTTCAAGAAACACCTTTTAGCAATTCACAAGAATAGAGACAAGCTAGTAGTAAAATTTTATAGACACGCTTCAAGGTATAGTCCAGAATTATATGCATTCTTTTGGATTTGAAGCCTTGGTATTTTTCATGATACTAAGCTTATTTGAATGATCCATGACACAATAAAAATTCATGGAGTAAAACCTGCATCCCATCATCACAAACATAAATATCGTAACTCAAAATTTGGTAGGAAGTGGCTATAATTCTTCACCGCAATCTTTACCATTTGTTAAGAAACTACTATGCTCAAGCTAGGAGAAGGAGAACAAGTTTAAACATCCCCATTTATCCTATCATCTAAGTCAACATTGGGTCATTAGGATTTGAACATTTTAGGGGTCTAGCATCATTTTCACTATTGTGGTCTAGGAAAACATAGGTTCATTCTAAGTCAAACATTGGGTCAAACATTTCATCCATCCCTTCATCAAAATTCCATGCTTCAACTCACCTATCTTTGTAAAAATTTTGAACACACCAACATCTTTTGACTTAAGCATCAAATCAAACCAACCTCTAACTTTTCAAAGTTATATGCGAAATGTATCCTTTTCCATGCATCTAGTTAAGTTATTTATCATCCTTGAACTAGTTTTTCTTGAAGGTCATGAGTCTACCCTAAAGATTCTCAAGTTCATCAACATCCTTTATCCCCACATCAAAACATCAAACTCAAAGTCAAAAGTGTTGTCCCAAAATGATTGCAAAGATGATTTTTCCATATCACCCATATTTCATTCCCCACTATCATCATTGCTCTAAAAAGACTTAGAGCATCCCTTTTACCTAGATTTGAGTCAACTAGAGAGTTAAAACATTATAAATCTCAACAAAACTCTCCCATCAGTGACCCAAAATTTATGGTAAAAATAAGATCACAATACAATAGAATTATGGAGAAAACCAAAATAACACTTAACTCAAGTGATCCAGATCCTCTAGAATTTGACCCAAGAAACCAAGTCACGCCATCACAACAACCATTGTCTCTGACAAGACCATATGAAATTGAAGGCATCATAGAAAATCCCTTTGTACTTACTAGGAATGAACTCATGGAGCATCAAGCCTTTAAAAACATAGCTCCTACTTCACCATCATTTATGGCTCAAAATTTTATACAAGGCTTCACCACTCCACCATCAGGGATAAATCAAACATCTACTACTAGTCTTGCGGTCAATCTTGATAAGGAATTTGGTCTGACTCTTCCATTTAAAATTAGTACACTTTTGGGTACTCTTCATACCAATCCTCAGCCTCCAACAACCACTTGGATTCCTACCATTGGTGCCCCTCCCATCCCTAAAAATCTAAAACAACTACATAAACCTCTTAACCTTCATTACTCCACCACAAACTCCACCTATCAGGGACACCCATCTTCATCTACATCCATGAGTACCAAAAGTATGTCCACCATCACAAAAATAAGTATAGACCAAGTATCTCAAGGTATTATGCAAGGGCATGTCCATATTGTATCATGGATTCAACCCTCAATTCAAATAGGGACATATTTACCTAATCCTCCCATGGGTTCATCTATACCTTTGTCATGAAAAAGCATGACCAATTCATCTATCATTGATCCAAATCAAACCAACACCTTGGGCATGAAACTTATCAACCAAGGAAGTACCTTGATCACATCTCAAGCACAAGGAAATCCCCTAAACATTAGTCAAGGATATCTCTTCAATCAATTGACACAAGGTCCTAATATGTCAGCACCATTGAAAAATATAACGACAACATCCACATCCTTCCCCATAGTGCCCTTCACCATGAAAAATGAAATGGGATCTCAAACTTACATTCCTCCATCTTGGTTGACCGGGATGCAGGACTATGGGCAGTTGCGGTACCAGATTCATAATAGGCGTCTGATGGTGCAATGCTTGAGTAAGCCCCTGAATCTGTGCTGAATGTGCAGTTTGCTCGAGAGAAGGTAGTAGACCAGAGATGTTCTACCCCAAATTTGTGCTAGCAATAATGGCCTCTGCGTACGCATCCACCAATCTGGCAGGCAGTGGTGGCATCCTCTTTACAAGAGCTGAAGCAAGGTTGTCTAACGTTGCATAATAAATAGGCAAAACAACAACGTCATTGAAAATGTATGGGGCTTGCGGCCGAGTGTATTATGATCATGTGCTTCGAAGCTCTTACCATAGTTTTCTGCACTACATATATATACATATATACATATACATACATATATACATATACATACATATATATATATAGTTCAAGGAATGTTGAACTAAGGAAACTCCCAATCTCTCATCACCAACTCACAACCCATCCAAAACATCAACACCCACAATCCATCATAGATGTCCCAACAACCAACTGGTCCTATATTGTAAAATCACACCTAGCCTTACAACAAGCACATGAAACTTATTAACAAGCCATCCAACAAAAAAAATAAGAACAAAAACAACAAAAAGCCTATCAAGCATCCTTAGTAGCACAACAACAACATCAGGCCCAACAACAATCCATCACAGCACAACAACAACATCAGTCCCAACATCAAGCCATCCTAGCACAACAACAACAATAGGCCCAATCGGAAGCCATTGCAACACAACAACAATAGGCCCAAAAACAAGCCATCACAACACAACAACAACATGCGCAACAAAAGGCCATCGTGACATAACAACAACAACAATCCCAACAATAAGCCCTTGTGGCACAAGAATAACAACAAGCCTTACTAGCTCAATAGTATGCCCAATATCAGCAACAACAACAACAACAAAGTTCCTACTATAACCTCCAATAGAACATCATCAATCAAAATACATTAGGAACATACACATCAACACCATAATCACCTTCACATAATATCACTCCACCATACACCCCATACAACACACTGTCATATCAAAATCTCATAAAAAACTCATCCCTCATCCCATCATTTGTTATTCCACTAAATCTCTAAGATGATCTCACTTCACAAGTCAAGGTGCTATCCCAAGAAATGCAGGACATTTAGATGGGAAAGACAAATAAGCCCCATACAAAAAACCTATGTGCTTACCCCTTTGACCGAAACATTGCAATGGTACCATTCCCTCTCGGATTTGAGATCCCCAAATTTGATAAATACAAAGGGAGAGGAAGTCCTATAGACAATGTCAAATAATTCAGCATCATGCATATGGAGGTAGCTTATAATGATTCATATCTAATGTGTCTCTTCCCTCAAAGCTTAATAGGTCCTGTACTGGGTTGGTTTTCTCATCTACCTCCTAGCATCAAATTTTTTCAAGAAATCACTGATCAATTCATCGACTACTTCTCCTTTAATCTTGACATGGACGTTAGTTTAAAAGAGTTATATACTCTTAAACAAACAAAAGGAAAATCTTACAATGATCGAGACAAAAAGTTAGCAAGAGCAAGTGGACCCTTCCTGATGAAGAACAAGTAGGAATAATCATATCCAATCTAGATCTTGATCTCTCATTCCACTTAAAAATGCAGTGCATCACATCTTATGACACACTTGTCCCTCGAGCACTTAACATTGAATGAGCTCTAATCTCACAGGGAAATAATTAGGTTACAACTGCCCATGAACCAGTTCAAATGAAAAACCTCGTGTTTGGGCTAAAAACCAAAATGTGACAAATGATGGTGTGGTAGATGCTAAGGTGGTCCTAAGTGCACCTAGACCCAGCAATAATCAAGTTGCTAACATTCAACCAACTTTGCAGCAAACAATACCCGCTCAAAACAATCAAATCAACAACACTGAGATGCAACAATGGTGAACTACCAATAGGAACAACTATCCCAAGTGCAAGTACATAGTTATTTGAACCCATCGAAACCATCATGAAAAAGTTGGTATAATAAAATTTGATAACATTACCCAACTTTGGAAATTACCAAGAATCGTAAGAGAAACCATCTTGGTACAACGAAAATGATCTCTACAACTTTCATAAAATCAAAGGACACAACACCACAAATTTAATAAGACTCAATAAAATTATCCAATATCTCATAGAGAATGAAACCATCTCTATTGAAGTACCATTTGGGAATTAGGATCTCAAGATATACAAGACCCCTATGCCAGATCATAAAAAAGGGAACAACAATGGAAAAGATGAGGATTATAAAAACATGTAGCATAACTATTCAAATGTGGTCACATCCTGTGATAGCATTATTACGATCATCACCATCAAAGGACCTAGTTTTGAGTGTGGAGTCACCACACGACATGGAAATATCACTATCCAAGGAGTCTCATCCCATTCTAGGGAACAACCTACTTTTCCAACATCAAATCTCAACAAGTATAATCTGCTAGACCAACTTAAGAAGACCCCCACACAACTATCAATCTTAGAACTATTAAGGATATCTCCCACACATAGAGAAATCTTAGAGAAAGCCTGATTGGAGTCATCTATCCTTGATGATATTGATATAGATCAATTTCAAGCTATGTTAGGACATATTACCGATCATCTTCTTACATTTTTTGAGAAAGACCTACCATCACAACCATCTCATAATCATGCTTTACACCTCAAGCTCTATATTCATAAAAATAAGGTCAAAAGGGTCTTAGTAGATGGAGGGGCTGGTTTAAATATGTGTACCCTTAAGTTAATCAAAGACTTGGGCTACTCAGAAGATACCATTGAGAAAAAAAAGAGTACCACCATGAGGGCATATGATGACCAAGAGTAGGTATCACAAGGCATCATTGCATTACCCATTCAAGTGGGACCCATAATTGCAGAAACTACTTGCCAAGTGCTAGATCTTGATCTTCTATACAACATCTTGCTTGGCCGACCATGGATCCATGCCTTCAAATTTGTTGCCTCAACCTACCATCAATATGTCAAGTTTCCTTTCAAGGGAAGAGAAATTACCATCTATGGAGATCCCGAGCCTTTTTACTACTATAAAAATCTTGAGGCTAGGTTTTATAAGATCCCCCAAGTGCCCAAAAATGATGAAGGGCCTACATCCATACCTGCCTCATTTGTTGATCTGCCATCTCTTACATCTACCTCGACAACAAATATACCCATAGTGCAAAACATCGTTGACATCAAAGCAGTAATCCAAGATGATGGTTGTGGGAATTATATGCTCCTAAAGGATACCTTTATCTTAGGAGAATTAGCTCTTTCCCCTAAATCTCATGGGAAACCTACATCTAGCACTAGAGAGCCTGAAACAATCAATATGGAAGCTAATAACTTCACCAATTGGGGGGATTTGAATCAAGAATATTTCAACGAGGAGGATGAATGAATTATCCCTATTCTTCCTATGGAAGATGATAATAAAGGCTTGCAATTCATGAAGGGAATGGGTTATAACAAGAATGAGAAACTGAGAAAAAATGAGAATGGTTTACTAGAACCTATCATTCCTGAGAAAAATTAAAGAATATTGGTTTAGGTTGTACTACTAGCAAGATTACCCTTATTGGCAAAGGTACTTCCATTAAACTAGTCAAGGCTTCCTGTTGGTTACCTACACCGCATGACACAACCTTTGATGACTTCTCCCTTGATATGGATGACCTATTTCAAAATGACTCCCTATTCATGATATCCATTACATCCTTCGCTTCAACTAATCATCCAACTGAACTATGCTTGGTATACCCACAACTTATTGGCATGGACCAACAAGGACAATCAATTCTTGATTTATTTGAAAATGATGAAGCAATCTCAAAATTCATGGGAATCCATGAGAACATATCATGGGTAGATCAAAAATTAGGTTTTGACATAGAGCTAGATACATGGGCATACTATGGAGAGGCGATTGAATCCTTCAGTCACAAAATTGATAGAATTCAACTAACATGCAGATCTTTGAGTGAAAACCACAATGTGGCACTCTTTGATCCTAAAATAGTAAAAAGGAAGGACGTATCTGAGGGTGAAAACCTCTCTGAGGCAACAAAAGTACAAGGGATTCAATCTCCCCCTTAGTGCAATGCATCTTGAAAAGTCATTAGTGCTAGTAGAAAAGGCTATCTCAGTCAATCTAGGAACAAAAGAATCACCTGACATCACTTTCTATGCCGAATCCCTATTGGATGAAGAACATAAGAACCTAGCAGCATTCTTGAAAGAACAAAGAGCTAACCTTGCATGGTCATACACATAATGCTTGGCCTTAATCTTGAAGTAGTTGTGCATCATTTAACAGTATATCTTGAAGCCAAGCCAATAAAGAAAAAGTTAAGAAAGATGCACCCTTAGATAGCAGTCTTGGTGAAACTAGAGTTACAAAAACTTCTGGATGTTGGCTTCATCTAAACAATAGATTATCCTGAGTGAGTTTCAAACCTGGTACCAGTCTCAAAACCCACTAGAGGAATCATAATCTGCACCAATTTTAGAGACATAAACAAAGCATTCCAAAAGGATGATTTTCCTCTTCCCAACATCGACCTCATTGTAGAATTAATAGTTGGGCATGAAATGCTATCACTCATGGATGGTTTTTTAAGCTACAATAAAATCATGATCACCAAGGAGGATCAATATCAAAGTAAATTCACTTGTCCATGGGGAACATATTGCTAGAACATGATGCCATTCAGGTTAAAGAATGCAGGAGAAACCTATCAAAGAGAAATGACCCTCATCTTTCATGACATGATCCACAAAATAGTTGAAGATTATGTGGATGATATTTTGGAAAAATCAAAGAAAAGAAGTGAGCACATACCAGTCTTAGAACCCATCTTTGACAAGCTTGGAATATAAGGTACAACTGAATCCAAAAAAGAGTCATTGGGGTTACATCAGGGAAACTTATTGGCTTTATTTTCTCACAAAGAGGGATATAAATTGATCTAGCAAAGGTGAAAGTAATCCTTGACATGGAACCACCACAAACACTAAAAAAAATGAGAGGATACAGGGAAGATTGCAGTCTATCAAAAGTTTCATAACACACCTATTAGATAATATCCACCCCTTTTCACATCTCCTCCATAAAGAGGTAACTTATAAATGGGATGACAAGTGTGATAAAGCTTTCTAGCAAATCAAAGATTATCTCCTAACACCTTCAATGCTCATTCCACCAATACTAAATAAGCTATTGATCTTATATATCTCAGTAACATCAATAGCACTAGGAGCTCTTTTAACACAACATAATGAGAATGGAAAGGAAAGAGCTATCTACTCCATCAACATAACCTTGGTGGGCTATGAAATGAACTATTCACCTATTGAGAAAGCATGCCTAATAGTATTTTTTGCTACTTCCTAGAAATGTGTTTTCTTCATAGAAGTTTAGACATTACATGTTGTCACATCAAATTAGGCTTATTGCAAAGATAGACCCATTAAAATACATGTTATCTAAGACAACTCTCATAGGGCGAATGACCAAATGGTTGATGATCTTAACTAAATTTGACATAGAGTATGTGGAGCACAAGGCAATCAAATGACAAGTGATCGCATACCAACTAGTAGAAGCACCCATCTATGTAGAAAATCCTTTGGTATATGACTTTCTCGATGAATCAGTATTCCTTCTCAACCTCACATATCAATGGAAAATGTACTTTGATGGATCATTCACCCAACATAGATTTGGAGCAGGCATTATTTTCATCACCCCTCAATGTGATTGCATTCCAAATTCATATAGGCTATCATTTCCATGCACTAACAACAATGTTGAGTATGAATCCCTAATCATAGGTTTAAGGATAGCAATTTAGTGGAATATTCAAGAAATGAAAGTCTATGGAGACTCACAGTTGGTTATTAACCAAGTCCATAACGCCTATCAAACTAAAGATTAAAAGCTCACCCCTTACAAGAAGATGGTAGAGAATCTCAAATATCTCTTTATAGACATAAATTTTGAGTAGATTCCTCACATAAATAATAGAGCATCATATGCCATGGCAACCATTGGATCACTATTGGACATGTTGAACAATTTCCTCCAATGTGAATTCTTGGTAGAACAACTTCTTGTACCAACTTTCAAAATCCCTGAATCTAAATTTGTGTGTGTCATTGTTGGTCTTGGATCCCCATGGTATCATGAAATATTTACCTACCTAAGTAGAGGAACCCTCCCATTTGATATCATCTTGAACCTTAAAAATACCTTTGTCAAAAAGGCATCCTGATTTATGATCCTAGGTGATACCCTTTACCATTGAAGCATCAAATGAAAATTACTACGATGTATTAACCAAGAGGAAGCCTCAATTTCTTTAATAGAAGTACACAATGGTATATGTGGGTCCCATTCTAGTGGTATGACATTAGCTAAGAAATTGTTGAGGATAGGGTACTATTGGCCAACCATGGAGAAGGAAGCTCATCAGTATGTGTAGAAGTGTGTGCAATGCCAACAACATGGATATTTGATTCATACACTAGCTCAATAATTGCAACCCATAATCACACCTTGGACTTTTTCACAATGGGGACTTGAACTCATAGGCTAAATCACCCCAACCTCATCTAATGGCCACAAGTTTATCATAACTTCCACTAAGTACTTCACTAAGTTGGTAGAAGCCATTTTGATGACCTCCATAACAAGGAAGCAAATTGCTAAGTTTATCTTGAACTACCTCATCTTTCGTTATAGTGTCCCACAAACCCTCATCTCACATAATGGGTTATCTTTTAAGAATCGGGATGTGAAAGAGCTGTGCGAAAAATTCAACATCCAACACTGATTATCTACACCATATTATCTCCAAGGCAACAGCTAAGAAAAGGCTACAAACAAAACAATCCCAAAAATCCTAAAGAAAACAATCAACAAAACTGGTTGTGACTCGTATCTATAGCTAAATCCCGCTCTATGGGCCTATCGAACTAGTATCTACACACCTAAAGGTGCAACCCCTTTCTCCTTGCTCTATGAATCAGAAGCTATCTTGTCTATTGAGGTTGAGCTCCCATCACTGCGAGTGTCACTACAAAATATGATCACTGATGAAGAATACATAATATCTCGACTAAATGAGCTAGAGTTTCTAGATGAGCATCATCTTGATGCCCTTAATCACTTGCCAATATATCAAAACTGACTGAAATGGAGCTATAACAAGAGAATAAAATGTCGATCTTTCTATCTAGGGGATCTTGTCCTAAAGAAGAATCAAAAGAATCTACCAGATCAAGAGAGTAAAGGAAAATTTGAGCCTAACTAGATGGGTCCCTTTGTTGTCACAACAAGCTATGGATTAGGAGAAATTATCAAAACCTAAAGGTGAACCATTGCAGGAGCCAACTAAAAGCTTGCATCTCAAAATGTTTTATGCCTAGTCTTGAAGGGTATAAACTAGAAAATAAAAAAAATGATCAAAAATCCAAAAAATAAGAAAAAGGATTGAAAAGTAAAGAAAAAAATCATCCTCTTAGCAGAAAATGGATGGAAGGAAGGAAGCCGAGTGGAGCCCGGATGGACGGATGGAAATGGATGGATGGAATGGAGCCGGATGGAATGGGATGGAATGGAATGGAAGGATGGAATGGAATGGAATGGAATGGACATGGATGGATGACAGGAAATGGATGGAATGAATGGAGGAAAGATGGAGTGGATGGATGGAAGGAATGGAGGATGGAAGGAGGAATGGAAATGGACAGGAATGGAATGGATGAAGGAATGGATGGATGGATGGATGGAAGGATGGATGGAATGGAATGGAAGGATGGAATAATGGATGAACGCGGAGAATGGATGGAGGATGAAGGAGGATGGATGGATAACGGAGGATGGACGGAAGGACCGGACGGAAAAATGGATGGAAGGAATGGATGGACGGATGGACGGAGGAATGGAAATGGAAAGATGATGGACAGGAAGGATGGAGAATGGATGGAATGGACGGAGGATGGATGGAGGATGGAGGAATGGAATGGAAGGATGGATGGACGGAGGAAGGACGGAGTGGACGGATGGATGGAAGATGGATGGACATGGATGGAATGGATGATGGACGGACGGAATGGAATGGAAGGAATGGATGGATGGAGGAATGGATGGAGGATGGATGGAATGGAGCCGGAAGGAATGGAATGGACACGGATGGATGGAATGGAAGGAAGGAAGGAATGGATGGAATGGATGGACAGGAATGGAATGGATGGATGGACGGAGTGGATGGATGGAATGGGATTTTTCTGGATACTATAGCTTTGAATGCAAATTCAAACTTTGGAGCAGATTCACCAAATTCACTCAACTAAAATGCAAAAAGTTTTCCAATTAGCATGTCTCTTGTAATATTTGTCACTATCTTGAGTTCATCAATAGCATGAGCTCTTGTTTTGTAGGAGGGAGGTACATATCTAATTATCTCAGCCACAACTTCTTCATCATCCAAGGATCCACTGGTACATCTAATGTTCATCACCAGTTCATCCATCTTTTGAGAAAAAGAGAGGATATTCTCATCTTCACTCATCTTCAAGTCTTCCCACTTGCCTTTTAGACTTTGTAGCTTAGCAATTTTCACTAGCGCATCTCCTTCATACAATGTTTCCAATTTTTTCTAGATCTGGTATGC
The DNA here is from genome assembly GCA_007115665.2 of Sequoiadendron giganteum. Taxonomy (NCBI): domain Eukaryota; kingdom Viridiplantae; phylum Streptophyta; class Pinopsida; order Cupressales; family Cupressaceae; genus Sequoiadendron; species Sequoiadendron giganteum. The sequence goes on along the minus strand of CM021105.1, from coordinate 134,489,719 downwards.
AATCTTCAATCCTAACACATTTGTCATCTTTGAATTTGTCAAAGCACTCAATAATGCTTCAAGAACCCTGGTATTAGCTTTTGCTTGCTTGATCTCATCTTCAAAGGATGGACCATTATGATAAATAGTATATGCACGTTGTGTCATCTTCCAAAAAGGTTCTCCAATGCACTTCAAATGACACTCCATTGTCACTTTCCATAAGGAGCAATTTGAACCATCGAATCTAGGACTATCCTTATTATATGATTCAATCTCAGATCACCTCAAGTTGTTAGGCTTCTTCAGAGGAACTAGCTCTAATACCAATTGTTGGAAAAACAAGGATAGACAACTAAGAGGGGGTGGGTGAATCAATTGTTACCAAAATCAAACTTATACAATATTAATCAACCTTAAATCTCAGATTTGATAAATAACAGTGCAGGCATAAATTAATAACATTTCAGAGACACATGAACACCAATATTTTATATGTGGAAACCTTGTTAGCAAAAAAACCATGGTGGATGTTAGTCCACAAGATTATACCCTATTAGAAGTATAATGAAGAATGAAAAAGGAATGCACTTGCATTCACGCGCACTTTCTAGAGCACACTGCTCAAAGGGAAGGCTCAGTTCCTTACATAAAGTAATCAAATTAAATCCATCCGATGAAGTTGAACTGAGAAAATAGCTTCTACAAAAGCTTGATTATAGTTCTAGTTAGGGGCACAAAAAATTCTACACACTCTTCCGCACTCTGCTTAACCTTCTTAACACTCTCCTCTGCTCTTGAATGATTTGACCTTTATTCACACATGTACACCCTTGCACACACTGTGCATCGCCTCTAAATGAGGAAAAAAAACACTTATATATATCCGCATAGATACAGATTTATATCCACTATTCAGTCGGCCTCAAATAAAGAATAAATTACAACTGTCGGCCTCAATACATGAATAAACTTCAATGCACACCAACACAAGTTAGTCACAACATAGTGAGGACCCAAACAAACACCTTCAAACATGCCAAACAATAAAATATTAATTTTTATGGATCCACAACATGCTAACACCATCATGTCGGCCAAGAACATGAAAACTTGAGCACACATCAAAAAAATCACCAATCACGTACACTCCGATCAATGTAGATGTACAGAAAGGATAGAGTATGATCTAGAATCATCCATGAATGTCACAGGTACATATGCAACACATGAAATTACCATAATTTCATTTGCTTCATCCAAGAACACCATCTACAAAAACTGAATAACTTTAGGAGCACACATATCTTCATAACTTCCACAAATCTTGATGTCAACCTTTAAAACTTTTAGACAACATACTAAAAAGCTTCAGCAATAAACCCTTTGAAGTGCACCTTTAGATATTCAATGTACAGAAGTTTCCAAAATTCTGAGCTTCTCAGCTTCACTGGCTGCCAACATTATTATTTTTACAATTTTCTCAATATCCTCGACATATACATCCTTAAGCATCATCAATGCTAATAGTGTTGACATCAATGACAACCACATATCAGAAATGCAACCACAACATCCAACAAAACATTCATAAAATCGTATCGAAAATCCAAAAAATCCAAAATATTGTATAGCTAAAATCCAAAAACATTCACAAAAATGTAAAGGCTAAAATCCGAAAACATCCATAAAACATCAAAAATCCAAAAAATCAGCATCCTTATCAAACTACGTTGGCTCTGAGCTTGAACGTAGGTAAGGCTTATCCTTGATCAACCCTCGAGACACCCTAGGTGAGTCCTTTAGGATTTCATCATAATAAACTGACTTTCCATCATTTGTTCATATCTTCATCCTATAAATGGGTTGAGTTTGTTGACCTACGTGGTCTCTGTGTGTACAACATAGGCAAGGCTTATCTTTGATCAGCCCCCAAGACCCCTAGGATAGGTTTTCTAGGTTAGGTTCTTGGTCGAAACTCCTTGAAAATCCCTAAACATTGAAATATTCCAAAAATCCTAAAACATGCAAATATCGAAAAACCCCAAAAACATTAGAAAACATTCAAAAAACCCTAAAAATCCTTAGATAACTAAAAAACTCAAAACATTCACATAAACTTCCAAAAAATCTCAAAACATCCAAAACATTTTCAAAATACCAAAAACATTGAATTATTCCAAAAAACCCAAAACCATCCATCCATCTTGCTTTCACCCATAATAAATTGATCATCACCTTCACCCTTTGGTAAGTCAAATGGAGAGAAATTATAGCAAGTCATAAAGTGAGAACCTAAGTGTCAAAGTCTAAAGTGTAGATCATAGGTAGATACATGAGGGTGATCCCACAAAGCTAGTTTACAATTTCTGAGAGGAACTGATTTTTGCTGAAATCACATATTTTTAGAAAATATATTGATTTAAGCCTTTAAAAGTTCCATTTTAAGGATTCCAATTGAAGAGGATTTGATCAAACCACCTTCGATCAAACCCCCTTGGATAGAACCTCAGTAGTTTTAAACCATACCTATAAATGAGTCTCCTTTTCACCTATCAAAATGTTGATAAAAAATCACTTTTGATTTACATTTTGGGGGATCATATGAATTCATTTTAAAATTATTTCAAATGATTATGGTATTCCTCAAAATGAGCTATCCCATGAATATAATTTTAATATGTTTTGGTTTTATTATGTATGTGTTTTTTTAGTTTTATTAAACATAGGTTTTTCACCGAAAATCAAGCTCTTTGTTTTTCACATGTGGAAAAATAGCTAATTATCAAAATAATTTTTTTAAAATATGTTCATGTTGGATATTGATGTCCTTGATCCATTCAATAAAATAAAATTGAATTTCGATACATACATAAAATGATATGTTGTATACAGTTCGCCTAGGTCTGAGTTGCAATTGGTTTGACTTCGAAACTCTATTAAGGAAAAAATATTCAATAAAAAACTATGAGACCAAAATTAAGTGCTAGATATCGTAGTCAGAAATATAAATCCAAAAAAATTAGAATTTTATCCTTCATACAAAAAAATTTATGTTGTATAGGGTGAGCGTCACTTTTTTAAAATGTTGTTTTCTGAAAAAAACCAATTTTCGTGGGAGATGGAAAATGAAGTGCAATATTATTCCTAAAATTTTGAAAAAAATATTTTTGGAATCTATAGACAAAATTTGATGAGACTCTAGTTTGCATCATCTTCAAATTCCTCATGGTTTAGCCGGTATAGGTGCCCGAATGTGAAGATTTAGTTAAAAATAATAATTTCAGTGTTCAGTTTGGCCAAAAATGATAAACCACTATTGTGGGATCACCCATCAGTGAAGTTTGTATCAATGACTCATCTTAGCATCATGTTCCTAACATCAAAAAACCTCTAATCAACATGTCCTAGGATGCATCCTTCCTACAATGGCCATCAGTATCAGTTATCACTTTAGCTAAATTAAACACGGAAAGATATATAGATGACACTGACTGTTTGTCTTTGATATTTTCTTATGATTTATCTTAATGAACCATTCCCAGGAGCTCTCGATGATGTCTATCAAAACAATTTAGAGATAAATGAATAGGGCATCAATCATGATCTTTCATTTTTTGTGCTTGTGGGTATTCTTGTAATATAATCTCGGGACATACTTTCTTAGTTGTGTGTAGGAAGGTTGTTTGGGGGTGTTGTTGACTATTGTGTATGCTTTGGTCCAATATATTTTAAGCTTCTAACTTACATTCCAACAAGGTTTTTGTATGTCAAGATGTGAACAAGAACTATGCTATCTGTTTGTCAAGTCAAATTCTATTACACTAGATACAATGCCATCCTAGTTATCAATACCTTGATGCATCATGTCTATGTGTTATATCAAACAATAAGGAATGATGGAAAATCCTAGTCTCGAAGTGTGAGCACCTTATCATCCTATATTTATCTTGCATCTTGCATTGTCTTGTCACCATCTCTAATAAAGTCTTGTTGGATCAAAGACTTGTTGGATATTTCGAAGCAATCATCAGAATCAATGGTTATTCCTCCTTTATTTTTCTATCTTCTCTCCATGCTAACCTGGTATCATGACAATCAATAAAAAAATCAACAATTCATCCATCATGCATCCACAAATCATCAGCATACATGCATCTCATAATCATAGCACAAAACATCCATCAACATAATCATTACATATCACATCATACATCCTACATCATCATTTAAGTTGTGAAGAATAATATAGATTTTTTATTCTAAGCATCTTAAAATCATTGCATCCACATCATTGTCATCCATAACATCTGCATAACATAATCATCGATCCATATCATATTATGAAAAGATAATGAAAAAGAACATAACATTACATACATTCATATCATGATCATCACATATCACATAGGAATAAATAAAATGCATCTATACATATCATCCATATCATGAAATAAAATGAACACATCATAGAATGAATCATCCATATCTATATCATATATATATGTATCAAAAAATGTGTCATCCTACGAAATCTAGATTAGTGTATGAACATCGATCAGAAGTACAATATCCACGAGGCTATCAAAAAGGAGCCCATGAATGTATATCAGTGATAAAGAATGCGGAAAAATAAAATAATGTTTATACATCAAAAATCTAGCCCTGATGGTTGCTACCCTCTCCTCTGCTTGAGGATGCGCATTGGTACGTTGTGAAAATTATGGTTGTTGGAGAGCCGTTGGAACATCCTGATGGTAATGTTGCTTGTAGTATGCAACCTCTATAACAACCTCTCTATATAATCATGCTGAAATTGTTTGACCATTGGTCACTGCCATCATTGTCTCAATCTGCTAGCATCAGGAAACCTCCTAATATCTCTCAAGAATAACAACCTGTACTCTCTATAGCACCTGATCTCTCTCTACAGTGACTAGAGTCACCTACTGTCGAGCCTAATGCCACTCACCAATCAGTTCTTGCACCTACTATTGTAGATATTATATCATAGCATCTCATCCATCTAGTGGTGGTTGTGATCTTGGCTACGGCTGAACCCATGGCTGCCCCTATGGTTGTAATTGAGGCAATTTTCCAACTGGAGGAGCCCCAAAAACCTATCCATCATGGCTATCTTGGGCTCCCTATCCCTCGCCTCTAGCTCCCTTGCCTCTCAATCTCCCTACGGAAGGAGCACATCTTGGATCCGTCAATCATCTGGGTGGGACAAACTATGCATCATATGCCAGAGCAGTTTGAGCTACTGGCTAGCCCTGATCATATGCCAAAGGCTAGGCCACCAACTATCTGAAGCTCTCAATGACTTATGGAACCAGAATGGTTAGTCCCCATATAGGAACCTCTCTAGCTGATCTCGCAAAAATGGCCCTATATGCATCATCATGCCTTTTCTGTACATCCCCAAATTGACGTGCTACCATGTTAGGAGGATATCTCTCAATAATGTGGTTCTCTTGACCCTACATATATTGGGTTTGTCGAGAAAAATACAACTACTGAATGTCATCATACCATGGCAACATCTAAAGCCATGGGTGTCAATAGAAAACTGGCATGTCATCAATAACCTGTCTCCAATACGAGAGCCCAATCTATCTATTGTGCCTCAGATTAATGGCACCCCTATATCTCGAAATGAACAATTGGTTGGAGAACTACAATGTGCTCCCATGCCCAACTATGTAGCAAAGTCACCCTTGCACCAATAGCCCTACTATCACAATAGACAAAGTCATGCAAATCATGATATAAGGAGGCTAGCATCACATTCCCCCATGCAAAGAGTGTCCTCCTATGCAACATCCAATTCCATGCCAAGCCCCATCCTAGTTTGAATCCTCTGCTGTGTCTACCTAGGGCCACCAACCTTGATATGATGGCTACATTAATCAATCTAAAGGTCGGCACATGACCTCTTTATGAATCAAGGTTGATTTGAGATATGACCAACACAATATCCTCCATCTCCATCACCTCATGACAGGAATCAAGTTCAGAACCAACATCATAAATCACATGATTGTCATGAATGAGTAAGAATAGGATCCTCCAAACATCCTTCAAGGTAACCATCACCTCTCTTATTGGAAGGTGGAATGATGAGGTCTCACTGTTCCATCACTCACACAGGGCAATCATCATGGCGAAATGTGTCTGAATGATGGGCACGTATGCAACATACCAAAATTGATTTATCCTAGGTGCTCTTGGAATAACTCTAAAAAATTGCTAAGACTCTCCAAAATAATGGGCCTATGCTCCCACGACATCAACAATGGAATGGCCTCCTACATCCACGAAGTGCATAGTGTCAAGAAATCAAGGAAATTTGACTCAATTTAGAATTTACATCTCAAAAAATCACAAAAGTGTCGCTATATTCAAATTTTAAATTGTGACACTCGAAGGCATTTTATATCGCAAATTTAAATGCGTGTTGCCAAATACAATGGCATTTGTATTTATACTTTGGAAACCCTAACCCTAATTTCTAAATCAGTATAGGCATCACTAAACAAGCATGCATTGCCATTTAAAATTTGAAACCCTAATTCTAAATCGCCAAAAGCATCACCAAAAAATAAATGTGTTGCTACAATTCATTTTGGCATCACCGATTGCAATTTGGGCATCGCTATATAGCGAAACCGCCAAATTCTAAATTCTAAAGCTTATTAAATGCATCAAAAAATCAAGTTTCAAGTTACATACCAGTGGTCCTATGCCTAGAAGTCACAGGAACTGTCAAACTCAATCGAAGATATGCCTGGAAATCTTGTGGCGTACCATTTCGTCGGAGGGTCGGAGCTCAAATCAACAAGAATCTCTTAGGTGTGAATGCATAAATGAATTGAAAGTGACCCTTCTTGGCTTATTTATTCTAGCAAATTAGGGTTTTTTCCCTAATTTCACCTTCAAGGTAGGGTTCATCATTGTTTTCACCAATTTTTCCAATTGAAGCCTAATTTTGCATCATTTTTAAAAATTTTGGCATAATTCTTGCATCCCAGAACCTTTTTGGACCCCCTAGGGCAGCTTTTCATCTTTTATTGAGAAATGAACCCAAAATTTAAAAAAATTGCCTGATTTCTCAAGGGGACAGGAATCGACTTTATCCTTCCGCTAGGGCATCTAAACAAAAATATATTTTTTTTATTTTTTTATTTGAGTAGTAATTTTCATTCGAGGAGCATTATTCTTTGAATCGAAGCAGTAGGCACCTCAATTCAAAGAGGGGCAAAATGTAGACTCTGAAAAATTTCCTAATCGATATCATACATTTAAATCATATTTCCTAACATCATTTCCTCTTTAACCCATCCTCTTTTTGCTTAATTGATTTAATTAGCCTAGCTAATTAATTAATTGCATCATTTTCATTTATTAGCCTAATTAAATTTAATCAGGTTAATTCATCCCCTTTCATACTAACATTTCATCTAATTAAATTAAATAAATCAACATATTTAATTTAACTCCCTAAGTCTTCTTATTTAATTAAATAGCCCTAAGTTATTTAATTAAATATCATTTCACCTTTACCACATTTATTAAAATATCTAATTTAATAAATGTCAATTTAATTATTCTAATCCCCTAATTGCATAAATTAAATCTTGTTTAATTAGCAATTAAACTAATTTTCCTCTAAGAAAAGCGAATATTCTCATGGAATATTCCTTATCCCCTTTTTTTGCACAATTAAAACTTTGTTTTAATTTGAAAAATGCCTTTTTCCTAACCCATAGGAATATTCCAAAAGAATATTCTTATTCCTCCATCAATTGAAAAAGAGATTTTCACTTGGCTCCAAATGCAAGTTACCTTGTAACTTGAGTTACAATTATCTTTTAACCTTTTGAACAAGTCACCTTTGACCTATGTGTGCAGGCTAAAAGTGTGTTTGTTTGAAAAAAATGCAAACCCTTGATTAAATCTCATCACGAATTCTCTTCTGTTGATGAGAATCCATGATCCATGCCTCATATTCCTTTCATCCTTGACCATTGATTAATATTTTTGGTCCCAACCCTCCATTTCTCATTTTATCTCCTATAAATAGGCCACTATTTGGAGACAAATGGATCCATCTTTTTCAGAGAAAACTTATGCTGTTGTATTAACTTGCATCCACACTCATATTTTACTCACTTTTAACTTGTTTTAGTTCATTTTAGTTATATAAATAGCTTAGATCATTTATTAATGGCTTCCATGCATCCATCTTAGTTTGTATACAAATTAGGGTTTTCATATTTTACCATAATTTTAGTTTAGATTAGATTAGCAATAGCATAATTAGATCATTTGTAGCATAAAATCATGGTAACTTATCTTGTATCATGTTCTTTTCTCTCATAAAATAGGTTTTCATACATCAATCACAATGATTTTATCGATTCTCTTCCATAGAATCAACCAAAAAAGGCTCACTAATCATGAGATTGGGAAAAGGGTCATCATTTCACATCAACAAGACACCAATTCCAAAACAGGATAAGTTTCAGATGGGCTAGGTTAGGAATTTAACTATTTTTGTGTAGTTTTTAGCATTTATTTTCAATTAAATGCTTAGTTTATTTTTCCATTTCGAATGATCTTGTTTGTAGATGCAAGTATGTTTGGAAAAGTTATGCTTCGATTCATCATGAGAGAAGTGTAATCAGTCCACCTTGACAATATTTGTCTCACATATACTCTACAAAAATAAGTAGTGTGTGTATGATTTATTTTGACATAAAAAGGCTTTAGTATTTCAAAATACCTTTATCATATTTTAACTTGAGGATACATCTCTACAAATTTAGCAAAAAAATTGGTTGAGTGGTATCCAAAAACTGCTATGTATGTGGCTCACAGATTTGACTTCCAATTCTCCTTCTTAGAACATCTCTTTGATTGGGAGAGACCCTTGTGTTATTCTTCCAAAAATCTTGTATTATAGATCTCAAGGCTTGAACAATTTCTTTATCTTTCCATGGTATTCTATCCGATAATGCCCATAACTTATTTCTATTTGGATCCTCCATGCTTTCACACCTTCTTTTGTCTCTCATTAGATATGATCTACTTATTTTCAAAGATTTACTCATCTTTGAAAGAATGATCTTATTCCTAGTTTGACTACTTAACAATGTTGTTGTCATCACACGTCATTGCGGCACAACTATCTTTCGTGTGTGAGGTAGAACCCACACTATTGTATGCACTCATTAGATTCTTTACAATTGATTTCTCACTCAAGTCATCTGATTTTATTATCCCAAGAATCTTCATGGTGGGACTAAAATTGAGTTGCCTCATTATTTCAACAAATAGTTGTCATCTTCCAGTCTCACTTAGCTTCGAAAAAAATAAACTCCATATCCTCTTCACCTATCTAAATGACATGTACATTTTGAAATCTTATCAGCCATTAGTTTCAAAACATTGGCATCAATATCAATCAAATATTAAGGTTTTCTATGCAAAAGTCTAGGAGGAGTTCTCAAAGGTAAAGTTGTGTCAACATTAGGAATATCAACAACATCGAGGATAGATGGAGTACCTTCAATCAAATATGAAATCGACGATGTACCTTGAGATTTAAATGTAAATTTTGTTGTACCTCCAACTTGAGATGTGGTATGCAGAGTTTCTTCAAGTAGATATGTGTTTACTGATGTACTTTCAAAACTACATGTTGTTGATGGTCTATCTTCAACTGGAGATGTGATTGCTATTGTACTTTGAACATGACATATTATAGATGGTGTGCATTGAACTTCACTTATGGTTGATGATGTGCACCCAAATTTGGGATTCATTTCTCTCCTTGATATAGTTTTTGCATAAGTTCCCTTTGTGCTGCCAATTCAAGAGATAATCAAGACCTATTTCAACTCTATGTGTATTCTTATGCCAATGCATGCCACAAAAACTTGGCACAAGAAACATAGAATACTAAGTCGACCTAACAAACACTCAATCCTCACAATATTAACTCTAGACCACAAGTGGTACCAAAGAGACAAGATAGCATCACATGGATTACATCACAAGCATAAAATGATATTAAATAGTATTTCCATACCATTATTTCACAACTTCATGCATCATTATGCTAGAAAAAGAAAACAGATACAAAACTAGTATCTATTGCAAACCTAGATAACATAGTCTTGAGAAATAACTTTGAAAAATAAACTTGTGGTACACTTCAACAACTCAAACTCGAAGAAAGATAATAGATAGACATGAAAAACACTTTCTCCAAACTGCAAGGCCACAATAACTATAGATAAATGTAGAGCATTTCTCAAATCCTTCCATGACTACAACAATACAATGTTCACTCTGCTTACTCAAGAAGCTTTTGTGGTAGCTTCTATGATCTATAAAATTGAAACATACATGCTTCACACTTGAATTTATCTATCCTTTAAGTGACATTACCAAATCTTAAAATGTAGAGAAATGTGGAGCATTCTTTAGAGCCTTTCAGAGCCACTTCTTGAGCCAGTGACTATAAGAGATTCATTTATACAACTTCACATAAACAAATAGTGAATACAACATTTGGGTGTGTGCACAAATCTGTGACACAAAAATGGCTTTTAGGATGCCACAGTTTTTTTGAAATTAGCAAAGTATGATGTTCATGAGAAAATGAAGATAGTTATGCTCAAAATTTGAAGATGCAACAAGAAAAAGAGTTGAAGTGCTCCAAGTCTACTTTCTAAGCTACTTTTTTTTCGAAAATAATGAATGTTAAGGGTTTTAAAAAGGGGGGCCCAAAATAGGTCCTATTTTTATCAAAAAAACAACATAGTGTCTATGGGCCCCTCCCTTTTTTTTAACTTTTTTTTAGAATTCAAAAATATGAACGGTGAGAAATTAGCTAACATCACGAGTTTATCCCCTTCTTTTAGCTAATTTTTAATGAATATATAAAATTTTATGAATTTTTGAAGGGGACACATCCTGAAGAAGATGAAATTTGAGCATGCTCCCCTCTAATTTTTTTGAAAACTAATCAAAATCAAATATATTTTTTTCATTACATCTAGAATGGATTCTATTTTATTAAAATGTAATTTTTTTCAAAATTCAATGAACGAGTAAAATTATATTCCAAAACTAGCACATGTTGGTTTTTGACAAAAAATAAAAGCACTAACAAGAGAATTTATGGATGAAAACCTTAACATAATCAAAATTTAAAAATATTATATATTTATATATCAAAGAGAGAGCCTAATTTCATTGAAATACATGCAAACTTGATGGTTAGCGCGACCAAAATTATGTGAATTTTTGATACCCTTCCAAAAAATCATGTCCTAATGTAGCTAATTTGGCAAGTGCCAAATTTTTGAGAGTGCCAAATTTGGAGAGCACCAAATTTGGCACTTGCCAAATGTTGCATTACATTTGGCAAGCACCAAATTTGACACTCGCCAAATATTGCATTACATTTGGCAAGCACCGAATTTGTCACTCACCAAAGGTTGCATTACATTTGACAAGTGCCAAATTTGTCACTCACCAAATGTTGCATTACATTGGGCGAGTGCCAAATTTGGCACTCACCAAATGTTGCATTACATTTGGTGAGCGCCAAATTTGGTGCTCTCCAAATTTGGCACTCACCAAATGTTGCATTACATTTGGTGAGCACCAAATTTGGTGCTCTCCAAATTTGCCGGTCACCAAATGGTGATGTATTGACAAAATCATGAACTTCATTGCTTTCTATTTGTCTCTCACTATCCCACTTTGATAAGGCTTAAATTTTATGGTTTATGATCAATAATGGATAGTTGAGGTTTTATCTTTTAGTCCCTCTTAGTCTCCTTCCCTCAACCAATACTTACCCTATTCTCTCTCAACCCTCTATACCTTTCCTTTCCTCATTAACCCCATATCCATCCTTTCCTCCCTACCTCTCTCTTATTCTATCTACCTTTGTTATTTTTTCTCACCCACTTCTCTCTTTTCTCTCGATTGCTACACCTCACCCCCCCTCTCTCTATCTCTCTCTCCTTCCCTCTTTGTTTATAACTCTCTCCCCCTCTTTCTCCCCCACTCTATCCTTCCATATCCCATTCCCTCTCTCCTTCCCTCCCTCCTTCCCCATCTATTTTTCTCTATCTCCCCCTCTCCACTTCCATCTCTTCTCTCTCTCTCTCTATATCACCTCTCTCTCTTCCTACCTCTCCCTTCCTCCTCTTTGTCTTTCTCCCCCTCTTTCTCTCTCACTCTCCCTCTCTCTCCCCCTTTTATTTCTCACTCTCTCCTTCACTCCACCTCCCTCCTTCCCTCTCTCTCTCAATATCCCCATCTTCCTCCCCTTTTTGTATCACATACTGGTCCAAACCAAAGAGATAAAGGAGGGGGTTTAGAGAAAGAGAGGGAAGGGAGGGAGAGGTAAATATATATAGGTGAGATAGAGGTAGGTAAAGAGAGGAAAATGGGAGATATAGGTAGAGAGGTAGGTAGAGAGAGTGGTAGGGAGTTATAAAGGGATATGTAGGTAGAGATATGGACAAGGGAGATAAAGAGATGGAGGGAGAGGTAGAGATGGAGAGAGAGAGGTGAGAGAGATAAATAGAGACAAAGATAGGTAGAGAGAGGGAGGGGGAGATAGCAAGAAGTGGAGAAGGAAAGAGAGAGGGAGGGAGATAGAGCTGAGAGAGAGGAGGGAGGGTAAAAGTGAGAGAGGGTATGGAGGGAGAGGTAAATAGGGATAGCTGGGATAGATAGAATTGGAGAGATAAAGGTAGAGAGAGGGCAAGGAGAGATATAAAAAGGGGGAGAGAGATGAGGAAGGGAGAGAGATATAGGAGTTAGTGAGGGAGAAGTGAGAGAAAGATGTTATAGAGAGATGTGACAGATAGATGTAATAAAGAGAGAGAAGTAGAGAGGTAGCAAGGAAGGTGGAGAGATTGATAGAGGGAAAGATGGATGGAGGGAGATAGAAAGATGTATTAAGAGATAGGCTAGATAGAGAGAAGTAGAGAGTGAAGGTGGGTGGAAGAGAGAGAGAGAGAGAGAGAGAGAGAGAGAGAGAGAGAGAGAGAGATAAGTAGGAAGGTGGGAGATAGAGGGGGGAGGGAGGGAGAGGTAAAGATAGATATTTTAGATATGTATAATTAGAGAGAGATAGGTAGAAAGAGGGTGAGGAGAGATAGAAAGAGGGGAGAGAGAGAGGATGGAGGTGGGAGAGAGAGAGGGTAGGTAAAGAGGGATAGTTTAGATAGATGTAAGTAGAGAGAGAGGTAGCTAGGTAGGGAGAGGGTAAGGAGAGATAGAAAGAAGGGGGAGAGAGAGAGGATAGATAGATTGAGGGGTAGGGAGAAAGTTGAGATAGAGGGAGGGGGGGGAGAGATATTGATGGCCAAATTGACACAACAACATGCAGGTAATATGTAATCACCTTACCTCTCCTGAAAAAGATAAACAATCGTTAAATCAATCATCTTCCAAGGTCCTAGATGTTGGGTCACAATGTTGTTGTTTTGTTGAGCGGTCACTGAGGTTGTAATGTTCAAGGGACCTGCTGGTTATTGATATTTTTGGTCACTGAGGTTGTAATGTTCAAGGGACCTACTGGTTATTGAGATTTTTGGTCACTGAGGTTGTAATGTTGAAGGGACCTGCTGGTTATTGAGATTTTTGGTTGCTGCAAGATCGAACTCCTATCTAAACCTATTCTAATTAGGGTATAAAAAAATGGAAAAAGATAAATCAGGGACACAAGAGAGAAAATAATTTTGATTCATCTAATCAACCCGACCTATTACTCTTTAAGGAAACCTTAAAACCAGAGCTGTAAAACAAATCAACCTATAATGAATACAAAGTTGAACATTCATTCACAATGAAAACTTTAATAGGGTCTCGCAAATCACAATTTGAACAAAAGAAAAGATAAAACTTCATTCCTCAAAGAATTCCAAATCAAATGATTAACACAATGAATATCATTCCAAATAACAACTTAAAGCAGGTTTAAATCTGGCTGCCTCTATTGCTATAAAACAGATAAACAACATTTACAAATCTGGCAAGTTTCATCAGTGCACAGAAAAAAAATGTCTTCAAATTGATTTGATTAACTAAAAAAATGTAGAAAACTCCATTGACTAATCTATTGTTAACTCTAATAAGTTCCAAGAAAAAATTCTAAATCCTTTTCCTAAAATTCTAACTCCTTTTCCTAAAATTATATCTCTTTCAAATGAGCTCCATTTGATAATTAATAGCTCAATGATTACATAATTCCCTCAAAAATTGAGACATCAAAAGTTTTAGCTTTTGTGTGCATGCAATACAACTTTTTGTTTCAGCTCTCTTTACCTTAGTTGACTTTCAACCATCTTCAATTCAAAAATTACAATATTTTAGCTTGACTCAGAGTTCTCCATCTTGCACGATGTGCAACAACATCCTTTTCTAGAAATGAACCCAAATGGGCTTGCCAAGTCTTCAGTCTTCTCCTAGTTTGATAATTCTTTCAAAAAATCTCCTCTTTCTGCACATTTTCTTTACAGATCATCTTCACCGTGATCCATTTATCCAATATTTCCATTTCAAAAAGGTGCCTACAAAACATAAAACATATTAATCAATTTATAAAATCAATCAAATAGCAATTACTTCTAGAAATTAATTAACTTCAAGTTACTTCAATTAAACGGAAACAAACTTCAAATTTTATAATTGAAAGAATAAAAATTAATAAATCCCCATTTTAATGAATGTTATCCTAATTAAAATAAATAACATTAAGAACAATGTTGCCTCCTTTAATCTTAGCACCCTTCACATCCTTGAACCTGAAAGCACCTTCACATACCACAAAGGATATAATTAATTGACCAAATCAATAATTTTATATAATTGATTTGTGCAATTAATTAATTCATTGTATTTCCCATAAATCAACAATTTTATTAAAAATGAAAGAAGTAGTTGATTTCATTATGTGCATTTGCATGCTACCCCATTCATTCATGTGTGAACAACTTGAAACACGTGATTTGCATAAGGAAGAGTTTCTAATTCCTGATAGATATCCGAACTCTGTTCCAAAACTCCCATCAACATAGGCAGAGGGTTGCACAATTTGATTTTATGATAGTCAATAGCATTTTCTTAAAGGTTTTCAAGGCTTTTCAACATTAGCATAGGAAAGAATCATGCCATTTAATGCAATGAAATATCTTTAAAGAGTTCTAATTTCTATAACACCTGCTCAAAAAATCCTTTTCATGTGAAGCCAACAACCATGACATTCGATGAAATCACGTTTCTTTTGAAGATATCGAGCGAACAGTTGGTGCACTCCTCCATCTCTCATATATGTATGTCAGTGTAGTTGAAATTACAACATCTGAATCAAGCTTTACATCTGCCAATAGAGTGTGGGTGAATTTTTTTTA
The DNA here is from genome assembly GCA_007115665.2 of Sequoiadendron giganteum. Lineage (NCBI taxonomy): Eukaryota > Viridiplantae > Streptophyta > Pinopsida > Cupressales > Cupressaceae > Sequoiadendron > Sequoiadendron giganteum. Next base: position 134,474,291 of record CM021105.1, on the reverse strand, counting down.
ATACCTTGTAAAAAAATTCATCTTGTGAATATCATCTATCAATAGATCTATTGTGCAGTCCACATTTTCTGCAAGCTCCGTGATTATGACATTCTCTGGTGTATTAGTATCTTTGAGATCTCTATATTAGACCCTCTACTCAGCCTCTCCATGCTTTTATAAATACCTGAAAATATTGTTCTAAAGCCTTGTTCCAAAATATTCATTTTAAATCATTTCATGTGATGAGATGGTTCATTCCCCTGCTACATCGCATCGAATATCCCACACGCCTTGTCCATATTTTCACATTTTTCATAGAGTTTTTAAAACTTGAAAATTAAATCAAAACAAACAATTTAATGCACATGCTTCAATCATTTTATTCTATGAGACAAAGTTTCTTAGAGGAATTTTATCAAACATTTTACTTGCCATGTCTATGTGCTTAATTAATGGCTTCATACTTGGTAAAAAACATTCGTTCGAAAGTTCAAAAAAAACAAATCAACAAACTCCCTCTCTGAATACCAGTGTGCATTTAATCCCATGAGGTAACATCTCTTCCGCGCATTTTGTTAAACAATATATGTGTCTCTTTATTTCGAAGATGACGCCCACACAGGCCATGAATCTGGCTTTTATACATTGCATGTTTTCATTGCATTACATTAGATGTTGTCTCTTTGAGGAAAACTATCAAATAGTTCGCATGCTTTCTTGTGTTGCACCCCTACTTCACCAGTTGCACCTATTTATATGCTTTTATTTTGCATGTATGTTTATCGGGGTTGTTCTGTTTCTTTGAAGAATTCTACCAAACAGGTTGTGGCCTATGATTCCCTGTCAACATGGAATTTTTATGAAATAGTTCACCTTGTCTATGCTTGCATATTTCTGGCATCGAATTCCATTTTGCAATCACTTCATTTCAGGTGATAACATATCTCCAGGGAATTTTGAAATAGCTCGTAACCTCTATGAAATTTCCATATATATCATACGTATTGAATATGGCCTTTGCAACAGATCTATTTTGTGCATCTTTTGCAATCTTGGCAGTTAAACAATATCTCCAATTTTCCCATTTTACCACAAGCATGGAGGATGCTGGTGAGGCTCGTCGTAGGGAAGATGCTGGCTACAAGCGGGCATGGGGTTTTTCATTTCTGACTGGCAGGATCGGGACCGAATGAGTGTGGGAGCGGAACCATTTTCACCCCAGGATATTTCATTTTTGTGTCGAGTTCAAGGTTCTCCCCAGGTCCGAGTTCGAAAGCACATGCGGGAGTGAGATTAATCTTGAATGAGAAACTTTAGATTTTATTTTTTTGTTTTAAAATTTTACAATTTTTTTGTTTTTTTGAATTTTTGAATTTTAAATTAAATCTTTTAAATGTTTCAAAAAGATTTTTTCTTTATTTTCAAATTGAAAAGATTAATTAATTTAAAATCTTTTAAATTAAGATTTATTTATTTATTAAACTTAAATTTATTTATTATTTTTATTTTTACAATCTTTTAAAACAAAAAGATTTTGTTTATTTAAATTTTAATTTTTAATATTTTAAATCTCTTAAAATAAAAGATTTATTAATTTATTTTGTATTTTTGTATTTTTGATTATTTTAAATGTTTTTGTATTTTTGAATTTTAAAAAATGTTTTTGTATTTTTGAATTTTAAAGTTAAACCATTTTTTAAAAAAACAAGATTTATTTATTCAAAGAACAAGTGAAGCAAAAAACAAACCAACGATGACGAGAAATGAAGGATGAAGAAATAGAGGAGACCAAATGACAACAAAAAAATAGACAAATGACACAACAAGGCGAGGATCAGGATCGGGACCAAACAAGGAACGCAAACCCCAACAACAAAGGTAAAGCAGGGAATCGAAATCGAGATGGAACCATGAATAGGAACCTTAGAAAGGTTCCTTGTTTTGGTTCTGATTTGATATCCAGACCAAAATAAAGGAACACAAAGGAAACAAAGATCGAAGTTAGGGTGAAATCATTACTTGAAACCCCGAAAGGTGTCAAGTGTCGATTCCATCCCACAACCCAATCCCGACAAAACAACGATGACAAGAAAATAGAGATCAGATTCAGGATAGAAATGAGAACTTGAAGCTTTCCAAAAGTGTAGAGTGTAAGTTTTGGTCCGATACCTGAATACAAAAAAGAGAAAGAAAATGAACAAGGCACGTGAAAGGATGAAAACAAGAAAAACAAAGCATGACCATGACAAAACAAACCAGCAAAATGAAAGAAAATAGAGCGGTCCCCCAATTTGGCAAGAAAAAGTTGGCGCCTATATGCAGGGCATAACAAATGGCGACTCGGTTGGGCATTTTAAAACATGTAACCCTCCAAATACCCAAAATATCTTGTTTACACTCATTTGACACAATCTAAGAAGTACAAACAAAATCAAAATTGGGACACAACAGAGGTCTCAGATAAAAATGAAATATGTTTGTGTGCGCAAATGATTCATTCCCCTCCATAAGCGTTGTCATGATCAAGTGGAATAGACTCTACCCAAGCTACGTGGTTGTGAGTTACACTTCCAACATGCAATGATATTTTGGGCATAGCTCTATTGTCAGACATGCATCTATAGCCCCAACAGAGATATCTCTAATTCTTTCTAAGCATCGCTCTACTGCCAGGAAGGCATCTATATCCCTGGTAGAGATACTCAAATAACCCTTGTTGATTGAGTTCATTTTTCAGATTTCTTTTATTTCCTCTTTTTCTTAGGTGTTGATTCTTTTGAAGTATAATTTCTCATTTCTCTCAATCCTTAAGTAGTGAAGCCTAAGTAGCGGGTTTAGAACCATAGTGGACATCATGAAAGAAATGTAACCCTTTAGATTTTTCACTTGGAATAGAACTACCCGACCTGATGTAAACTAACTGATGGATTTCTTAAGATTTGAAAAGCATGATAGACTTTCAAAAAATCCCTAGAAACTTCATAATGTACCAAGTCCTAATCCATGCTAACATTCCCTAGTTTGAAATGGATGAAGGTAAATCAAAGTTTTCAAAGTGATTGATTGATCAAGTGTTTGAAAATATAGATAGCAAATTCTCAACAGATTTAGCTTTCGGCATAACTTGCATACAATAACTCAGTTTCTACTGTCAATGAGAGGAACCCCCCCAAAAGAAAAAAAATAAATAGATAAAAAGAGAAGAGTAGAAGAAAAGAACGCATAGACAGACACAATGAATCAAAAAAACAAATGAACAACAAAAGATCAAAAACAAAAGAGAAATAGACAAACCCATAAATGAAACAAAAATAAGAGGACATAGACAAAAAAGAAAACAACAAAAAAAAAAAATACCAAAACAAAAAGAAAACTAACTAAACCAAAACCTAACACTAACCAATCCTAATCCTAAACTAACTCTAAAACCGAGCTCTACAAATATAAAAATATGAAAATTTGTACATCTACTCGACTGATTTTTCATTATGTAAAGAAGCATTAACTCATTTGGTATAGTTCTAAACCTAGCAAATTTATCTTTATACTCATAAATGTGAAGTTTATGTGCAATAAATTCATTCTAAGGGTATAAAGTTTGAAATATTAACAGTTATGGGTTCTCAACCTTGTCATGATTTACCCACAAACACATTTTACTATCCCCAACATCATAATCAAACTGAAAACCATTAAAACACAGAGGGTAATGAAAATACACAACCTGATTTAGAAGACCTTCAGTTGTTGTGGTGTTCTCATGTCATATGACTTCCTTCTCATGAGGTCTCAACTCATGGAATACCCCTCCATTTTGCTTTGATACATGAATGTAAAAAGAAAGGAAATCTATTAGTGACATATCATTATAATTAAAGACATCCAAACCTAGTTCAAAATTTTCATGCATATGCTTATCATTACTGGTTTCAAACAACAAACTAGTATGCTTGATTTCACTAGGATTATCAACCTCAATCACATTCTCAGTAGAATAGACTTTACCAATTACATGGTCAGCTTCCTCAATCTTCAAATCAATTTGTTCAACCTTTTCCTTAGATATCATTACATTCTCCCTCCCAGACAGGAAGAGATCATAGCAACTTACCTCAGCATGTGAACTAGGAGGATGAATCTTACATGATTCATCTACAACGAGGTTCGTTATGCAACTGGAATATTCATGTGCCAACATTTCTTCTTTCATCTTGGGCACAAAGTCACAAATTTTCTAGGTCTCCTCAGATGGACTGAGCAACAAATCATCCATGTTGTCAATTTGCAAGTTTCACAAACCTACCTAGTCTTGAGATGAAGCATTGTTGTCAACACTCTCTTCAAATATGTCACCCAAAAGAGTTTGAAAATCAGCATCCAACTCATCATAATTAATTCTAGAGATAATGGTACATGGTGAAAAAGTATTTTCTTCAAACAACTCATTTGAAAGCACAGAGTTAAATCCAAGAAAACACTTCTTTAGCTCATGTTTCTACATATCATCAACTAGAACATGCAAGTCAGTATCAATCTCATCACTATTAAGATCAAATTCACTAGTGCATGCTAAGCAAGGAATTTCTTTAAACAACACATTTGAATAAACATAATAAAAACTCAGAGGATACTCCCCCATTTTATTCACTTCATCATGGTGAAGAGATTAAATTTTTGGGGCAGCCTCTTGATAGTCTACTTGATGTTATTTTTCTTCATCCAAGAGCATCTGATCATACATTCCTTGCTGCAATAGAACACTAAACTCATCCATATCAATATTTTGATTAACATTAAAATCCAATCCATTTTCTTGACAGGGGTAAGCATGGCCCAATTGATCATCATGTAACATTTGGTAAATCCACACATCCCCTTGACTTTCTTCTTTCGAAGAATCATTTTGGCATTCAAATCCTTGTCCTTGACCACAAGATTCATTTGAAATTTCATCTTGAAGTTTGTTATCTATTTTAATCTATTCATTATTCAAATCAACAAATTCATTTTCCTATGTTAACTCGTTGACAAATGTTTCTTCATTATTAATTCTCATGAAAGAGGCTATAAACATATCAATAAATTCACTTTCCACATCGAGCGGATTAGCGCAAGGTATAGAAGATTCATTATTTGTTGAATCCATCATGATGCAAGGATCAAGTTCATCAGATGATGGGGAAGATCTCAATATGTTCTCATAGTTACTCTCATTATTTTGGATGGACTCATTATCATTTTCATGCGTGATAGATGTTTCATCTTCCTCATTGAGTGGACAAGTATTCCAAGGTTTTTCCATAAGTATTCCTTCAATAGTAATCATTTGTTTGAAGTATAACTTTGTCCTACCAAGGAAACATGTCAATCCATCTGAGAATTTTGATTTTTTCGATGTATCCTACATCCATTTGGCCTAACAAGTTTTGATAGCTTCATATCTCCTAATTCTTCAAATTTCTTCGTTACTCGATTTTGCATAAATGGTATATCTATCCAACATGAACCTTGCTCTATTGTTCCTTCATCATATTGATTCTCATCCTGCTCAGAAAAAGTGTTCAAAGCATTGGAAAGAGATTCTTTAGTTGTTGATTTTTCATGACAAAAACCTTGTGCTAATAGCTCATCTCTTTCAATACCATCATTAGTATTAACATTTCCAACGAAACTAGATTTTAACCTGAGATTTCCATTATGCTCTCAATTTATATTTGTTTCATGCTCTTTTTCAAATAAAACATTAAAATGCTATACTTGTTCATCAAATGTTTCATTTACAACTTCATCATGATCCAATGCATTATGTGTGGGAGTATGACCGAAAAGAGATGATATAGTTCCAACTTCATTGACAAGCATAATACTTACCTTTGTGGTTGGATTTTGGAGAGATAGGTTCCTCCAATGGTCTTACATGGGATTGACTTGATATGAAGCATTGGGAAACTTGGTGCTTGGAAGATTAGGAAGGTTTTAGCTTCTTGGTGAGAATGATTGCATCCGGGTAGGGATGGTGGATAAACCTACATAAGGCTACAAAGGATGGCAATTTGCAAGCACAAGAGCATTATAAACCAGATTTTGGCTATCCGAATTTCTTGTGTCATGTTCATATTGTGCCAATAAGAGAGCTTTGTTCAATTCATCATGTAGGTATGTAGCCTCACCACAAAATCTAATTTTTGTTGCAAATGGAGGGTTCAAACCCCAATAATAATGTTCTATTAGGATATGATCATCAATAACCAAATTTAAAGCTTGAACCCTTTGATACATAAACAAGAACCTGTGATTGAATTGGTAAACGGGTTCCAATTGTATCCTTTTCATAGCTACAAATTCATGTGATGGGTGTGGTGCATACACATGAGGATCAAAATGATCCAAGAATAAGATTTCTAATTCTATCCATGAACAAATAGAATCTAGTGGCATATTAAAATGCCATTGCCTCATTGTACCTTGAAGTGTTTTGACAAACAATTGACATACAATATCCTCATGCTGAATATGGAGAAAAATGACTAAATCTCTACAAATATTGACATGTTTAGAAGCATTTTGTCCACCGTTAGGGAAAAATAAAGGAAGCCTATCATACATGTGACTAGGGATTTCATGAATAAATCTAGGTATACACAAAGGGTTACCCATTAGAGTTAGGGTTCCCAAGATCTAACGCACTCCCATACAACAAAGCAAAATTTCTTAAGGGCCCTCCTTCTAGCACCAATTTTGTTGATGGAAAAATTGACACAACAACATGTAGGTAAGATGTAATAACCTTACCTCTCCTGAAAAAGATAAACAATCATTAAATCGATAATCTTCCAAGTTCCTAGATGTTGGGTCACAACATTGCTATATTGTTGAGTGTTCAATGAGGTTGTAATGTTCAAGGGGCTTGCTAGTTTTTGAGATTTTTGGTTGCTGCAAGATTGAACTCCTATATAAGCCTATTCTAATCGGGGTATACAAAAGGGAAAAAGATATACCGTGGACACAAGAGAGAAAATAATGTTGATTCATCTAATTAACCAGACCTGTTACTCTTCAAGGAAACCTTAAAACTAGAACTACAAAACAAATCAACCAGTAATCAATACAAAGTTGAACATTCATTCATAGTGCAAACTTTAACAATGCATCGCAAATCACAGTTTGAACAAAAGAAAAGAAAAAACTTCATTCCTTGAAGAATTCCAAATCAAATGATTAACACAACGAATATCATTCCAAAGAACAACTTAAAGTAGGTTTAAATCTCTCTGCTTCTACTGCTGTGAAATAGATAAACAAGATTTACAAATTTGGCAAGTTTCACCAGTGCACAGAAACCAATGTCTTCAAATTGACTTGATTAACTAAACTATGCAGAAAACTCCATTGACTAATCTTCTGCTAACTCTAATCAGTTCTAAGAAAAATGTCTAACTACTTTTCCTATAATTCTATCTCTTTCAAATGAGCTCCATTTGACAATTAATAGCTCACTGATTACATAATTCCCTCCAAAAATGAGACATCAAATGTTGTAGCTTTTGTGTGCATGCATTACAACTTTTTGTTTCAACTCTCTTTACCTTAGTTGACTTTCAACCATCTTTAGTTTGAAAATTACAATCTTTCAACTTGACTCAGAGGGCTCCATCTTGCACGATATGCAACAACATCCTTTTCTAGAAATGAACTCAAGTGGGCCCGCCAAGTCTTCAATCTTCTCCCAATTTGATAATTCTATTAGAAAATCTCCTCTTTCTACACATTTTCTTTACACTTCATCTTCAACGTGATCCATTTATCCAATATTTCCATTTCAAAAAGGTGCCTGCAAAACATAAAACATATTAATCAATTTATAAAATCAATAAAATAATAATTACTTCTAGAAATTAATTAACTTCAAATTAGTTCAATTAAATGAAAATAAACTTCAAATTTCATAATTGAAATAATAAAAATAATAAATCCCATTTTTAATGAATGTATTTTTTTTTTAGGTGAAAGGCATGAGGCCTATATATATTTATATTATATAGAGTAAGAATTTACATATATGAAGAAAGAATCAACTCAGAAGGAATAAGGTGATAGTATATCAAAATACATCTGCAGAATTGAAACTACCACTAAAACTGAAAAAACCTATACAACACCCAACTGACACCCCCAGAAGCTAATACTATAAAAAAAATCAGCTTAAAATATATCCCAAAACTACATAAGAGAAAATATTATTCTTCCATAAATACCCATAGACTGAGCATTCGTCTTCAACCTCAAGTATCTCAGTTAGTTGCAAAACTCTTTGAAAAGAGCTTCAATGAGCCAAGGAGAAGGACAAAGGCTGCATAGAACGAGATATTCGAACATTGGTGGAGGACAAGTGATCTGAACCAATGTTTGAAGTGCGAAGAAACCCATTGTTTGATGCATGAGCATGGCGAGCTTGATACCCTTGATGTTGACCCTAAGCCAGTGAGGGAACTCTAAGCTGCAAATCAAGTTGAACACCCAAAGCTCGTATAGGAGGAGTATGGACCCTTAAAAATTTTAAAGCATAAAACTTTTCTCTTATGTCCGCTTCCATAATAGAGTAAATGAACCGTCGTTGCTTCCACAAGGCCCGAATGAGAATGCTATCATTGTGAAATTTCAGAGCCAAATTGAGTGCTTCATAGACATCCTTGAACCCTTGATTTTTTGCACAAAATCCCTAGGAAACAAGCCACCAATGTATTTGTCATCACTGAAAAGAATTGTATCCTTGTACTGCCTTAAGAATAGAATTATCTAGAATATATTGGAACTACACATATTTTCTTGCCAAATCTTCAAGTTCAGACAAAGACTAAACCAAATACATAGCATTGGATAGGAAAATTGATATCACTTGGGAAGGAAAGAGAATACGTTGAGCCCTCAAACATGTGACATCCACCCCCAACACCTCGTGGATAGAGACCTCCACTCTACCACCATCAATTGTGAACAAGTCTTCAAATCATCTTGGGACAAATAGCTTTCAAAAGGTTGCTCCCACGGTTTCACAGACAAGCCAACTCTGAGATTCCATGAGCAGAACGCCATTTCTCTCCACTGGATGGGCTCTATCTTGGAATGACTACACTAGAAGATTTTGTCAAACCTTGTGCCAATGAATGGGATAAAAGGTGGACTAAATAGACTGTTTGGAATCTTGCATACTGATATGACCTCATGCTTTATCATGATGTAGGGAGACATAAGGTTAAACTTAGAGCATGATCTCTCCATGAATGCTTTCTCGTGTGAAAAGATGGCCACAAAATTTGTTGTAGAATAAGGCATTCAATCTCTTAATTAAATTGTACCTACAAAAAAAAGAAACATTAGGCAAGATAACCTTTAAACATTTTCTGATTTGTTTGGAGTCCTGAAATGGTTTCCTGCATCAAAAAATGAACGGAAGATGTCCTTTTAGTGTGGGGGGTACTTTGTTTTGTGCATAGAGCTATTCATTACAATTATTGCATGTATTAATCAAATTCTTAGAGCTCATTCAATCACAGTGAGGTGGTAGGGGAGAGAATACATACTTGTTTAACTAAGGACATTATTTCTTTGATGGGATCTTACTACGGGGTTTTTGAAAGGAGAGGTCATATCTCCACCTAGATAAACCATCATTAGCAAGCATGCCACCCAAAAATTGCATTAACCATGGGATGGTTAATACCGATTGAACAAGTGAATTCCAAATCATCTCCCATCTTATTGGTCACACCTCTAGAATTCAACGCAACATATGTATTACGTCCCCTTCACTAGAAATTTGCTACATCATGACCATGGTGGACAAAGTCTTGTCAACCAAAATGTATTAGAGTCCCTTTGAAAATAAATTCTCTTACTGGAAACGCTTACTCTATTCCTTGACTAAAAGGAATTAGTAAGTAAACTCCCTATCTATAATTTCCTTCAAATGTGGGAAACCATCTGGCACCTAATTATTATCGACAATGGATTAGTCAATTTTATCACAAGCCATGTTTGCTAAATAGTCAGCAAGACTATTTCCTTCTCTATATACATGAGTGATATGATAGCTTTCAAAATATTCTAACAGATTCCATGCAATTTGCAACACATATCTTATAGTCCATGTTTACAACAAGATTTTTTCTTGCAAGCATTTATCACAATAAGAGAATCACCCTCAACATGAATGGATTTAACCTGAAGATGTTTTGCTAGCAACAGACCTTGAAGTAAAGCCAAGATTCTGCCATATTATTGGTTCCTAAGGGAAGGATTACTATTTTAGCAGCCTTGACAACTCCTTTTGAATCCCTAATGTAGACACATGCTCCCGAAATACTAGGATTACCTCTTGAGGCTCCATCAAAATTTAATTTATAATAGTCTTCCATTGGTGGTGACCATTTAACTGTACCTCTATCTATCTTCTGAATGTGAGGCTGCTTCATGCTACCTTTAAATGACAATGATATGTGATTCCAATTTTTCAATATGCTATGATCCCATGATGAGAACAATGCTCCCACACTTTTATGTTCAAGAACCCAAGAATTTACTACTTCTGAAATTGATTTTTCTAGCAAAGCTTGAACATGTCGAATAGAAGATGAGGTCTTTCTAAATATCTGTTTGTTTATCTCCCACCAAATAGCCCATACTATCAATGTTGGAATAGCTTTCAAAATGCATGTAAAGAATGAACTCTTGTATAATACAGGCCATGCAGAAAATAGATCCCAAAGTGAGTTCGGTAGAGGATTGAAGAGATTTAACTTTTGAAGGAAAAATGACCAACAAGAATGAGAAAAGGGGCATTGAAGAAATAGGTGGTCATGATCTTCAAGAGCTTTATTGCATAATATACAATTAAAATGATCCACAATTCCCAACTTAGCTAACCTTTCAACTAGTAGGGCTCTTTTTCTTAATGCCAACCATGTAAAACTACCTGCCTTTGGTAAAACTATAGCGTTTCAACATAATGAATATGCTCTATGATATTGATTGGTGTACCCCTGCTAACATTTTCTTGTACCCTTGCTTTATTGAATAAGACCCTGTTTTTGATGGAGCCCATATTATCCAATCTGCCTTTCCTGACAAGAAGAAAAATCTATTATCCATGGTTTGATTTAACATATCTTGTTGATTTTTTTCAATTTGATCCACTAAAAAATATTTCCACGCCACCCTTCTTGATAGAGGCTCCACTATGTTAACATAATCTAATAGCTTTGTTCCCCATAACTGAGAAAACACAGGGATTGTTGACTGCAGTTCTTGACATGCTCCTAAAGGTGGAAGACCATTCCATGAGTCCCTCCAGAAATAAACCTCATCTCCCTTCTTGACCTCCCATGAAATGTATAAAGTAATCCTCTTTCTACATGCAACCATGAAATTCCACATAGATGAACCTTGAGGAGGGTTGGCAACTATAAAAATTCTCTTAGGATCCCTGTTATCAAGACATTTTGCAGTTAATAACGAACGCCATTTTGAGTCTGATTTGGAATACATTTGCCAAATGAGTTTACCACCAAAGGCCTGATTACATTTTGAAATAACATGTAATCCCACTCCTCCTCTAAGTTTGTCTGATGCCATACTTTCTAAGGATACTAGAGGGATTTTTTTACTATCATTCATGTTACCTTTCCAAAGGAAACCTCTAATAATTTTTTGAATTTGGTCAACAACTGACTTGGGTGCCCTTAAAACTGAAATGAAATAATTGGGTATTGCCGAAAGAACAAATTTAGTAGAAGAATTTGACCTGAGAATGACAGTCAGTGAGCTTTCCAAGCACAAATTCTCTGCTTTATCCTTTCAATAATTCCTACCCAATACACTGGTTTGTTGGATCCCATTAAAAAAGGTAGGCCTAAATAATTGCATGATAGTTCTGCTTCTTGAAAATCTAGAATTATGATAATTTTCCTTTTTATAGCAGCCTTAACATTAAACACATAAATCTTTGATTTTTGGGCATTAACTTTTTGACCTGAAACCAATGAGTAACTATCCAAAACCTCCTTTATCTAAATAGCTTCTAAAATGGAAGCTTTACCATAAAAAAGTGTGGCATCTACAAATACATTACGAGTGACTGATATATCTATTTGAGGGATTGGAATACCATTCCACCTACCCTTGGCATGTTTCTCTTTGATAGCTCTGCTCAGAACCTTGGCCATAATTATGAAAAGGAATGGTGACAAAGGATCACATTGTCAGATGCCTTTTGTTTCTTTAAAGAATCCACAAGGGGAACCATTAATTAAAACTAAAAAATGTGCACCTAATAGGCATGAAAGTATCCATTTACACCATTTCTTGGAGAAACCAAAATTATCCAATACCTTAATAAGGAAGGCCCAATCCACTCTATCGTAGGCTTTCATCATATCTAGCTTTATATTTAAAGATGATAACTTACTTGAATTGATGGAATGAAGAACTTCATGTGCTATTAAAGCCCCTTCTGATGTCTATCTACCTGGAACAAAGTCTCCTTGTTCTTGGGATATGATTTTTGGAATTAGATGTTGTAGCCGCAAGTAGATTGCCTTAGTAAAAAATTTATACACTGTTCTACATAGTAAGATGGGCCTGAAATCTATAAAAGTTTTGGGATCCGTCACTTTTGGGAGAACAACAATATTTGTAGCATTGAAATGTTTTAGAATTGTTCCTGATCTACATGACTCCTCCAAAGCCAAAAGAATATCTGACCCTAAAACATCCCAACATTTCTGAAATAATAATGGTGTGAATCCATCTGAACCTAGAGCTTTATTTGGAGACATTGAAAATACTACTTTTCTGAGCCCCTCTAAGGTGAATGGTTTGAGAATAGCTTCATTGTAACTTTGGGAAATTAAGTTTGGCACTGCAGATAGAAGATAATTTTCTTGGTGGCTTTCTTGAGCATCAGGCTTGAGAGGAGCAAGAAGATTTGTAAAGAAGTTAACTCCTTTTTTTTGAATTTCTTCAGCATTGTGTATCTAGCTCCCTGAGCCTACTTCTTGGATGGAAAAAAATTGTTTTTGATGCCCTCTTTTGCTAAGTTGAAGCATGGAATAATTTTGTGTTACGATCCCCATCTTTCAGCCATAATTCTTTATATTTTTGCTACCAATACACTTATTCATGTTTGCCCAATTCTGCCCACAATTGTTGAAGCTCCTTTTTTTTTCATATGTGATAGCATCCAAACCATTCTGGATTATGTGCTCATGAAGAACCTCTAACTGTTTCACTACCTCTTCCTTATGAACAAAAATATTCTTAAAGGTACACACATTCCGCTCCTTTATCTTTCCCTTGATATATTGCAATTTCTTGAAGAGCTGAAACGTCTTTGTACCTATCTGAACTGGAGCACTTACCCACCATTTCCTTAATAATGGTATAAAATGAGGATGTTTGAGCCACATTTTCTGAAATTTGAAGGATGGTTTATGACTTAGAATTCTTGTTGGCCTTATTATAGATAATGCTATGGCATAATGATCAGAGTCAAGGAATGGTAGGATTTGGGAGGCCAAACTGACAGATGAACAAACCCAGTCTTGCGAGACTAAGAACCTATCTAACCTTACATCAATTTGATAGTATTTTATGTGGTTCCTCCATGTGTACTTCCCATTCTCCAGGAGGATGTCTCTAAATGCATTATCTGAGATGAAACACCCAGAATCTGTCATCATTTTTTGAGGTGGGAAAATTCCTCCTTTCTTTTCATTTAGTGACACTATTGCATTAAAATCCCCTACTATAACAACCTTTTGGTTTCCCATGTTCTGAAATAATGTTGCGAGCTTATCCCAAATACGCTTTTTATCTAGTGTAGTTGTTAGACCATAAACACTGAAGAGCTTAAAATGGAGATCAAAGTTGCTTACATTCATATGCTTCCAGTTATTAGCAAAGCTTAACACATCCAATGTTACTGTTTTTGGGTTCCATAAAGATATTAGACCCCCTAAAGCCCCTTGGGCTGTTACTACAACAACTTTCCACTTACTCCATTTAGAGACTGTTGATTCAAATACTTCCTTTGATAACTTAGATTCTTGAAGGAGGAAAATGTCTACCCCACTAGCATCAATTTGACACTTGATGTGGGCTCTATTGTCACATGCAGTGATGCCTCTGACATTCCAACATAGGATCTTCATTGCACATGAGGAGAGAAACAAGCTCTCCTTGGTCTTTTTGTAATTGTGAGACTTCCATCTAGAGTGGCTTGGATACCTGATTCTATTTCCTCTTTCAACTTTTCTTCTTTCGATTTCCTACCTCTTTTAGCTGGAGATTTTTTTGCTAACTTCTAAGAAATTGGTGTCTGAGCTAAAGACAATTCTTGCAAAAAGTCAAATCATCTTCTACAGTTAATTCCACATCATATTTTTCTTCAATGCAATTCTCATTAGAATGAAAACTAGACTACATTCTTTCTCCCCTTGAATCCTCATCCTCCTGAAGAAATTCATCTATGATCTCATCAAAGAGCTCAAAACCTATTGTTTCAAGAAATTTTTGTGCAATGTTGTCTAGATCAACATAGGATAACTACTCAGATTGTCGGTTCTTAGAATGACCATGCATTCTCAGCATCTGAGATTTAGGATGGTAATGATTTCCCATAATTTTTGACCCCTATTGTGTTTTCAAGTTTTCTACTTCATAGGAATACTTCTTTGAGGAATTTTTTGATGGGTGAAAAACACTTTAGGAAAAGACTGAATCATTCCCAGATAATCCACAACAAATCAGAAAAGTTTTGCAACTAGACAAGTGAGACTAAAATATTGGGTGATGTGGAGGTTATTAAATCCATGTGAGTGCATTTACTACCAATTATAAAAGAAGAGCCCCCCCCTATGAATTTCATCTTTTCCTTCGAAAGCTTCCTTACCTTGAGTTTTCTCTCCTTGATTCCTCCTTTCTTTGAAGACCCGATTCATGTTATAAGGGTTATGAACTTCAGGATGGCTCCCCAGACCCTGGTTTGTGATGTGGGAGTTATGATCCTCATAAAAGGAATATAAATCTTGACGACCCTGATCTTGGTTTAACTATGTTTCTTGCATGCTATCAACTGGAACTTTCTGCATCTCTATTCCCTTAGAGGATTTGTGTTATAAGGGTTATGAACTTTAGGATGGCTCCCCAGACCCTGGTTTGTGATGTGGGAGTTATGATCCTCATAAAAGGAATATAAATCTCGACGACCCTGATCTTGGTTTAACTATTTTTCTTGCATGCTATCAGCTGGAACTTTCTACATCTCTATTCCCTTAGAGGATTGACCTATGCAAGAACATGCATTGACCACATGATCTAAACTATGACATGTAGAGCAACAGTTTTGGTGATTTTCAATTATGATTTCTTTCTCCGAAGTGCCATGTTTAGATTTAATTTCAATCTAACTTGGAAAGGTTTTAGAGGTATCCAATAAAATACACACCCTAAATAGCAAGGATGGATTAGAAAATAACTCTTTATCATGCTTGTGAAAGATGTCTATTTTATTTGCCATGAACTCTATTACATTCAATTCTCTATATTCAAGCAGTAATGAATGTAACTGGATCCAAAATGGCACGAATTTGGCACAAAAGAGGGTAGGTTTGAAATTAGGCATCCATAAATTCATGCATAAGCCTAATCCTTCATAAATCTAAGATTTAACTTTAAAGACTATATCTCTTTTCTTTTTATTATGAAAAAGTATAGTAAAGACTGCCTCCTTTTTATCTAAGTAGAAATTTTTTGAAACCCCTTCCCATTCCTCAAATAGTAAATATTTCAGAAGTTCAATGTCAAGGGTTCTATCCCAAATCTTACAAATTAAGGCTTGGTGATGAAGATCAGAGACTTGATTCTGGAGAATCTCCTTTGAAAATGTTATGCCAACCACTGCCTATGTCTTTGTTAAGATACCCTTTTGCAGGTTGTCTAGTTGCGTAGATGGGTTTTTGTCTACCCCATTTACCCGAATTGAAGAGTGTTGCTCCAATTGATCCTCTTTGGAATCCTCTTTTCGTTTCCACTGTAATACAATATAATTCTTATTTTTTGACTTCTTGTTCTTACCATTCCTCTTATTTTTCCTCTTCTTGTTCTTTCCATTCCTCTTCGAAATATCTTGGTGGGATTTTTCAAGCGACTCTGACGCCTCCATTTCTTGAAAATCTTGTGAAGGCCTAGGATGTTGCTAGTGTAAGAAATCCCTAACTTCAAATCCCACCTTCACCTCAAAGGATTCATTTTTTTTCCCACTTGTTGATTTGGATTGAAGGGAACTCCTTGATGAGTACATTGTTTAGCATCCTTGAAATGTTGATATACACAAAATGTGTTCTTGGAAGATTTCAATGCAACCTCTTCATCTGTGTATTGGCATTGGAATAGGATTGAGTTTTTATCATACTGTGTGTCTTTGAATTCTCTATTGTGTAGTGTGTCCGCTTCACAAATATCAATGATCAACTGGCCATGTTTGATAGTAACCCTATTCATAGGCACTAGAATCCAGTTTGGGCATGAAGACCTTTGTCCTCTTCCAAAAATCCCACTTGAATTTTGACCCCACAATTGACAATGTCTTTGATGATGAGGGGCTCTACCATGATGTCGAGGGTTTCTATCTTTTTCTAGAAAATAGTCGTTGCTCTGCCATTGCATTGCCTCAATGTCTATGATCTACCCCAAGCACTACAACCAATCCTTTTTAATGAATGTTATACTAATTAAAATAAATAACATTACGAAAAATGTTGCCTCCTTTAATCTTAGCATCGTTCGCATCCTGAATCTGAAAGCACCTTCACATACCACAAAAGATATAATTAATTGGCCAAATCAATAATTTTATAACAAATGCATAATTAATTTGTGTAATTAATTAATTCATTTTATTTCCCATAAATCAACAATTTTATTAAAAATGAAAGAACTAGTTCTTTTCATTATGTGCATTTGCATGCTACCCCATTCATTCATGTGTGAACAACTTGCAACACATGATTTGCATAAGGAAGAGTTTCTAATTCCTGATAGATATATAGACTTTTTTCCAAAAATCCCATCAACGTAGGCAGAGGGTTGCACAATTCAATTTTATGATAGCCAGTAGGCTTTTCAACATTGGCACAAGCAAGAATCATTCAATTTAATGCAATGAAATATCTCTAAAGCATTCCAATTTTTGTAACACCTACTCAACAAATCCATTTCATGTGAAACCAACAACCATGGAATTCCATGAAATCACGTTTCTTTGGAAGATATCGAGTGAACAGTTGGCTCACTCCTCATCTCTAATATATGTTTGCCAGTGCAGTTGTAATTACAACATCTGAATCCAGCTTTACATCTGCCAATAAAGTGTGGGTGAAAGTTTTAAAAACCTTGTAAAAAAATTCATCTTGTGCATATCCTCTCTCAATAGATCTATTGTGTAGTCCACATTTTGTGCAAGCTCTATTATTATGACATTCTTTGTTGTATTAATCTCTTTGAGATCTCTATATCATACCCTCTACTCGGCCTCTCCATGCTTTTATAAATACCTCAAAATACTGTTCCAAAGCCTTGTTCCAAAATCTTCATTTTAAATCATTGCATTTCATGAGATGGTTGATTCCCTTGCTGCATCGCATCGAACAACCCACACGCCTCATCTATATTTTCACATTTTGCTTAAAGTTTTTAAAACCTGAAACTTAAATCAAAACAACTAATTTAATGTGCATACTGCAATCATTTTATTCTATGAGACACAGTTTCTTAGAGGTATTTTGTCAAACATTTTACTTGCCATGTCTATGTGCTTAATTAATGGCTTCATACTTGGTAAACAAAATTCATTTGAAAGCTCAAAAAAATAAATCAACAAACTCCCTCTTTGAATATTAGTGTGCATTTAATCCCATGAGGTGAGATCTCTTCGATGCATTTTGTTAGATAGTCTGTGTCTCTGTATTTTAAAGATGATGCTCACATAGGTCGTGGATCTGGATTTTTTACATTGCACACGATCATTGCATTACATTAGATGGCGTTTCTTTGAGGCAAACTATCAAATAGTTTGCATGCCTTCTTGTGTCGGACCCCTACTTCAATTGCATGCACATCTGCTAGGGCAATTGCAACTACAACATCTGACAAGATTAATCTATCCTTTATGATTCCATGGATATCAAAAAGTCTAAAGATCCCATTTCCACATGATCATGGAGGATGTTGGTGAGGCTGTGGAATCTGGTTGCAATATTTTTCCAATTTCATTTCCTTGAACATTTTTGAAACCTTTTCAATGAATCCAATTTTACGTGTATTCTGCATTCAACGATATTCTAGAGATTTCATTTCTTTCAGGAATTTTTCCTCGATCAAAAAATTCACCAGCCGTGCCTATTTGTATGCTTTATTTTGCATGTATGTTTACCGAGGTTGTTGCGTTTCTTTGACGAATTCTACCAAACAGGTTGTGCCCTATGATTCCCTGTCAACATGGCATTTTTATGAAACAGTTCGCCTTGTCTATGCTTGCACATTTTTGGTGTCGATTGCCATTTTGCAATCACTTCATTTCAAGTGATAACATATCTCCAGGGGCTTTTGAAATAGCTCATAGCCTCTATGATTTTTCCATATACAACATACGTATTGACCAGGGCCTTTGCAACAGATCTATTTTGTGCATCTTCTGCAATCTTCGCAGTTAAACAATATCTCCAATTTTCCCATTTTTCCATGAACATGGAGGATGTTGGTGCGACATAGGTAATATTCTAGCTACAAGCAGGTGCGGGGTTTTTCATTTTTGACTAGCGGGATCAAGACCGGATGAGTGCGGGAGTGGAACCAGAGAAGAACCATTTCAGAAGCGAGAGTGGAACTGTTTTCGCCCCAGGACATTTCATTTTTGTGTCGGGTTCAAGGTTCTCCCCGGGTCTGAATCTGAAAGCACATGCGGGAGCGCGATTAATCTTGAACGAGAAACTAGATTTTATTTTTTTATTTTAAATTTTTACATTTTTTTTTGTTTTTCTGAATTTTAAATTAAATCTTTTAAATGTTTCAAAAAGATGTTTTTCTTTATTTTCAAATTTAAAAGATTAATTAATCTCAAATACTTTTAAATTAAAAGATTTATTTATTTATTAAACTTAAACTTATTTAAATTTAGATTTATTTATTATTTTTATTTTCTACTATCTTTTTTAAAACAAAAAGATTTTGTTCATTTAAATTTTAAATTTTTTAATATTTTTAATATTTTAAAATAAAAGATTTATTTATTTATTTAGTATTGTTTTGTATTTTTAAATATTTTAAATGTTTTGTATTTTGAATTCTAAAAAATTTAAATTTTTGAATTTTAAAATTAAATTCTTTTAAAAAAAAAAAAATTTATTTATTCAAAGAACAAGTGACGCAAAAATCAAACCAACAACGACGAGAAACGAAGGACTAAGAAATGGAGGAGCCAAGTGACAACCAGAAAATGAAAAAAATGACATGACAAGGTGAGGATCAGGATCGGGACTAGATAAGGAACGCAAACCCGAACAACACGTGAAGGCAAAGTGGGGAACCAGGATCGGGATGGAATCGGGAACAGGAATCTTGGAAAGGTTCCTTGTTCCGGTTCCAGTCTGATACCCAGACCAAACAAAAGGAACACAAAGGAAATGAAGATCTAAGTCGGGGCGGAACCATAACTTGAAACCCCGAAAGGTGTCAAGAGTCGATTCCATCCCGCAACCCGATCCCAACAAAACAACAATGATAACAAAGCAAAGATCTTAGTTGGGATAGAAACAAGGACTTGAAGCTTTCCCAACATGTAGAGTGAAAGTTCTAGTCCGATGCCCAAATCTGAAAAATACAAAGAAAATGAACAAGACACAACAAAGGACAAAAAAAAGAACGACAAAGCATGACCACGACAAAAAAACTAGCGAAATAAAAGAAAACAGAGGGGGTCCCCGACTTTTCCAAGAAAATTTTGGGACATGTATGCAGGGCATAACAAGAGAGAGGTGAGATAGAGAGAGAGTAGAGAGAGAGGGGGGAGAAGTGAGAGAGAGATGTGATAAAGAGAAGAATAGAGGTAAGGAGGAATGTGGAGAGATTGAGAGAGGGAAAGAGGGAGGGAGTGAAAGAGAAAGAGATATAGAGGGATAGGTTAGATAGAAATAATTAGAGAGTTTAAGGGTTTAAGGTTTGAGGGATTAGGGTTTACGGGTGAGGGTTGAGGGTTGAGGGATTATGGTATAAGGTATAGAGTTTAGGGATTAGGGTTTAGGCTTGAGGCTTGAGGGTTTTAGGGTTTAAGAGTTTAGGGGTAGAGGGTTGAGGGTTGAGGGATTAGGGTTTAAGGGTTGAGGGTTGAGGGTTGAGGAATTAAGGGTTTATGGTTTAAGGGTTGAGGGTTGATGGTTTAAGGGTTGAGTGTTGAGGGATGAGGATTATAGGATTATAGGATTAGGGTTTAAGGCTTGAGGGTTATAGGATTGAGGGTTGAAGTTTGAGGGTAGAAGGTTGAGGGTTATAAGATTACAAGATTAGGGTTTAAGGATTTAGGGATTAAGGGTTTAAGGGTTGAGGGTTGAGGGATTAGGGTTTAAGGGTTGAGGGTTTAATGATTAGGGGTTGAGGGATTAATTTCTAATGCACAGGGTTGAGGGATTAGGGTTTAAGGGTCAATGATTGAGGGATTAGGGTTTAAGGGTTAAGGGTTGAAGGATGAGGGTTTGAGGGTTGAGGATTGAGGGATTAGGGTTTAGAGTTGAGTATTGAATTTTTAGGGTTATAGGATTAAGGGATTAGAGTTTAAGGGTTGAGGGATTAGTGTCTAAGGTATAGGATTTAAGGGTTTATGGTTGAGGGATTTGTGTCTAAGGTATAGGGTTAAGGATTTAGGGTTTAATCCTTCTTTTCCTCTCCATCCCTTAGCCATCTCTACATCTCTCACTCCTCGTATTATTGCAACTCATCTAAATCTATCCCACTCTTCTCCCTTATCCTTTTCATTATTAGTAAAGCTCATTAAACCTCTCCCTCCATCCCTTGATAAAGCCCAAAAAAAAATCATTTGGCACTCAAAAAATAGGAAACCTGTTATGTAACACATTTGGTGCTCGCCAAATGTATTTTTCCAAAAAAGGATAAAAAAGGAGTTGAATTGTGATATAGGCCCAAAATTCACTTTCTCTATCTGGTTCGTGTACATTCTCTGATAAAAATTCCTTTTATGTAGTTGACTTCTTGTGATACAATATTATGCATGCTCCATCACCTTTTGACCACCAGATTGATTGTTGGACAATGTAAAAGAATACAACTTGAAGTTTCTATAGAACATTTGATTACCTTGGGTATTATATTCATTTTTATAGAATTGAAATGCTTATATTAATTTTTTTTGTTTTCACAATGTAGACTATTCCTTTCATAATTTTATTAATATTAATAGTTTTACATGGAATTCAACATTGAATAAGATAGAAGTTACATAAAAAAGTTAATTTTTAGGAGTTTAAAGAAAAAAAATGAAAAATCAAGACATAATTTAGATGTATTCACATAAATTTATATAGAGGATTTCAACTTGAGAAAAAATTCTTATGTATTCCATTTTCATTGCTTATAGTGGTCCATTTCCATCATGGTTAGTGAAATTCACTTATTTTCATTCAAGTTTTTAGCAAATAACCTTAAAAAAATAAAATTGATTCACTCTATATTGGCTAGAATGTAGGTGGATTTCAAAATCTCAAAATTGTTTTCCTTTGCTTGTCACATAGATCAATTTATTTTCATTTTCTTTCTCTTTTAAGTTACAATTGACTACTACCTATATGATGTAGAAAATTGTCATTTAGATTGAAGGGAGTTGACATAGCTAGGTTTTTGGGGTTCATGTTGTTGGTTGTTTTTACTATAAGAAGGTTGATATTCTAATATACCTATGGAATTGCCAATTCCAATCAAGGGAAGCTCGAAGGACCTAGACCAACTGACGAAGATTTTAAATACCTCCTACACTTTGGGTTCTGCAAGACCCGGGAGGGTGATCCCTTAATGTGTTTACAACCTCTGCACCATTATTATAAACAACATTAACAACAACAAATAATCTCATTTAGTAGCTCAACATATTAGGATAATACCAAATAGAATTGGTTGTTCATCAATAATATCAACTATTTGGAGCATGAGATAGCTACAACGATGTTTCATAGTATAATATAGTCATTGATTTGTAATTTGCACTAAGCTCTAGGTAAAGACAAACAAATACCGAACCTTACAAATAAGTACAACTTAGATCAGTGTCATTTATCCATTGGAGGAGTCAAATTCATAAGCATCTAAGGGTTTATGACAGATTTAACACATAACATATAAGATCCTTGATAGCATTACTTTACAATCTCATCAATATGTATTCTAACCCAATACTACTTATCAAATCCTTATACAAAACATATCCACCTACAATCCCATTCAAACATTTTAATTAATTCCTGGAATTAAAGCTAAAACAAGAATCATACACACCACAACAATGAGATGAATGAAACAACCCTTGATCATTTTATTCAAAATTTAGATGTACTTGTACAATGGAGAGACATAAGTTCGAATTAATCATTTCAATTCAAATGCCAATACTGTCATAAAAGATCAAATCCCCATAAATTCAAAACCTACTACAGAATGACTCAAAACATAAATTGCATTTCCCTAAAACCATCAGACTTTACAATTTTCTCTGCAACTTCACCTAGACTCGACCTAAAAATATCTAACTTGCTAACCTATACTTCTGGCCTTGAAATCCTTCTTATAGAGAATGAAGGAGAAAACAAGCATCGGGCTAGAGAGTACATGTGTCACTAGCCAATTGGATTGCCTTGTGACACTTCAAAAATTTGTTACAACCACAGTCTCCCTTGAGAATCTTCTTGTTCATCATGCCCGCTAAGAAAGGTTGATGCAACAACAAAACTTCAAGAATTCCACACCTAGACTGTCATCAAAACAAAACCGGAATCTATTGTAACTGTAACAGCTGATTTTTCAACCATTAGCAACCTACTCTATTTCACTCTTCCTTAGTTAAGTATACTTTTACCCATCTCTGGTATTCTTCATCGGTTGGCCAATCAAAATTGATCACCTCATTCACCTTGACACTATAAGGTGTGTACTTAACTGGCACCTAATTTGCTTCTCTTTTAAAAGATTCCAAAACTAAGATGGTACTAATAATCTTGTCCATATAGCTCACCAACAAGTCATAATATGAGTCATCACAAATCAATTTAATTTGTGTATTGATGACCTCATTTTCCCGATCCTGCCACTGTTGAAATGATCTAATGTTTCCCTTCTCATCAATTATATCAGGTAACAATGTGTCACTCCAATCATCAAATTTCTTCACCAACTCTCTAATATTCCTACTCAAGTCATCTAGTAAGGCCTGAAAACCTTACAATGACTTAACTAACACTTGAGTAGGTCTTAATGATTGGGGCCTATTATTTGTATCAAACCTTGAGGCTTTATACATTATGTCTAAATAGGCTTTATACATTATGTCTAAATAGGCTTTATACATTATGTCTAAATCATTAGCCCTAGGGATTCATTTTTCAATTAATGGTATTACTACCTCCTGATCCCTGTTAATGTTCTTTATTGCATCCAATAATAAAGAATATAAAGAATACATAGATGAAAATTTGTCATCAACCTTCTCATTTAAATGTCTCAAAACAGTATTAACAACCTCCCCCTACTTTAAAAGTGCTCCCTCCTCACTTACCTTCAAGGATGCATGTAACTCTGAATTTTTGTGCATTACCTACTTCTTTGTAGGATCAAAAAAGCATTCTATTTCTCCCTCAATTGGCTCTAAAGTAGGACTGAGGGAAGGAGTTTGGTTGGGGGACCTTGGTGTAGAAACAATAGGAGAAGCAGGA
The DNA here is from genome assembly GCA_007115665.2 of Sequoiadendron giganteum. NCBI lineage: Eukaryota > Viridiplantae > Streptophyta > Pinopsida > Cupressales > Cupressaceae > Sequoiadendron > Sequoiadendron giganteum. The sequence continues at coordinate 134,450,268 of CM021105.1, read as the reverse complement.
GGCACTGATCCTGATGTGGAAGGCAATGTTCTAATCCCTGGAGCACTTGATGTCTCCCCAATTTTCCTTTATTTCAACCTATCCACCTCAATCTGTAGCTCAACATTTCTCTGCTACACCTTGCTATACACTCCAATTATAAAATTTTACTTCTCCATTAGGCTTTTCTTTTTCAGCCTCCTCTCTTTCAACAATCTTTTGGGCCAATTTGGCCACATTCACAGTCAAACTAGTAGCCTCTATAGTTGAGGTCTCTGAGGCTCTCTCTATTATCAACCCTCCTCTTAGGTTTGGGTTAATATCAGTCACATTGGGCTTTCTCCCCTGAGGGGCCAAGGCCCAAAATTCCAAGGTCTCGTATTCTTCTCTGAAGGCAGAATCTTGCAATGCTACCTTGACTTCCTCTTCAGAATATTGCAAGGGATTCTTGGATTTCAAAATAGCATTGAAAGCTACTGCATCTTCAATGTCCCATTCAGGAAAAATAAGAACACCAACTTGATTGACCAGCTTTCTCCCCTCCTCAAGAGTGATGTGCTTGAATTCTTCCATCAATTCAGCTTTCACCTTATCATCATTCTCCTAGTCAGACCTGTTAGGTCTCAATTCTCTTCTCCTCTTGTATTTATCCTGATATTCTTCCAATTTCATTCTCCATACTAGTTGCAAGAAGACTGGATTTTTAACAAATGCATCATCATCTAGAAACTCCTTACAAGCCTCCATCCTTGCATCTTGCACACATTTCCCTTTCATATCCAAATTTGACAAGACCAACTTAGCTGGCCTGGGAGGAGAAGGCATACCCATCTGCATATCCCGGTCGGTGACAACAATCTCACCCACTAGATCCTCCTGCAATTGCTTAATATTTTGCCTCTTAGGGCTTGGCTCTGATGGTGGTGGTGAAAGACTATTCTCGGGTGATGATTCCAAATCAATAATCTTATTTTCCATAGGTGTTTTGAGCTTTGGACCTGGTTGTGTTGGCAATTTCATTATTTTCTTTCTTTTCCTATCCTCTTCTTCCCCATCACTGCTATCATTTCTTTTCCTTTTTGTAAATATGACACTTCTCTATAAGTTGGTATGCTGGCCTCATTTCAATTTTCTCGACATCTTGCTCCTATATGCCCAGATCCAATTCCAGGTTTATCTTCTTGGTCATCAAGATGCCCATTATCTCCTTGAAGTTGTTCATTAAAAATTCAGTATTCTTATGATATGGATTGAACTCCATCAATGGATCATATTTTGGATCCATTTTGTGCACAATGGAAAATAGCTTGTCATAAGCTATCCATTTCTCCTTATTCAATTCTTTCCTACTTAGATTAGACTCATTTCTAATCAGGTCCTCAGGAAATTTGAACTCATGCACAAATTTACCACCCTTTATCCTTTGTCTAAAAGGGCAAAGAAACCCTCAGGATCATGCTACCACTTGGGACCACACCTCTAGTGGTATTCTTCAAAGAATTTTCCAAAATGGACCTAGCCTCCTTTCGAAAAGACAAAATCTGACACCACGGTATAATTAGGGAAAAAGGTTCCTTTACCTTTTCCAGTAAGGTTGTCATCATGGATACAACCAATCTGCCACATAAATTCTTCAAATCCCACTCTTGGTGGTACATTGTATGGAAATATATGAGGGGTCCCATGAAATCCATACATCCTCAAGATAGTACTAACTAGGTATGGAATAATGTCACTCCAGTTGTGGAAAAATTTCAACTCTGGCTTCCTCCCCTTCGGTTTGAGAAAATCATGCAACTCCTTGGGGATTCTAGGTACATTAACCATCAGCTAGGCTCTCAATCTAGAAGCAAAATAGTTGTCAAACTGCACATAACTGGCACTCTCCTTGTTATATGATAAATCTATAGTCCATGCCTACACTGGCAATATTTCTCCATTAACCAATTGTTTTAACTCCATATTCTCATAGAAGAATTCAAAATTCTTATACAAAAACATTTACATTAGCATGGAATACCAAAATAATGGAGTGCCTATATCATTTTGCTGCAACTTCAACAACCCTTCATGTACCTTTTGAGCCAACAAAGAGGAAAAATCATAAATCACTGAGAAATTAGGGTGTTGTATTTGCACCCCCTTGAACATGTAAACAATAGGCATCACCGTGTTGGGGATAAAACCCAAAATCTGGCACAATGAGTAAAAGGTGGCCAAGAAATGATTTGAAAAATAGTTCCATCTGAAAGGTTCTTGGTCATTGGGGCTAATATAGAATTTTGAACCTCCTTCCCTAGCCAAATGAGATGGGAGGAACTTAACTCTGAAAAGTGACTTCGACCTCCCATACTCATGTTTCATCTCTTCATTGTTAATGCTCAACATAACCCTTCCATCATTATCTCTAATCGCCCATGTAACAGGGTCATATGGTGTAGCCACTGCCCTAAGAAAATCCATGTCAAGGAACACATTTGGTACCACCAACTTCCCCATATCATACATCCACCAATTCGAGAAGGGGTGGGGAAAATTCATCTGTCCATACCACAACCTGAACATCTCCAAACCTATAATGGGAACCCTAACACCGGCTATGTTGGAACAATTATGTACTAATCACTCCCCTAGGGTTTTTCCTTGCATCAAGACCAACCCCTTCTTCCTATCATTTGTTTCCAAGGGCAACTGATCTAGGAAGTCGTCATATAAATTTCTATGTAGATAATCAATCTAACCAGAATGCTTCTTTGATAGTGCCATCTTGGGTAAACTAGGGCTAAACAAAAATACAAAATTATAGAATATAACCTTGCAATTTAACACAATTTAACTAACCTATAGCCCTAAAAATAATTATCAATAAGCCCTCTGAAAAGCACACATCAAATTTCCCCCAAATTCAAATTAAAATTAATTAGGAGATATAGAAATCAACTCATGGCTTTGTGCTTGCAGAAACCCAAATCTTTGTTGTAACAACTCATAAACTCATCCTTGGCCTTGTGACTACTCCACAAAGATGTTTGAATTCTTTGTGACACAATAGGTTAGGAGAATGGTTACTTTATTTTGATCAAATCATGCCAGTAGACATCTCGTCCACCATTAAAGCTTACTCATGCATTGTGCCAACGACTCCAATCACATTTGATGCAGATTCAAATACTAGCCATCGATCCTTCACTTTGGTTAGATCATTGAATGACTACCTTCAAAACACATTGACATGATCTCCAACATGGCAATAAGGGCCCACCATATTATACGTCGCCAAGGAAATCCACATGGCGCCCGCTCATGATATCATGATCAATAAAGACCTCACAACTTCCGATCACACGATGGTGGGAAACCATAGATCTCAACCATCGGTAATCCTACTCATTCAACACAGTTGCTAGCTTTGTCATTAACCACCAAACATCTCTCCTACCAAGATTATAACATATCCATTAATTTGAAGCACGTGCATCTCATAAATGCTTTAGTAACCCACTACGTAGTGTACTAAAATCAAATACATATATTAAAGTATCTTTATCATCTCCTTGGCTTCTCTAGATGAGACATGTGGTGCTCACCCGTGATATCACAATCAGTTGAAATAGTGTGATGGGGTCATCACAGGATGGCAAGGAATGGCTGAGATCAAATGATGGTTGATCTACGGTCGTTCAAATTTGTCCCCTTGCAAAATATAAAACATTTATTAAAAGCTCGAGGAGACATCACTAGGCCGACGACAAACAATGACATAAGTCATTTTAAACGAGGGAGCACGGGGCCAACCTAGACATAGGAAATAATAAGGTTCGAGTGAAGAAAATAAAACAATAAATAAAAAAGGGCCCCAACCTAGATGAAGCGATGGGGCATAAGTTGTTTTAAAACCCTCTTCAAAAAGTAACGGCCAATTAGATCCCACCCAAGGCATAAGATAAAATTCTAGGGTTTTACATGAAAACAAAGGTAAAACCCTAACCTTAGGCTTTCCCCAAACACCATAGATGAACATAAACATAAGGCAAGATAAAAATGGAACATAGAACAAAATTTGAAGTTCCATCACATGTTGAGCACATAAAGCTATTTACCATTAGCAAAAACTAGAACATCAAAACCTCTTCATTCTCTAGTACTTCTAACATTTCCTTAGTCTCCCTTAAGCCTTCACCATAACCTCAAAATTATTTAAAGTTTTCACTACTATAAAATCATAGCTTCCTTTATCCCCACTATCATTATCTACCATTTCATTAGCATGACCTCCTTCCTTTCAATATTTCAAGACATCCATCCTCTTTTATACTCCTCCTATAGCTTTCATTGCTCCATTTACCTTGCCTACATTATATACTATTGCAAAAACAGTTTTTTCTCTTCTCCTTCTTCTCCTTCAATATTTTACTATCTAATATCACCATTTCTCACCTCTACAACTCTCCTAGCCACAACCTTCTTTGGTGTAAGGAAAATAACCCATTAGTTTCTCTACCTAAACAAAAAATCACTAAACTCTTAAAAAAATTAAATCAAAAACAAATTTATTTCTCCTAGAGTTGTAGTCTTCTCATATACTATATTGATGGCACCACACCTAAGTGACACCTTTATTAAAGTCAAAATCACAATAAATACCCCTCACAATAAAATTAAAGGGGGTTGTGATGTTGAAAGCTCGATATGAGTGGCCACTCAAATAAGTGAACATTACTTGCTATAAGTAGTCCTACAACTACTCAACCCAAATTTTCTAGAGCCACACAAAACACAACAATTTGATTTAGGTAACTTCATATAGCTTGTACACTCTACACTATTTTTATAGACAACACAATAATGTACATGTATATATACAAATACACACACATATACATATTATTCCCTGCCCACACACACCCTATGCTTCCTTAGAAAAAATAGGGAGCCATTTGTTTCTTTATATTTTCTTTCTTGATTGTTTTCCTACACTTATTTTTCTAGAAAAATTATTGTATAATCATTATACATAGTATTTGTATTGTATATGAGAGGTTTCATACTGAGACAATCTTTCTTGGTTGCCATCAATTTGTAATGTTATTCTAGGATAGTCCTCTAATGCTTCTTATGGAAGTTGTAATGAACCTCATATTTTAGGACACTCATCTAATTGCTGCTATCACCCTTTCCCAGCTTCCATTATGACTATATTTGGTCCATGATAGCATTTACTAGCTTCATTTATGACTATATTTGATCCATGATGGCATTTTTAACATAATTAAATTATAAAGGACTTACTTGTTGGAAGAGTATTTTTGCTTCCATTCTTGAAAGAGTACCTTTGCTACCCTTTGTGAAAGAGTATTTTTACTACCCTCCATGAAAGAGTATTTTTAATGCCCTTGATAAATGTGTATTATTCATGAAAGAGTATTCATGAATATTTATTTTTCTTTCCCTCGTGTAAATTTTGAAGTTTTAAATAAAATTTGATTATATGAAGCCATATTTGTCATTTTTGGTATTATCGAGCATTAATTACTTTTGTTCTTTGTGTGTTTGTTAAAATGTAGCATTGAACATAATTCCAAGGAAACAAGAAAAGCCTCTAATTTTGGATGAACGTGAAGCTAAAAATGCAAGGAGAAGAGAAACAAAAAGGAAAATTTGAGAAAGAAAAAAAATTGCAGCCAATATGGTTTTTTTGCGTAATTTCTCTTTCCTGAATATGTTTTGAAGTTGACTGAATATGGTTGTTGCACATTTGATGTTCATACATTTTAGGGTAGATAACAAGGAGAAATTTTTCATTTCGTACAAAGGGTATAAATTTAACATCATGTGATTAAGAAGTACAAGTGTTTAATGTGTGATTAATGTAATTTTTTGAAAGTAATATGTTGGAGGAAGAGTAATGAGTTTAAATTTGCAGAGTAGTATTTGATGCATGTTTGAGGTAGTGAGTCAAAAGGAGAAGAGTATCAGTGAAGTTTAGAAGGAAATGACCTGACCTAGATATGAGAGTCAGTGCCAAAGGTAGTGAGCCAAAGGTAGAAGTGAAAGTGTAAGTTCAAGAAGTAGTGAGTTGAAGGTTGAAGTGAAAATGTGAATGTTGGAGGTGGTGAGCTAAAAGAAGAGGTGAGAATTGTAGAAGGTAGTGAGTCAAAGCTACAAAAAGTGTTGTGGTTGTGATTTTTCAATTGATTCTTCAAAGAGTTGTATTTTGAGGTTGTATCCCAACAATCTACAAGTGTTGAAGCAGGGGGTTATAAATTTCTTAGGTTAAAGACCTTAAAAACTTTGTTTTAACTATTGTTTCATTATGTGAAGCTAGATTTGGATAGTAGCTACAAGAATATTTTCTCATCGTGGTTTTTCCCTTGTTGGGTTTTCTACATAAATCTAGTGTTGTGGTTCTATGCTTTGATTTGTATGTTCTATCTAATTAAGAAAATTATAAGTTCTGATCAATAAGTTGAAATTTATTTGAGGGATATATTGATTCACCCCCCCTCCTAGTATATCATTGGGTTCTAACAATTGGTATTAGAGTCGAGTTCCTTGGTGCAACCTAACAACTAAAGGTAGATCTTGGTTTGGAACACATGGCTCAAAATGAGTCCTCTTCTAAGGTATTGTAGTATGATGGAAATAACTATGCCTTCTAGAGTGTAAGGATGGATTCCTATCTCACATCTCTTGGTTATGATGTTTGGAGAGCTACCAAAGATGATTATGTTGAACCTTCTCATCTTATCGTTGATCCAAATACAAAAAGGGATCAATAGAAATATGCTAAGGCAAGGAAAATTATCTTAAGTGGGTTAGAAAATTATAAATTTTTCAAGGTGGCTAAATGCAATACTATAAAGGACATCTAGAATAAGCTCAAGTATCTCTATGAAGGAAACAACAATGTGAAGTAAAAAAAACTACTATCTTATGAAACATTGTTTGAGAATTTGAAGATGAAAGAAGAAAATATAGCCAACTATTTTCCCTGGATAGATGAATTTTTGAATGGAATCAGAGGTCTTGGAGAAGACATAACTGATTGTGTAGTGGTGAAGAAAGTTGTGAGAACTCTCCCTCAGAGGTTAGACTCAAAATTTTTTGCAATTGACGAAGCCAAGTATCTAATAAATTTTACCATGGTAGAGTTGTTTGGATCTCTCATAGCCTATGTAATTAGAAATGAAGTTCAAAGTACACACAAAAGAGAATTTTCATTCAAAGTTGGGAAGAAAAAATATTCTTCTAGATCACCTAATGATTCTAAGGAAGAAGAAGAAAAATTTGTGAGAAAGCTAAAGAAAGGATCAGGCAAGTGCAAAGGTAAATTACCATTGAAATTATTTAATTGTTGTTGAATTTGTCTCTATGCTTCTAATTTTCCTTTTTAAGAAAATAAAAGTATCAACAAGGAGTTCAAGTGAAATAATTTCAGGAAAAAACTTCTCTCTAGAGAAGAATATTGCTCCTCGGATGAAGGAGACCACTGTACATTAGAAGATGGTAGAGATGAATCCATATTTATGGCCATTGTGATCTTTGGAAGTTCGAGAAAATCTATAGATGGTGAAGAAGGTGAAGTTGATTTTGAAGGTGAACTTATTTCTACTCTTTAAGATCTAGAATGTGTAAGGAAAGAGAACAAAAGATAGAAGGCCTTGCTTGAAGCCAAATATGTAAATGTAAAATGCTTGAGAAGGAGATCTTATCACTCAAAAATGAGTTGAAGAAGGATTTTTCCAAAATTCAGAAGCTGATATTAGACCTAAATAAATCTCATCATGCAAGAAGACCCTCTACAAATAGGTTTAATAATGAATTTTTGGTTACTATTTGATTTACAATAAGTATGGACATAAAGCTATAGAGTACAAATGTGGAATGGATAGAAGAAATTTTCTGAGTAGAAATTATCTTGCTTATCTAGTGGATGCCAATGCGACATGTCAGATCTACAATAATATTGGGAACACAACAAAAATTTACAAAAGTGATTTTAGAAAATCAGAAATTCAAAAGGCAGATGATGTTGAGAAAGTCAAGAAAATAAGAAAAGATAATTCAATGGTAGTCCAAACAACATTTCATGCTCAAGGACAATAAAATATCTATATAATTGATAGTGGATGTTCAAGTCACATTATTGGTGAAAAAATCAAGTTTATCAAGCTGGTTAAGTGGAATGGGGATCAGTAATGTTTGGAGATAATTCTCTAGCAAAGATCTATGGAAAGAGGATTGTAAGTATTGATAGAAAATCTAAAACTGAAGATTTTTTCTATGTTGAAGGTCTCAAGTATAATATTTTTAGTGTAAGTTGGATTTCCAAAAAAGGATATAGTCTCTTATTTAATGAGCAATGATGTGAAACTAGAAAATCAAAGTCTGGAATATTGGTGGTAGAAGGTTCAAGGAATGAAGGAAACTTATACAACCTTAAGCCCGTGTGAGTGGAATAATTTTTCTTCTACCATAGACAAATAAATGTTGGTTATGGAACAAGAGGATGGGACAAATAAACTTTGACAACCTTCTCAAAATTAGTTCTATGAAAGCAACAAGGGACATGCCAAGGATTGTCAAGCCTGCAAGTACCATGTGCAGAGAATGTTAAATTGGGAACAAACAAGGATAAGGTTCAAGAAAAAATAACATTATTCCACAAGACCTAGCTAATTCATATTGATATGTGTGGAAAAAATAGGATAAAGATTATTCAAGGTGAAAGGTATTTCATGTTACTCATTAATTATTTCTCTAGGATGACATGGGTTATGTTGTTAAAGTAAAAATTAGAATCCTTCAATAGATTTAAGATTTTTAAGTCAATAGTTAAAAATGAAATGAATTCTAGAACCAAGTGTTTAAGATATGAAAAAGGTGGTGAGTTTACATCAAGTGAGTTCGAATAATTTTGTGAAGAGCATGGGATAAAGAGGCATTATTCTGCTACTAGAACTCCTCAGTAGAGTTAGTAGTAGAAAGAAAGAATAAAATTGTTCAAGAGATGGAAAGAATAATGTTGAATGAAGACAAATTTCTTGATGTATATTGGAAGGAAGCAATTCATATTATTTTCTACATTCTTAATATAGGTCAGCTAAGGGTGGATAGAATATGTGTTATCAGGAGAGATGAAGAAGGATTGGGGAAGTTTTCTTCAAGATAAAATGAAGGAATATTTCTTGGGTATTCAACTAGGATAAAAGACTACAGATTTTGTAACTAAATATTGAGGAAGGTTGTTGAAAGTGAAAATGTTAGAGTGGATGAAGAATCACATCAAAGCACACATGAGAAATAAGAATACTGGATTGATGAATCTACCTGCATAGAGGAAGAAGAAGAAGTTGCAAAAAGGGAGGAAGCACAAGATAAAGTCCCCAAGACTCCAACTAAGTATGTTCAAAGGAATCATTTAGAAGATTAGATCATTGGAGATAAGAATGAAGGAGTGTAAACACTTGAATAATATTTGCAAAGATAAATGAATAGGTGAAAATTTCTTTACTATCAAGAATAGAACCAAATACTTTTTTTGATTCCATAAAAGATGAAGGATGGATTGAATCAATGGAAGAAGAGATAAATAAGATTAAGAGTAATCTGACTTGGGAATTGGTTCCAAGTTTTCCAGATAAGAATGCAATAGGAAAAAAATGGGTATTCAAGAATAAGTTGAATGAAGATAGAGAGGTTGTAAGAAGTAAAGCAAGAATGGTATGAAAAGGATATTCACAAGTGGAAGGAATTTAATTTCAAGAAAAAAATGATCTTGTGGAAACAATTGAGGCCATTGAAATTTTTCTTATATTTTTTATTCACAAGAACATTAAATTTATTAGATGAATGTGAAATCTACCTTCCTGAATGGTGAGTTAGAAGAAGTATACATATAATGACTTGCTGGATTTTAACTATCAGTAGATCTGGAAATGGTATGCAAACTTAAGAAGGCTTTGTATGGTCTCAAGCAAGCACCCAAGAATTCATATGTAATTTTGGACAAGTACCTATATCAAAAAGGCTTCAAGAAAGTACAACAAATAGTAATTTTTACATCAAAGTAAAAGATGAAAGGTTCTAATTATTGTGGTATATGTTGATGATATAATTTTTGGTATCAATAATGAAATATGTAAGAGATTTACTAAATAAATGTATAAGGAATTTGAAATTTCTATGTTAGGTGAGTTTTCACTCTTTCTTGGACTTCAAATTTCACAATCAGATAATGCCATCTCTATTTCTCAAGAAAATTATGTTAAGGAAATGCTAAAGAAGTTTGGTATGGAAGACTGTAAAATAGAGAGTACTCCAATGGTAACTGGTTGCAATTTGAGTAAGGATAGTGTGTCACCTAAGACTAATCAAACTCTATATAGGTCCATGATTGGAGGCCTACTATACTTAGATACTTAATGGCTTGATATTATGCAAGCAATGTTCTTGGTTGCAAGGCTTCAAGATGATCTAAAATAAACTCATGTAAAAGCTATCAAGAGGGATTTTAGATATTTGAAAAGAACTCCAGACTATGGATTGTGGTATCAAAAGGGTAATGAATTTTATTTGAGTGCATATACTAATACTAATTGGGTTGGTAGTGTTGATGAAAGAATAAGTGCCAATAGTCTCTTGGTTTAGAAAGAATTGAGACTCTTGGTTTAGCAAGAATTAGGACTCAGACAATAGATGTAGAATATATTGCTACAACATCTTGTTGCACCCAAGTGTTGTGAATGAAGAAAAAATTGAAATACATCGAGGTGATGTATAATGAGCCCATTCCAAAAAAAAATTATGATAAAAGCACTATCAATATTTCAAATAATCCAATGATACATGTTAGAACCAAACATATATCTACTAGATATCACTTCTTAAGAGAGAAAGTTGTAGATCAAGAAGTAAGATTGGAGTATGTACCCACAAAGTAACATGTTGCAAACATCTTTACAAAGGCACTTTCAAAGGATACATTTGAGTATTTCAAAAAGAAGTTAGGGGTTGTTTCCCTTTCTTCTTCTAACTAGATGCATAGTTGGTGCATCTATACAGGGGGAGCAATTCAAGATAAATTTTTATCCTTGGATTGAAGGCTACCTCTCAAAAGGACTAGGTAGAACAATTTTTAGGTGTATGTAGATAGGGGGAGCTTGTATGCCATGACAAGCATGGTTTAAGACCATTTTCCCTTTTTCCTTAATGTTAAAAAGGAAGAGATAGAGCATGGGGGAGATATTTCATATCCTATTGTTGTTTCTCTCATTGATGTTTCCACCAATGCCAAAGGGGGATATTTTTGAAAGTATGTTGAAGGTGTTATATTTGATGTCAACAATATGGATTTTGTTTTTTGTCATTGATGTCAATAATACGATGTTTGCTAATGATGATTATCTCTATTTTCAACAAAATGGCAGTGTGTGTGTTGGTTACATATGTTGTAATCAAGAAGGATGGCATGAGTTGCTATAACAATTGTTTCCTATTACTCATGAATGTATAATTCAATGAATGTTGTATTCACTATCTGTTTATGTAAATTTGTATAAATGAATTTATTACAATCAGTATCTCAGGAAAATGCTTTGAAAGGCTTTGAAGAATTCTTTGTATTCCTCTATATTTTAAGATTTGGTCTTATGGTTTAAAGGATAGATGAATTAAAGTGTGTAGAATGTGTGTTCCAATTTTTCGATCATAGAAGCTACCACAAAAGTTACCTGAGTGATCAAAGTGAAGAATTTACTGTTGTAGTCATGGGAGGATCTAACAAATTCTTTCTATTTCTTCATAGTTTCTATTGTGGTCTTGCAGTTTTGGAGAAAGTATTTTTCATATATATCAGTTTTCTCTCTTTGAGTTTCAGTTGTTGAAGTGTACCCCAAGTTGATCTTTTCAAAGTATATCTCAAGAGTATGTTGTCTAGGTTTGCAATAGATACTGGTTTTGTATCTATTTTCTTGCGCTAGCATAATAGTGCATGAAGTTATGAAATAATGGCATGGAAATATTATTGAACATAGTTTTATGCTTGCAATGTAATCCATGTGATGTTATCTTGTCTCTATGGTACTACTTGTGGCTTGGATTCAATAGTTTTAGGTTTGAGTGTTTGTTGGGCCAGCTTAGTATTCTAAGTTGCTTGCGCCAAGTTTTTGAGGTGTGTAATAGCATGGGAATGTATGTAGAGTTGAAATAGGTCTTTCTTATTTACTGGCTTGGATCATATTGAATTTCCCTTTAAATAAATATTTTGAAGTCGAATCAATATGGTCATTGCAAATTTCATGTTCATAATTTTTTTGGGTGACCAACAAGGAGAGATTTTTTATTGCTTGTAGAAGGTACAAATGTAAGATCAATTCTGTGATCAAGACGTACAAGTGTTCAATGTTTGATTAATGTAATTTTTTTAAAGAAACACAATGGAGGTAGAGTAATGTGTTTGAATTTGTAGAGTAGTGTTTGATGCATGCTAGAGGTAGTGATAAAAAATTAAAAGAGTATTAGTGAAGTGCAAAAGTAAGTGAGATAACCTAGATGTGAGAGTGAGTGTTCGAGGTAGTGAGCCAAAGGAAAAAGTGAAAGTGTAAGTGTTGGAGGGAGTGAGTTGAAGGATAAAGTGAAAATGCGAATGTTAGAGGTAGTGAAGCAAAAGAAGAGGTGAGAATTGTTGAATGTAGTGAGCCAGAGGCAACATAAGTGTTGTGGTTGTGATTTATTATCTAATTCTTCAAAGAGTTGTATTTTAGGTTGAAACCTCAATCTATAAGTGTTGAAGGAGGGGGTTGTAAAATTCCTTAGGTTAAAGACCTTAAAAAATCTATTGTAAAATTGTTATTTCATTTCGTGGGGATGCATTTGGATAGTAGCTCCATGCAACTTTTCTCACCATGGTATTTTCCTTGTTGGTTTTCCATGTAAATTTAGTGTTGTGGTTTTGCGATTTTTTTTTAATGTTTTATCTAATTAAGGAAGTTATAATTTTTTATTTGATGGATATGTTGATTCACCCCCCTTAGTATATTTGTGTGTTCTAGTATATGTGTATCATTTTGCATTGATTAATTTGTTGTTGATACTTGAGTTGTGTAGAAAAGGAGACATAGTCTAGTTTAGAGGATGATATTAAACCTCTTGAGTGATTCAATAGTCTAATAAATCTAGTGTAGAATGGGGTGAAATGAGTATCCCTTACTAAAAAATATCAATGTAGTATTCTAGGATCCACCTACATTGTCCACTTCTATGTGCTCACCTAAGTTTATAGAATAGAATGACTAATACTGAGAGTAATCATGGATCTAGCTTGGAGCGTGATGAAATGAAGAATTTCTACTTGAAACAAGGGAAATATTAGGAATGGTCTTAAACTCATATTTAGGTGGACTTGAGCTATAAGGTTGGGCATCCAAGTTCAAGAATCTTAAAAATAGATCAAAAGGTGGATTTTTGGTAAAGGAGCTCTAAATTATTATTGAAATAGACACTCAAGATTATGAGTGAGTGAAAGAGGATGCAGATTTCATCAAGTCATGTATGACATAGAGAAAAAAAAGTAGGTACAAAGGAAAAAAGCCTAAATATTATGAGGGTAAACATGACAACAAGGTCATAGAAAACTTCTTCTAAGATATGGATGGATATTTAGAAAATTTGAAGGGAATTTCGAAAGATGTGATAGTGAAGACCATAGCCACCTCCATGCCTATTAGTGTGAAACCGTGGTGAATAAATCATTCAAAGGATGAGAAGGAGGGTAAGCCCATGGTAAATATTAATAATTATAAGGAATTCAAGAGTTTACTAAGGTAATAGTTCTAATTGGGCAACTCAAGTTGGGTCACAAGGAACCAACTCATGAATTGAGATAGAATGGGAAGATCAAATATTACATTAAGTCCTTTATAAAATTTAAGTTAGAGATTAAGGATATATTATAGATAAAATATATATTCTTATTTGGGAAACAATTGCAATCTAGAGAAAAAGATGGTTTGTGAAGGTAGAATATTTAGGTCCTAGTTGGTTCCATTGCTACCATTAATCACCTACCATATTTGAAGGGTGATTTAAATAAGGGGTATGTTGGTAGAGATAGGGTTGAATCAAAGAAGTAACCCATGAAAGAAGAGAAGTCCAAGGGTTGACTAGATTGCCCAAATTACACTAAGAATCCTAGCATGGGTATATAGTGAAGAATAAGTGTGTGTAAGGTTTTTCAAATGATGAGTATTTCATGATAACCTAAAAGATGAATAAGAATTGTTTTTCGATGAACACCTAGATTGTTGGTCTTGAGATTGTCTATAATGACAAAGGATAAATTATAACCAATTAGGGTGAGTTAGTTCTAGAAATGGGAGTAATACAACTCCTTTCTATTATTTGGGACTCAAAGGATTCAATCCCATTTGAGAATCCTATTATTATGTAAAAAATTAGTTATATTTTGTAAAAGTGATATTGAATAGAAAGAAGGTTGTGGTGATATTTTAATCTAGATGCACAAAAAAAAAAATATCTAAAAATAAGGAAATGAGGTTAGATATAAATTTGTAACGGATGATTACATAATTCAAGGAGGTGAACTCACCTGTACATAGAAATTCATTAAAATACAAATGTAGTGGTTATTTGATTTGGAGCTAGGCAAGGTCATGTTGATTTGGTCACCATCATGATGGAATATTATGATAGTTTTATGGAACTAATTATTACAATGGGGTATGAAATCCTTAGTTTTACATATAGAAATTTTGATCTTTAGATTTGAAACAATATTTCATGGTGAGGACTATTTTAGAATGACACATTGAAAATTTTGTGTATGTGATGAGCTTGTGGAAGGTCATGAGGAAGAGTGAGAAGGATATATTCTTGGATTTACTCTTTAGTGGATGGGATGAGGGTAATTCATCAAGGAAATACATCCTAATCAAGGTGGATGAAGTTATTGAGACTTGCAAAAATTTCATTCCAAAGAAGTTAGTGATAGTTCCCTCACTTTGCAAGAGCATATATCATTGAATAAAGGTCAATTTAGGGTCAAGGATATGTTCTTGAGCCTATATATCCTATCCAAGTTAGATATGACCAATTCAAATAATTATTTAGCCAAAAGTTTGGAAGTAGGGTAAATTCAACCATCCAAGTCCCCATACATAATACTTGTGTTCTTTTTTAGGGGAAAAAGATGGATTGTGCTATAATTTTTTATGGATTAGAAATATATAAATAAGCTCAATATAAAGAGAAACTATATAATCCTTATCATTGTATATTTCTTTTATAGGTTGAATTTTTTGAGGAAATTTAACAATCTTGATTTGAAATAGAGCTATTACCAAGCAAGGATCATAATTGGTGGTAAGGAGAAGATTATTATAACCACAAGATATTGTTTTTATGATTTTATGATTATGACAATTTTCTTGTATAATGAACCTACCACTTTTTATACACTTATAATAATATCCTTAGACCTTAGTTGGATAATTTTTTTGTGGATTATATTGATGACATCCTAGTCTATAATATTACTATGGATGAGCATCAGGTTTATTTAGTAGAGGTATTAAAATTGTTGAGGGAGAATAAATTATATTTGAATAATATAAAGTGTTCCTTTGGATAGAAATAATTTTAGTTCATTTGATACATGGTAGATAAATAAATTCTTAGGATGGATAAAAAAAATTGGAAGTCATAGAGGACTAGTAAACACCCATATCAATCCATGAAGTCCAATAGTTTTTGGGACATGTAAATTTATATAATAATCTTGTGGAGGGTTAATCTAGGGTATATACTCCATTTCATAATTATCTAAAGAAGGATAGGATGTGGAATTGAGGAGAGAAGTAGTAGAAGATATTTGAGGCTTTGAAGGAGAATCTCATAGCATAAACAATGTTGGTTCTACTAGATTTTGGAAAGCCTTTTAGGATGCAAAAAAATTCATCTAACTATTCTATAGGAGGGTTTGTAATATATGATGTATATCCTATGGTATATGAATCCAAGAATATGCATGACAAAGAGTGTAGGTATGTAATGTATGATAAATATCTGGTGAGGACTATGCATTACTTTAGGGTATGAAGGCACTATCTCCTAGGATTGTCTTCCATAGTGAAGATAGGTTTGATAACCACAAAATATTTTAAGAATAAAGCCATTATGAATCCAAAATATCCAAGGTGGTAGGATTTATGTTTTAGATTTTTATTTTGACATATTTTACAACTTGGGAAAGAAAAATATAGTTGCAGATGTAATGAGATAGAAAGACTAACTCACTACTTTTGGGGAGCTCAACTTAGTAAGGCCAAGTGTGTTGAACTCAAAAAATACTAAGATGGGGGTGAATTAGTATTCTATTAAACCATCCAATTACCAAAGCATATTTAACTGCAATAAGAAATGAAAGCATGAAATACCCATAACACACATAACACATTAACTCCATGATTTTTACATGGAAAACCGAAATAGGAAAAAAAATGGTGAGGATTAACTCAAAATATTTTATAATCGGCTATAAGATATTAAAAAAGGCTCACTATAAGGTGGACTCACTATCCAAGTGAACTCATTTTTCCCAGAGAAAAGAAAGATAGAAAGAAGTGGCTTCACAACCAAGATTTGAACTGATACAAATTGAATCTAACTTATGCTAGATTAAGTTCCTTTGAAGCTCAAAATACTGCCTTAATAAACTTCATCTAACTCAAATTACAAATTACTACTCTTCTTTACATTCAAACACCTCTTCTAAACTTTTACAAGTTATTCACTTATTTTGCATTGTTTCTTGCATTAGGATCATGTACACATTCATATTTGATATCTACAAAATCAAAACAATCTTATATATATCAAAATCCATCATAAACATCAATTAGGTCAACCTAATTAGATGTAGCCTTAAAACATACAAAATATGCCTTGTCGGTACCTAATTTAGATCAAAATTCCTTCGCACCCAAAACTACATGCAATAGTTTGAAATGTACCTATAATAGCTCTCTCTTACATTCACATCATATATTTAATCTCCACAACTCCTTACATACATTAGGGTGGTCATGCATAGTACCAAAAAGAAAAAATACTCCAACTATTCATCACCATAGGACATGTGGACCTCAAAATGTCATGCCAATTAGAAAAAGACAATGCATTGATACCTGTTAATATTCTTCCAAAATCACAAGGTCTAACTCAAATCTACTGAGGAGTTCAAACTAATTAAGGCATATCCATTTCATAGAAAACTATGTAAACCTTATGTGTCAAACTTTTGTTACTTGTATCTTTCAAATCACTTACCCAAATAAACTGAAATTCTGAATTAAGATGCTATTGATGTCTATGAGAAACATATTAGAATTGTACAAGTAACTTTTAAAGAGAAAAAATGCAAACAAAATTATCAGAGGGAACTATGTACTAAATCTATCGATGTAGAAAATTAGAAAAAGTACTTGACTGGTCCTATGTGTTGATCAAACCATCTTGAAAAATAACTCTTCTACAATAATCCTTAACCCAATGTAGACATCCATCATGTAGTATTGGCATCAATGATAACAATATTCTTCAGCTTTCAACAATCTCCCCTTTTTTCATTGTGTTGAACATTTAGAATACTAAGAGGGGTTGAATGAATATTCCATAAAACCATAATAAAATCCACTTAAACAGTATCATAATTCTCACTTAATTAGTGAGAGAACATAGAAACAATTCAATGCAACCATACACATGAACACTAGGATTTTTACATGGAAAACCTAAAATGGAAAAAACAAAGGTGAGGGTCAACTCACAATATATTATATTTGGATAAAAAATATTAAGCGTCTCACTGCCAGGACTCACTGTCGTTAAAAGGCTCACTGCATAAGTACAAAATATGGATAATTTTAAAGATACAATGATAGTGGCTCACTTCCAAAAGACTGAACTGGTAGGATACACCTTCAATGTGCAAGGTTCAGTTCCACTGAAGCTCAGAATAAGAAGCACTACCTCACACAATAGTCACTCAGCAAAACTATACTCATCACAATTGATAAAGAATTTAGGCTCTGATCTTCTCCTCTTTTCACATTCACTTCCCTTCTCGCTATCATGTAAATCTCTCTTCTATCTTTCATGTTATTATATCTTATTCATTAATTAGGTCAATCAAATTAGATGAACAAAAAAAATCAATTTCTTCGTCAAAACCATATAATATTTAAACATTTTATCCACGTAGTGCATTATACCAAGTCAACTATCATCCATAAAACATAACTAGTCTTCATAATATATTGCATTCACTCAGTCAGCCAAGACTAGAACACAATTCTCCAAACCAACAAATAATCTTCAAATCAAAACACCTTTTGGATCTAAGAACACATTAATTTCCCATCATACTACCTGCAAAGAGACTATCAACAAAACTACAACATAAGAATGTTCACCTTAGTAGAATACAGAGTCTCCGACACATTATGCCACACATAGAAAAATAGTAGGATATAGAGTTGAACTCTATCAGAGATAACTTTCTTCTCACAAAAAAAGACCTATCAAAATCCAAGATATATTTGTTTCAATGAGTCAAGAAAAAAATATTTAGAGATTAGAGTCATATCAGATCTTGTGATGAATTCCAGACTCAAAAACCAACACATTAATCCATCACAAAAGAGTATCACCTATAGAGAAAAACTTCTAATAAACCAAGCAGACTTCCCATATAGTTATCACCATGTTAACATTAATGACAACATAGGAACAACCAATACAATCATCGATACTTCATGCTCATGTTTCAAAGCTTCCAACAATCTCCTCCTTTTTCATTGATGGCAACATGCATGAAAAAATTATTTTCTAGTATACCACAACTAAATACTCTGACTACCCCCCATATAAAAATTGTTCTTCCAAAAATGTTTTTCCTCTATCTCTCTATCTCTCTATCTCTTTATATCTCTCCCTTTGACATCAATGATAAATTAAGGGGTTTGGTATATATGTAAATATGCATCAAAATTTAACCAAAAATATATGAACACGACCTTGAATTAGCCTAAAGAAGAACCTTTGAGACTCTCCAAGATAGCCTTCCACGATGCTTTACCTTCTTCCCATGAACCTTTTTCACTAACAAGAGTTTTTTAAAATATCTCAATTTTAGTTAAGGATTCTACACCATCTATTAAAGTATTGGGACTAAGATTAATCTCTAATAATTCACTAATACATCCAAGAGCACTAGAAATAGAAGTATGTCTAAGTTTAATCATGTCTCTGAGTGCCACAAACTTCTTGATAACATCTATCCTTTGATCCTACAGCAAGAAGAATTTTTCCTGAAGCTGTACAATGTAGGACCACCTTTGATTATCTTTATCTTCTACTAACCTATATGTATTTTCCTAAGTGCTCAATCAGAACTCACTCATCCTTATCTCATTTCTCATATCCAATGTATTGGCAGACCAATCTAGGCAAAAGGAAACTAGTTCCTGTGCCTCTTTTTCACAACCATGTACACTCTCCTATTCCTTTATTACTTGATCGTGTGCTTTCACAAATTTTCCTTTGATATCTTCTAAATCTCCTTCATCAAACCTAATTCTAGTAGGCATTTCAAGTTCAGAGATGTAGACCTTCAAAGAATTAATCATGCCACAAATATTCTCCACAACAAAAATAGATCTTCCAAAACTCTTTGAATATTTATTCTTTCATGCTCATGTTCAATCTTACTTTATTTTGCACCTTCTTTATTAACAACACTCTTCCTTTTCTTCCCTATTCCAGTCACGCTACCGGAGGTACCTTCTACATTGAGATCCTTAGGGATTTCCAAAATAATTTTAGCATATTTATCAACTTTAGCCTTTGGCACTTCATAATCCAATTCAGATATCCAAACCAACCTTGATTCAACTCCTTTCATATGAAATTTTTTTATAAACACAAGAAAATTTATGCTTTTAGAGTACCTTTCCACAACACTTACTAGAATCCTAAACCTTTTATTCATCCTCATGTAAAATTTTCCAAAGAATGCAGCAAGGGTAGTCTCTTCCACATCTGAACTACCAAGATTTATCATGAAGTTCCTGATTTGATAGAAATAGGATTTGAATTTTACGATTCTATCCTTAGTATTATTGATAATTCTCTCATAAAGTAAAAGAGTAAACAAACAACCAAATTTCCATACTAGAATGTATTATTCTTACTCTCCTTGATCTTTATTATGTTCTTCAAAATATGTATACGAAGTAATACATGCAAGTCATATTACATACCTATTATTACCATATCAATAGCAGTATGTAGCACAACAGTAGAAACTATAAGGTCATTGTTAGGGATACAAAATTTGTGACCGATGACCATAGCAACATACCCTATTACTAAATCAACAATTGATTTCAAATCAGTTTCTTTCCCTTTAGAACTCGCACTTGTAACCTCAATTATTTCTTTCTCATTCATAGAATTCAGTTTGGGAACTGGTCCAGAGGAACACAAACTAGTTACATCTCTAATAGCTTCTCTGGAAATAAAATGTGTCTCATCTATCCACAAAGATTCATCATGAATTCTACTCAACACTATTCAAATATACTTCTCAAATTCAAACAAGGGAACTTTCCTCCAAACATCTAATTTTTTTCTCAACTGATACTCTGTTGGTATCATGGCTCTCTTTCAATTCACTTTCCCAAAGCACATTCAACTGAACTAATGCCATCTCTTCAATCTTACTATAAACAAATGCATAGATATCTTCTATAGGAAACACTCTCAAAGTGATGCAAGAGAATGCACCAATAGACACTTTTGGTAGATTCCTCAAATATATCTTCAACCTAGCTTTATCCGCACAATTCACAAACTTTGAATTATCCATAGCATGCTAAAGTGAAATACTGTGTAAATAGGAATACCTTTGAAAATTCTAACAAGAAATGTATAGATATCCTGCTTTCCGAGCTCGCTTTGAATCCATTTGTTATCTTCTTGAAACTCTAAAATTCTGAACTTCCTTCTAAATTTCCTTTGGAGGCTTCTCCAAAAATACATAATCCTTTAAAATTATCTAAATTTATTCCTTTCATTCTAAATGATTTTGCAATAAATGTTTCAACTTGCAAGTAGATTGCCTCCAAAATTGTGTACGTCTCCATTCTTTCAAATTCAATAGAATTTATGTTTCACACATTCCACTGAGAAAATACCTTAACCTTGTTATTGCATTAAGTATACTTCTGTCATGATATGACACAAGTACCGATGAGGGGGTTTATTAGATTTTCTGATGATTTATCCCCCTTAGCCACTATTATTTATAAATTGATGGGAGTATCTACATCAGAGGTTAGCATATATAAGACTGATGATTCCTTTCTCCAAATCCTTTTCATTTCCTTTCTTTCTTCTTTTGAATCAAAGGTTTGATCATTCTTCTTTGTCAAAAAAATATTTTTCTTTCTTCTTCTATTACTACTAGGGTGTTCTAGATTGCTACACCTACAACAAACAACATTCTTCTTTCCATTTTCCCTTTTATCCAATAGTCTAACTTTATATCCATTCTTCTTTATCTTAGAAAATTTTATGAGGAATGATAGAGAATCATTCACTTTACTTTTTCAGTCCTTTTCCTTATGACCAAATTTATTGCAGGAATAAAAAACACCATTTAAGGATAAATACCTTTTAGCATCATGTCATTTCATATAAATTTTTTTGGAATTTCTTCTTCGCTCCTTGATTTGTCTATTTTTGTACCGTTTCTTCTTACCAGTGGATTGCTTCGCTTTAGAACTCTGACCTTCCTCAAACACTAAACCACTCTTATCCATTTTAGGTCTTTGAGAGGTAATCAATTTATCAAGCATTACTGAGCTTATGTTAATTTTTTCTTCAAAACTTCTTTCCTTTTATAGATTAGATCTCAAGATTTTTTCTTCTTCTTCTAACTTTAGGCATTCATCCATCTTCCTTTGAATTTCAATTTCTTGAAATTCTTTAGTTCTTTTCTTCTCATCCAATTGTTGTAGCAGGCTAGAGATGATTTATTCTCCTTCAACTAATAGATCACATGCTTCCATACTTTTACTTTATAACTTTTCAATGTACTCATTTTTTTTTATCAACTTTTCATTCAAAACTTTCATTTCTTCTGAATAATCGGTAGAGACTACTTTCAAAGGAAAAAATTTCTCATACTCAAATTTCAGGACCTTCCTCAAGCTATTAGGCTTCTTCCAAGGAACCAAGCTCTAATACCAATTGTTGAACATCTGAAATATTGAGAAGGGGGGTGAATCAACATTCCATAAAACCATAGTAAAATCCATTTAAACATTATCATAATTTTGATTGACTCAACAAGAGAGAAAATAGAAACACGTCAATGCAACCATACACATGAACACCAATATTTTTACATGGAAAATCCAAAATGGGAAAAAAAATGGTGAGGGTTAACTTACAATAAATTATATCTAGATACAATATATTACGAGGCTCATAGCTAAGACTCACTATCCTTAAAAGGCTAACTACCTGAGTACAAAAGATGGCTAACTGCCAAGATATAATGATAGTGGCTCACTCCCAAAAGATTGAACTAATAGGATAAACCTTCAATGTACAGGGCTCAGTTCAACCAAATCTCAAAATAAGTACTATCTCACAAAGCAATTACTTAACCAAACTGTATTGATCACAACTCATAAATCATTTAGGCTCTGATCTTCTCCTCTGTTCACGTTCACTTCTCCTTCTCACTCTCATGTACATCTCTCTTCTCTCTTCCATCTTATATATATACAAGTATATCTTATTCATCAATTAGGTTGGCCTAATTAAATGAACACAAAATAATCAAAACCTTCTTCGTTGAAACAATATAAGATTTAAAAAATTTATCCACATACTACATTATACCAAGTTGAATATCATCCATAAAACATAACTAGTCTTCATAATATAATCCCTATTAAGGCGACCAAGACTAGAATGAAATTATCTAAACCAACAAAGAGCCCTCAAAGAAAAACATCTTCTAAATCTAAGAACACATTAATTTCCCATCATACTACCAACAAAGATACTATCAACAAAAATGAAACACAAGAATATTCACCTTAGTAAAATGCAAAGTCTCCCACATATAATGCTACACATAGAACAATAGTAGGATACAAAGTTAAACTTTGTCAGAGATAAATTTCTGCTCACAAAAAAAGATGTCTCAAGATCCAGGATATGGCTATATGAATGAGTCAAGAAAATATGGTTAATATATTAGATTCATATCAGATCTCATTGTGAATTCTAGACTCAAATACCAACACACTAATCCATCACAAAAGAGTATTACCAGTAGAGAATAACTTCGGGTAAACCAACTAGACTTCTTATATAGTTATCACCATGTTGACATCAATGAAAAAATAGGAACAGCCAAAACAACCATCCATACTTCATGCTCATGTTGCAAATATTCCAACACATTGATGTAAACATGTGCCAAAATAAAACTTCTCTCCAAGTATTTCTCCTCAAATATCTCTCCCCCTTTGACATCAAGGGAAAATGGTGTACTAGTATCAATACATTATATGCTCAACCCCAATTATACAAACTGAAATAACTGAAGTGATAGAAATGAATGTAGTAGCTCCCCCTTAGAGGGTTAACCAAAAACTCCTAATACATCCAAATATTTACAAAAGAATATCCAAACTTGAAAAACTAAAACATGCATAAACATAGAAATGGCCAACCCGAAGATGTTGAACCCTGAAGCTTCTGAAGAATAGATTTTCAAGAAGCTTTACCTTCTTCCCATCTCTTCTTTTATACTGCAAGCATCCTATGTAGAGACTCAACCTCCAACAAAGTGTCTTCTCCTTCTTCCACAATACCAAGGGTTAGATTTATGTTTGAAATTTTGTTAGTATTGGCAAGGGAACTTGAGATAGGTATGTTCTTTTTTTTTACTAAGTCCCTTAGTTTCCCAAGCTGCTTGATAATCTCTTCCTTCTAGCTCTACAAGGTGAAGGATTTTTCATGCAAGTCTACAATAGCAATCCAGGTCTACTCATCTCTATCTAGGTCCATATCATAGTCACTTGATGCATTAGCTATCTAGGACTCAATTGAATCCATTTCAATTTTTTTTCCTTGTGTAGCATCAACCCACTTCATGCAATACAAAAACAATTTCTTTGCCTCATCTTTATAAGCTTGTACCTTCTTCAAACATTCTTAAAATTTGGTATGTGTAGATGCACATTTCTCTGTAACATCCATCAACTTCTTCTTTGCTATCCTTGTCTCAACCTCTGTTTCCACTTGACCCTTCAATTCATAGGCATATTCTTTAAAGGAATCAATCAATAATTTCAAATTCTCCACATCACATAAAGATGCACCGATATTAGTTCTTGGTGTGATCTCCTACAATGTTTTGATGGTTTAATCCATCAGTTCACCACTCCTTTGGTGAGTCTAAATGATTTATTTTCTAGTTGATGCATGAAACACATCACCTAGCTACAACTTATGAATGAGAGATATCTTATTTAAATCAACACTACCTTGTTGCATGGGAAATTGTAACAACTGAGAAGAGACAACTGGTTGGATCCTTAACTATTGAGGTGATATACCTTTTAAAGGATTACTAGAGGATGATTCATCGGAGGGCCAGTGTAACTCCTTAGACTTCTCTTCTTCTTCATTATTTTCGGTATCAATGTCCTCTTCTTCCTCTACCTTTTCTTCTTCTTCACTAGAGGTATTGAATTTATGTTTCTCTTCACCACCTTCATCCTTATCCTCCTCTCCTTGCTTACTCTCTTCATTCTTATATTTTTCACCTTCCTTCTCATCATCATTCTCTCTTTCCTAATTCTCTTCATTCTCATGCCTTTGCTCATTGATTGTATCATGCTTTTCACCTTCATCAATGCTTTGTTTTATGTCTATTAGAGGAATGGATTTCTTCGGGTTACCTAGATCTGCAATATCATGTGTTACTAGAGGAATAAGAGTGTCATCCTTTTTTATTTCGTCTCTAGTCATAGCAACATTCTTATATTCAACATTTCCTTACATAGGTTCATTTATATTTGGAGGAGTATTGTCTATATTTTCTTCTATATCAATAACTCCAATACTTTTATTTTCTAGATCTTGTTCTTTTCTGGTAGAGGTGATGGGAATCATGTCATAATTTTTTTCTATGTTAGTAATCTTTTCCTTATTTTGCTTCTGCATTTTTTCAAACCGATCTTATTCTCTTCCCATGAAAATTATGACACTTTGTTTTGTTCTGAATTTTTTTCTAAAGACTTGGGCTAAGGTGGCCTTGTCAGCATCAAATAGGGAGAATCCAATTTTATCCACACCATCTAACCTAATATTTTATTTCTTTTCAATTACCTCTTTTCTCCTCTCCATTAATATGTTCCATGCATCATCTTAAACCTTCTTCTTGATGTTCTCCATATCAACTTCAATGATCACAATGTATTTGATGATTTGGCCTATATTATGGTGGCTTTTTCCACCTCATTTGCAATCTTGTATAAGGTAGCTATTTCTCTCAGCATCTCATGGTCCAAAATACGTATGAATAATGCATCCAACTTCATTGGACTGTGAGGCCTCTCTAGATTTGTCTTTCTCTTCTTTTTCTCTTCTCTAGTTCAATTGTTTTTGATCCCTTTTTATTCTTTTCCTTCATCTTCTTATGTATATGTATTCTGAAGGCTTGCTTTTCCTTCTTAATATCCTCTTCATCTAACATATCAACAATATATTTTCTTTGTTTCTTTGTCCTTGAGCTCTTTCTTCTCAAAATAAATGGATAACATTCATCCTCTTCTTCTTTAGATAGTACACATTTTCTTCTCCCTTATAGCTTTCTTTTTTTTCTTTTTGATGTAGTGGCAGTAGAGTGGGCTGCCGGAGTAATTTTCTTTCTCTTTTCATGCCTTGTGGCCTACTTCACTTGAACTTCTTCTATTACTAGAGCACTAGTATCCATTCTCTTGGTTTTTTTGGTGTAGAAACTGATCTAGAGGGTTATTGAATACTAGGGGAATGGTGGAAGTAGATATTCTAGTACTTCTAGGTTTGATGGACCTACCTATTGTACTTGTCTCTCCTTTTCTTTTTCTCAAGTAGCATTTGTATTTTTTCTTCTGTGAATCCCTTTTCTTTGATATGGTCATCCACCATCCTTGTTACACTCTTCTTTATTTTAAGATTCTTTAGTTCCATATGCATTTCCATGGTTTTCTCCTCATACTTGCAGCCATATCGTTTTTAGTACCTTTAACAATATTTCTACATAGCCATTGACTTCATTTTCATTAGTATCATATCTAGGTGGTAGAATCTAGATAGTTTTGGGTTATAGAACCTCAATAATACATTCATTAATTATGACCAAGAATGTAATGTCATCCTGATATTTGTCCACCACAGAATTAGGGATCCTCTCCCTTTCATGCATTCTCTTCTAGAATACGGCAAAGGATGTAGTAAGTACTTCATATTTAGATTTCATATCACCAAGGCTACATGATATTCAAAGATTCAATGAGATACTAGTCTTCTCTTGTCCCATATGACATTGCTTCTTCTTGGAAGCTCCCTAAAGAAGTGGAATAGTAAATAAACTACCAAAGATCCAAACTTGAAGGGATATTTCTTCTCTTTATTTTGCCTCAAGTTGTCAAAGAGTTGTTTTCAAAGAAACTCACACATGTCATAATCCTTTCCTTTTACCACCATTTCATAGGCTACATGAATTGTTGTAGCTGACATTGAATTCTATCTATTAGTGTAATATATCTTATATCCCATGACCATTGTTTCATATCTTACTACAAGATTTTAGATAATATTCACAGTGAGAGATCTTTGATCAAATGTAGCTCTAATTAACTCCACTACATCCTTGTTCTTCATAGATCTCAACATCGATATAGGTCTGGTGGAACATATTTCAATAATCTCTAGTCTTATTACTTCCTTTTGATATCAAATTGAGCATGTCAATCCATATGAATTTTTCATGCAATCTGCTTAACGCCATTCTTACAAAATTAGTTTCATCATCATAAATGAAGCATGGAAACCATTTCCAAATGTCCAGTTTCTTCTTCACTAGGTTTTCATACTCTGGCTTAACTTTGTAATCACCTCCAATCAATTGGTTTATCTATAGGTCTTTAAATATTGTGTGGTTATACTCTTCCATTTTCCTATGGATGTATGCCCTTGTATCTTTTGTAGGAAAAACCCTATATGGAATGCTCAAAAATCTTCACGTGGGTTGTTCTCAAATATTTTCATGGGGAATTTCTTGAGTTTCAATTGGTATTTCTCACTCACATTCACTATAGTAGGTGTAGCCATTTTTATTGAATTCAAATGTTTCAATAAGAAAATTCTATTTTAGCTTTAGATAACGATAAATACCTTTTTCTCACTCAATTGGAATTAGGGTTTGGATGCTCTACTTCACAAATCGCCTTTGAACTCTTGAATTCACTTCAACATGCTCTACTCGCTCCAATATTCACAAAAGTGAATGAAATCAATTAAGAGTAGGTACAAATAGCCCTTTGATTTTTCCCTAAATCACATTTAATGCACCAAATAATAAAGCTAGTAAAACCCTTCTCTGTGTAATAGTAAACAATAAATTTCTCCACAAACCTTTGTATTTACATATTTTCTTCTGAAGTCTTTTCCAAAAGATCATTACTATTCATCTTCATCACATAAATTCATTCCAAGAGATGGCACCTTATATAGGTTGAGGACTATTTTATTATCTATCATTGCTCCTCCTAAGTCAATGCCTAGGTTTAATTCTCAAAGAAATTATCTGCACTAGAGGGTGGTACAAATTCATTTGTAGTCTTTGATTCTTACGTGTTCTTAGTTTCCTCTCTCTTTCTCTAGATCTTTTCCATTTCCTTATTTACTTCAACTAGATCAATCTTTTTAATAGGCTCATTTATCTTTACCAAACTACCTATAATACCCCTCCGTTTTGCCCTTTTGATCGAATAGTGTTATGCTCTATTATGTTTTACTTTCTGCTAGTACCTTGACTATGGTACCTGACTTCTTTTGATCGCTACTTATAAAGCGACGTTAATGATATCTTTCAATGTGATGGTATTTTAATATGATGTTATCTTTTTCCGTGTTTTGGATTAACATAAATGTATATTCGAATTAATGATGTTTATGCTTTGGATTATATTAGTATGTTAGATTTTTTAGTTAGTTACATTGTATTGGTGAAGGGTACGACATCACATCACTCGTTTGTGAGCACCTTGCGATCCCGTGATTCCCTCTTCACGGTGTGTATTTTATGTTGTTCATATTATATGTTGTTGTTTACTTGATTTTCAGGTTGACAGGTACATGACATCGACTCCACCTGGTTTCACAGGTTGGAGCATGTTCAATGGCCCAACTGTATTTGATTGGGAGATAGTAGCTAGGATTCTATGCTAGGTCATCACCCTAGTCATAGTGTGTCATCGTTTTTGGTATGGTCTAGTTGTTCTATTTTGTTCAATTTGTCTGGTTTCAGTTTAAATTAGAAGTTTGGAAAAAGGTTAAAATATATGCTTGGTAGTTAAATTGCCATTTAACTTTATCTAGTTTATGTTGAAATGTAATTTAAATTATTAACTAATTTAATTTATTAATAAATAAATTTAATCTTTGATTAGATTTAGTTTATTGATAAATTTAATTAATTGATTGGAAATAAATAAAGTTTTCCATTTTGGGGTTAATAAAATTTTATGTGGAATTGAGAATATGGAAAAGATGAAATAAAAATCAAAGAAAATAAATTAAAAGTCAAATTAGAAAATTTGAATTCAAAAATTGAAAGAAATTAGATATTTTCTATTTTTCTATTTTGAAGAATTGATGAGGGTGGTTGTAGGAATTTTTAGGTTTTTTTCCTTGTGCACGAATTTTGCTTCACAAGTTAAAATGTTCATGAATTGGAAGAAAATCAAGGAAAGAGAGAAATAAATTGTTGAAGATTGTGGGTTTTTGGAAGAAGCTGTCAGAATCTGTGAAGTTAAAAAGGGAAGCAAGAACACATTAGGATCTTCTTTCATCTAAAAAAAAAAATCAGGTTCAATCCTTTAAATGTTTGTTTTGGAGTTTTTGAATTTTAAATATTAATGGTTAAAGATCTTGTGGGAAAGAGTTTTGAATTCTGTTGTTTGTATGCAAATGAAGAAAAGTTGGAATTTTGTTCTCCAAATTAGCAAGAAGACCCTCTTTAATTTAAATTGCTTTAAGGAAATGATGCTTTTGAGTGTAAATGGTTGTTCTTATATATATTTTATTCTGGTTTTCTCAATTTATTCTATCCTATAAACCAAAAATGCATATATATATATATATATATACATTGAAGAGTATATATATATATATATATATGCATATACTCATGTTGGTTATAAAAAATGTAATTATTGAAAGAAACCGAAATAGGAAAATGGGCGGAATTCCTTTCTTTTTTTTCTTAAAAAAAAAAATTGTAGTTAAAAAAACGCAGTCACGTTTTTTTAGGGGTTTTAATTTAAAAAAAAAAAAGAATTTCCATGGGGGAGGTCACTGGGGGCTTACCCCCACCACGCCCCCCATGGGAGGTGAGTGGGGGAAGTCGTGCCCAGTGCGCCTCCCCTCTCCCTTCCATAGTTGTGCCCACACAGGGACAACTGTGTTTACACACAGTCGCCCCCATTAATGGGGGTCAGCTATGTGTAAACACAACCACCCATGTGTGTGGGGCGCGTGCGAATCAAGGTCGTAGGTAGGTCATGGTTTATTTTGCTTTTTTCTTTTTTATTTTATTTTTATTATAAATATTAATATTAATATTCTATGTATATTTATTATTAAACTCATAAGAAACTAGCCCCACTCCTTGGCTTAATCAGCTTAATAAGTCAAGAAATTATGTTCTACTACCTAATATAAAATCAGTGGCTATTATTGAATTGATAATGTGGCAGGAGGTAGAGATCAATGAATGATATTTAAAGTATGTTTAAATTCTAATGGGAAGGTGAAGATAATGTAAATTGGCATGCTTTTGGCCATTATAGTGTGAATTGGTTAGTGTAGAATAGTATTTTTGAATGGATTGGTGAATGTTCTTTGATTTTTTTTAAAACGGGGATTTATGGTAGAATTTTTTATTGATGAAATAGTGTTGTGGTATGGATGAATTATGAAGATGGTGTTTGTTGAATTGATATAGAGATAGACCACATGAATATTGGATTGTATTGAAATAAGGTAACCCTCTGATTTTTGTTTATTTGTTTTGAAATTTATGAAAGTGATGTATGTTTTTGCTTGTCAATGAGACATATTCTTTTTTCACTAGGGCATAGAATTTGATGCTAGTGAGTTTTTTCCAATGAGGCATAGAATTTGATACGAGTGAGGTTTTTTCACTCAGGAATATAATTTGTTATTAGTGAGGTGTTGTCAGTGAGGCACATAATGTAACTAGTGAGGTTTTAGGCCAGTGAGGCTTAATCAAATTTATTTTCAAAGTGGTTTTTCACCCTTTTAAGGTTTTCCACTAATAATTCTTGTGTTATGTCTCCTCTTGATGGTTTTTCATATTTTTTACTAGGTCATCTTTGTTTAGGTATCATGTTCTTATTTACATATCATTGTGACTCACTCAACATTCAATACCTATAATTTTTGAAGTGTTTTCAATGGATCTCTTTACATAATACAAGTAAGTTAATTAATAAAATTGGGTTCCTCATTAGACCACTAATTCACCCCCTCTCTCAATCATCCTATACTCCAACAAGTGGTATCAGAGCCTTAGGTTCCTTGCACAAGTTTAATAAACTTAGGATATTCTAGTAGTGGAGTACTTATCATGGCTAATCAGAAAGGTTATTCTACTTTCAAAGCACCACTATTTGATGGTTTTAGTTTTTCTTTTTGGAAATTTAGAATGAATTCCTACTTATCTTGTCTAGGTAATGATGTTTGGGAAGTAGTAAGAATGAGTATATTGCTACTAAGGAACCTTCCACTACAAATGAGAAAAATGCCTATGAGTGTAATGCCAAGGCCAAAATTCCATGTGTTGTGGATTGACTAATGATATACTTGTCAAGATTATAGATTGTAAATCTACAAAGGTTGTTTGGGATAAGTTATGTAGTATCTATCAGGTGATGAAAAGGTCAAAGAAGAAAAGTTACAAACCTTGAAAGCCAGATTTGAAGGACTGAGAATGAATGAAGAAGAGAAGGTTGTTTATTAACTTCTAAGAGTTCAAGATACATTCAATGCTATTTGTGGTCTTGGTGAATCATTGGAAGAAAAATTAGTTGTCAAGAGGGTACTATGATCACTAACATCTAAGTATGATTCCAAGCTATTTGTTGTAGAAGAGAGGGATATAAATAAACTTACCTTAGATGAAATTCATGTCACATTTAATACTTATTAGATAAGAATTTGTAATGATGACTTGACAAGAAAAGAGGCTACCTTCAAATATATTAAAAAATAAAAAGAGATAAATTTTGATTCAAAGGAATTGAATGACAAAGAATCCACCTTTGTAAGAAGATTGAAAAAAGGGTCAGGAAAGTATAAGGGGAAGCTTCCATTCAAGTGCTTCAATTGTGGTAATATAGGACATTATTCTACTCAATGTCCCAATAAGGTTTATGAAACTGATGAAGAGGACAATAGGAGACAAGGAAAGAAGAAAAAATACAATCCTAAAAGGAAAAAATCTTTCAAAAATCTATTCATTAAGGATACCAATGTAACAAATGGTTGTTCAGAAGATTCTTTTAAAGAAGGGGAAGAAACTTTGTTTATGACTATTGCTAGTCTAAGTGAAAATCATAAAGAAAAGAGTTAAGATCAATATGATAATTATGAAGAAGAGGTTTATCTTGATGGAGAATTGATATGTTATCTTGGTGAAATAAAAGGAATTAAAAAGGAGGCAATAGTGCAAATAAATCTGATCAACAAGGTTAATGAGTTTGGAAAATTAGTTGCAGATCTAAAACCTCAACATGCAGAGAACAAGAGGATTGTATAAGTCACTAAAATGGAGTTTGAAACAAAAGAAAAGGAGTGTTATACTTTAGAGGTAGAAATTTCAGCCTTGAGGAAAAGGCTAGATATGTGTGATAGTGGTGAAAAGTTAGTACATCTCTTGGGTAAAAAAAAAGGTCACAAGGATACTATTGGTTTAGGATTTAAAAAAGGGGAGAGTTCTAAGGTCAGAGAAACACCAAGGAAGAAAATAGATCTAAACTAATATTTTTCTACTCCTAATACTGAAGACAAAAAGAAGACAAAATAAAATGCTCCTGCATAAATCAACAAGAAAAATTTCAGAAGATCTTTTTATTCAAGACAACATCAAATGGCTAGGTGTAAACACTCTTTTTATGGTTATTGTTATTCATGTTATGAATTTTTTCATAGAGAAATAGATTGTTGGATGCATGAAAGGAAAGTTGGATGGAATGAGTTCTTATGAATAGTCAAATAGAAGTAATGCCCCATGTTATAATTGCAACCATCTAGGTCACACTACAAGTTTTTATAATACACAAGTAAGAAATGATGTTTTTGGATTCTCAAGAATATATAATTATTTTACTTCTCATGTTGGTAACAATGTCACATTCTATAGATGAAATAATTTTGGGCATAAAGCATAGTATTGTAGAATTAATTTAATGGAACTATTTAATCATCACAAGAAGAAAGTCACTATGAAATTTTGGAGAAGAAAACAAGATAAAGAGAAAGAAGAACCCATTCTTGTGCATGATGCACAAAAGACATGTATAGCTGCATAAATAATATCATGAGTTGAGGGGGAGTTTATTTTTGATGTATCATACAAACCCCATAGACAACAACAAATAGGTTCCATCAAGAATAAAATTAGGTTTTCTAGTCCATCATGAAGACATATTATGAGATCTATTGATAATTAAGTTTGCAAGTTCCATGTTTAGTTATATTTCATTTGTTGGTGTTAAGAGAAGTGATTAAAACAAAATGTTATGCATTAGTTTCTTTGTTGATGATTGTTGGTGAACTTTCTCAGCTTGCTCATAATTTCATAGTGTTGATTCTTGTTGGTTTTAAAGATGCTTTTGTCAGACATGTCAAAGATACTTGGTTTTAAATTAATCTTAAAAGATACATGTTTATAATTCTTGGTGATTGTATTTGATCTCAAAGATTTTATGCATAGAGTTGTTTCATTGTGACTGAAGTGTTGATTTAGTAATGGTGTTTTGGTGAAGTTGTCCATGGTGTTATGATGTTCATTGATGTCTATCAGATATTTTCTTGGTCAAAATGGTGTTGATGGAAATATATCACAATGTAATGATTTCAAAAAAATACATTTCTTTGCATTGAGATAGTGATGTTGTGTAGTGGTCTCTATTGTTCTCTTTATTCTTGCACAAGCTTAGTGTACCTGCTCAATGATTTGGATGTAAAGTGAAGTACCATAAATAGATAATCAATTCATAATGTTTGATAGTCACTTTTCAATTTCTTGCATAATTCTCAATTGTTTGGTTGTCTTGATTCAAGTGTTGGTGGTAATTCTTGTTTAACATTTTCAATGTTATATGGATCCTTGGACTGTGATCTATTAGTAAGATAGTGATATTTGCAATGTTAGTTCCTTTATGTTATGTAGTCGTTTCCTTGAAAAAAGTATGGTGATCTTCATTCATATTTTTCTTCACAAAGGTTTGACATACAAGGTCACAATAGTTTGGTATTCATGCTAATAGTGGCATCAATGCATGTCAAATTTTTGGTGAGTGTTCATAGTTCTTTTAATGGTTCATAATGGTAGTGCTTTGCTTTGTGAATCAGTGGCAGTGCTAATAACCTTTTTAGTGCTTTAGACAGTAATTCACAGTACTTGTCATTGAATACATTGCTCATAGTTTGCAAAAGTCCTTTAGGTTTTTCCTTGAAATTTTCTTGTTGCAACACTAGTATGGTGTTTGTGGTAGTTCATATTTAATACTTGCTAGTGCTATGCCTTGACAAGAGTTCATTTTTGTGGTTCATGACAGTTGTTTAAAGTGGTTAGTGACAGTTGTTAGCTATAGTATGGTGATAGTGAGTAGCATGTATCTTAGTAATTGTGGATCACTAGTGTAATAATGTTTGCCTTGAGGAACACATGGATAGTGTGCTAACAATGCAATGGTTTTAGTTGTTTTGTAATCATGGAAATATTTTCTTGTTCAATGCTTGATAGTGGATAATGTACAGTGGAATTACCCTTGACTTTCTCTTAGGCTCAATGGAAATGGTAGTGGTATACATCTTGGTGTGTTGATAGTGCTCTTGTAACTCATTCTTGGAAGCAGAGTGCAGAGTATTTTTCCTAATGATCAGTAACACAACACCATGTAGTACAATACCATTATTTTACATCTTGGTTTGACAGTAGTCTTCATACTTGATATAACAGTGCTCTCCATGCTTGGTTTTAGTTGTGATAGTGGTTGTTTGTTTCTTTTGAATATTTCTTGTGATATTGGTATGCATTTGCATCCTTATTTGACCATTGGTTCACATCTCTTGACAGTGGTCTTTTATACATCTTTCTCTTGCTTGACAATATGTCTTGGTAAATAAGGTTTGGACAATGGAAATGGTATGGAACAGTAGCTTAATGAATGCACAATAATTATGAATAGGAGCTAAAGGGAACTTTTTTATTGTGGACTCTTTTGAAAGTATTCAAAGCATTGGATTAACATAACAGTGAACACGTGCATATTCATAAGTTGCAGAAGGAGAAAATCATAGGGGGAGACTATACCTTATTCTATCAATCTCATTCTTGAAAGATTGTTTACTATGGAGGGTATATTCATATGCCAGTATGTAGACAATATTCCTTTAAATGAAACTCTTTTTTAAAGGTAGTAGGATAATAGTGCTTTTATAATGTTTTTTTGACCCTATTGATAGTGATTTTTCTTTAGTTTCATTGTGAGACACTTATTGTAGGGATCTTATAACAACGCTAGTATGGTGGTAGTCTTGACAAGTTTTTTTTATGAAGATATATCTATCTTGTATGGGGAGTAAACTCTTTCTTATATCTCTTGCATAGCCTTTTTTGATTACTTGAACATTGTTTGAATCATTGGTTCTTTGCTTTCAGTGGTGTTATTGTGTAGTGTTACTGATGCCACATTTTAGTATGCATCAAGGAGTTGATATGCAAATATTGATAGTGATTGCAATGCTAATTTATGTAATGACAATCTTGATCTAGATTGCTAGTGCTCACATGGTCAGTGCTATCCATTTTTCATCTTTCAATCTCAATTTAATTCTACCCTTTGTCTTTGATTTCAAAGGGGGAGAGCATGAGTGTAGAATTTGCAATAGGGTTTACCATCAATGACAAAGGGGGAGTTTGTTGATGCTAGTTTTCATTGATGTCAAATGTAAATGGATTTGGTAATAAAAAATTTGTTTGATGCCAACTACATGTAGAGTGAGTTGATTCATTGTGTTGTCATGGATTGGTTTCAAAGAGGTTGTTCATTTATTTGGTGATCTACAACCAAATTGGTTATTACAAAGTCCTTGTTGTTTATTCATTAGTTTTTCACATGGTGTTGGTGCAAAAGGTATTCAATGGATAGGTTTTTGATATAAAGACATGGTTGGTTCTTGTTGATGAGATCTTAATGCTTCTAAAAGGATCTAAACCAATGCCAAAAGCATAATATTTTGCATCAAAGGTTACAAATAAATTACATGTTTTCAAGCCCATTGAGTTTGTTTGAAGTTGTTTTGGGTTCTTTTATTGCTTGCAAGTTTGTTCTAAAACCCTAAATAAGGTTCCTTATGTCAAGTTTATAATAGGTTTTTTTTTTTTTATATATATTTGGTTGGTGACTTAATGTAACCGGTCGAAAGGAACTTTAGTTTTGTCTTGAGGTTTTTAAACTCATCAGTATCCGGGCCTACTCCCTGGCTTAATCATCTTAGAAAGTTAATAACTTATGTTTTACCACCTCATATAAAATCAATGGCTATTATTTAATTGATAATGTGGTAAGAGGTAGAGATCAACGAATGATATTTAAATTATGTTTAAATTGTAATGAGTAGGTGAAGAGAATTGAAATTGGCATGCTTTTAGCCATTACAGTGTGAATTAGCTAGCGTAGAACTATATTTTTGAATGGATCAGTGAATGTTCTTTGATCTTTAAAAAAATAAGGGGATTTGTGGTTGAATTTTTTATTAATGAAACAGTGTTGTGGTATGGATGAACTATGAAGATGGTGTTTGTTGAATGGATGCAAAGATAGACCACATGAATAGTGGATTATCTTGAAACAAAGTAACACTTTGATTTTTGTTTGTTTCTTCTGAAACTGATGTATGGTTAAATTGTTTTTCAGTGAGGCATTGCTTTTCAGTGAAGCATAGAATTTGATACTAATGAGGTTTTTCCTATGAGGCATATAATTTGATACCAGTGAGGTTTTGTTAGTGAGGCGTATAATTTAATACCAAGGAGGTGTTTCCAGTGAGGCATAGAATATAGCCAGTGAGTTTTTTGGCCAATGAGGCTTAATAAAATTTATTTTCAAAGTGGTTTTTCACCCTTTTAGGGTTTTTCACTCATAATTATTGTGTTATATCTCCTCTTGATGGTTTGTCATATTTTCTTTAATAGGTCATATCTATTATGGTATCATGTTTTGGTTTACATATCATTGTGACTCACTCAACATTCAATACCTATAATATTTGAAGTGTTTTCAATGTATCTCTTTGCATAATACAAGTAAGTTAATTAAAAAAATTTGGTTCCTCATTAGACCATCGATTCATCCCCCCCACCCCCCTTCTTAGTGGTCATGTACTCCAATATAGATTAGCACAAGAATTCAGGCCTAAGGTCAAATCAAGCATTATGAGCATGTTGAACCTATGAAAGGCCAATGGTCTATCATTGTGAGGGTAATTGAGTACTATATTATTAGTTCATATCTCATGAATTGTATATTATTTTTCAACAAGAATACTCTAAAGTATTGTTAGAGTAGGAATTGTTGTAATAATTTAGTTTGAAGGTATTGTTCTAGGATTTAGGATTGGGATTCCTACATAAAGAACTAAGGAGCCCCTTTAGGGTAGTGATGTTTCATTGTGAGAATTATGAGCACTATTTGTGGATCTCAACTCAAATACATATGGTTTTGTGATTTTGTCCATTTTTAGACCAAGTGGTGTAATTTTGGGAATTAATATGAAGCTATATCTTTTATACCCAATATATAAGTACGTGTATTATGTATGTATGTGATTCTACTTTTCTTAGTTTTCTTGGTACTTGAGTTCTCTAGGAAAGGAGGCTTAGTCCAGATTAGAGGATGATATTAGACACCTTAGGTGAGTTGATAGTTTGATAAAGTTGGTGTTCTGTGGGGTGAAATAGGTAGCTCCATAGCATAAGAGTAGTCAATGGATCTAGTGATTTAACTTCATGGTGGAGATAATATTAGATCATGTTATTTATATGATAAGGAAAATGATGATGAACTAGAAACATTTCTTGGTGATTCAGAGAATATTAAATTCTCATCCCATTTGACAATATTGGTCATAATTGTACTTAATTGGAGATAAATACAACATGATCCATTTACACAAATATGATAACTAGACAATATTTGGTCAATATTAATTACATGGAAGGGGGTGAGTAATTATTTATCCATGTTATTTTTCCTTCTAACTATTTTTTTTAACTTTAAAAATTGCTAAAGAAAACTTGATGAATGATACATTGGAAAGGAACATTGAAGACCAAATTGAAGTTGATCATATATCTACACTCTTGGCGAGTCAAATATTTTAGAGAAAAAATAAAACAATATTGTTTTTTAAAATACAAGTAGAATATAAGGTTTTTGAAAAGGACAGAGAATGAGAAGATCCATAAGGAAAGGCTATAGATGACCCTGTTTTTGAAAAAAAATATTCTAAAAAAATATTTTGGATTATTTGTGTATTTCTAATACTACAGTCAAACTCTCTTTATGTATATTAATTATATAATATAAATATTAGGGTGGGAATAATTTTTAACATAATATTGATAATTTTTTCAACTTTAAGGTTATAAAATAAAATGAAAATGAGATATAAAAATGGTTAAAAAAGAAATAAAATATGATACTAAACATCATATACATAATAGAGAAACTAATGAGGAATATATAAAAGATATCACAAATAACTATTAGGTTGATAAGAAACTAAATGCTTTATATTCCCTCTTCCTTTTATTTGATCAT
The DNA here is from genome assembly GCA_007115665.2 of Sequoiadendron giganteum. Classification (NCBI taxonomy): domain Eukaryota; kingdom Viridiplantae; phylum Streptophyta; class Pinopsida; order Cupressales; family Cupressaceae; genus Sequoiadendron; species Sequoiadendron giganteum. The sequence continues at coordinate 134,411,782 of CM021105.1, read as the reverse complement.
TTGTTTACACATGTAGATGAAGATATAGTTTATATGTGGGTGGAATATGTGTCAAAGCTATAGGTAATTGATAACAAGAAATAAAATTTAGATCTCAACTAGGAGCTGGTGAATCATTTAAGAAAAAATATAGACATCTTAAGGAGTTGAAAGTTTTGAAAGAGAAATAAGAAAACAATGATCAATAGAGTAACCATCATAATCATTTCAACATTATAAATTATTTTTTTGTGTAATATTTTTATTTGTTATAATTAGATGTCATTTACTTTTCAATCCTATGTATATTTAATAAATTTACAAAACTATTGGAAAGTGTACTTGGATGAATATGGTTGTAATTAGATAGATTATTTATAATTTAGATTCCTCTAGAATATTGGTATTAGTTGTCATATGAATTCATGGAGGTAGAGAACTTGGGTTCTAGTTATAATTGACTTGGAATTAATGTAAGGTGTATTCCCATTTATAGGTGATAGAGAAAGAATTGATGAATCTTGTCTTAATAGATGGGGTCCACATCAATTACTAGACTCAATTAAAGTACTAGACTTGAGGATGTGAAACATCAATATTTATTGGTTAAATATTCCTTAGCAGTTATGTATTTATTTGGAGACTCATTTATGTATTTACAATTATCAAAGTATTCTCTTCAAGTTATTTTTTATTGATTCATGGCTTGGTGTATTTTATTTATTTTACTATCCAAAAATCAGATTTAATAAATTGGATGATTTTGGTTTGCAATTTGCATTGGGAAGCATGTCGAAAATTGTGTTTTTAAATATTAAATGTCTAAAATCAGATTGGGCCATGGGATTCTTCGAGGTTGTGTAATTTTGGATTTTATTTAATATTACATGATGTTGTAGATGAGAATGGGACTCCCAAGATGTGTTTGACTAACAATTTGAATATGAAAATTTAAATTGGTGAAATGGGTGAGTATTGGTGTTGGCTATTGGAGACATGCCTTCCTAGAAGTGGAGAAAACATGCATTGGGAGTCAAAAACATTTAACTAGTGTAAATTAATAACTTTTCTTAGTAGGGGCATGGAGTTGGAGGTTCTTGAGTTGTTTTAGTTGGTGGTTGTAGGAAATTTTCATTCTAGTTGTTTGTTTGATTTTTGGTTCCAGATTTTAGGCATTGCAAGTTTAGGTGTGGCTCTTCCTGTGGGAGTATTTTTAGACATTAATTTGGAAGTTGAAGGTAGAAAATTAGTAGAAACATCTTGTTGAATGCATTGGAGCATTGTGTTCTTGATTTCAAGAATATAGTTACAAGTGAAGAAGAGATATTTGCAAGAAGTTAGGAAACTAAGGAGACATGCCTGTAGATGATTTTGTTGCCTACATCAAATCATTAGATTTGGAATTTAATGTAATTTTCAGTCTTCATGGCTGCAATTTTAATCCTTTCAGTTTGAATGTAATTCACATATTTTGTAGGAGACATTGAGAAATTAAAAATTTATAGTGTGTTGCTAATTTTTTGTGTTAAATTTATTTAATTTCTAGAATTACTTGTGTGTGTTGGATTCTATGATATTTTTAGGAAACTCTCTTACATTAGTTGTATTATAGTAGTTTGTTCCTAATTTTGTAGGTAGAGTTCCAAAGAGAGGTAGTTTGCAGCAGAACCCATGAGTGTGGGTGTTGATAAAATGCCTCCAAGGGTGGCCCCATGAGGTAGGGGTAGAGGTGGAGGTAGAGGTGGAAGTAGAGGTGGAAGTAGAAACCCTCTTGACATTGAAGACTTTAGAGCCCTTAGAAGGAAAGTGGAGGCATTGTAGGAAGAGCTATGTAGAATATTTATGCATAGAGAAAGAGATGAGAATAAAGATGAAGCTAAGGATGAGGAACCATTTAAAGAAGAAATACAAAATAAAATTGATCCTAGAGAACTTAGATTATTGAGAGCCATTACTAGGATTGGGAAGAGACCAAAGATGGAGGTTTCAACATTTAATGGAAGCTTGAATCTAGAAGAGTTAAAAGACTAGATAAATGACATGAAGGAGTTCTTTGAATTTTAGGAGATTGAAGACCTTGACAAGGTGAATTTTGCAAAAAATAAATTAAAGGGACATGCTAGAATTTGGTGGAAAGAATTATAGATTGAAAGAGGTAGGAGAGGAAAGTAAAGGATTAAAAAGTGGGTTTGAATGGTTGAGAAGCTTAAGGGAAAATTTATTCCAATTTATTATCAATTGGAATTATTAAAGAAGATGTATGGATTAAGACAAGAAGGAAAATCAGTTAAGGAATACATTGAGGAGTTTCACACTATTTTGATTAGAGTGGGACATTTATAAGACAACAAGGAGAGAGTAGTGAGATACATCAATGGAGTGAAGCCGAGCATCCAAGAAGAACTAAGTTTGGTAATAATTTTTAATTTGAAAGAAGCTTATCAGTTTTCTTTGAAACTTTAGGAAAAGTTAAATAAAAAAATTGAGAGTAAGTAAAAGGGAAAGGGTAGAGTTTATGTGTTGAAAAATGAAAATAAAAATTAGGTGAAGACACTAAGGAAAAAAAATATGAAAGGGTTAGGGGTTAAAACTATTCCTGTGAGAAATAATTTAGAGGTTGAGGAAGATCGAGTAGAGAATTTAGAAGAGGAGGCTTCCAAGGAACTTGTTTAGGTGTGGAGAAGATGGGCATAGAGCATACGATTACCCTTATAATCAGGAAGGAACAAAAAGAAGGACTAAAAATGATACAAGGGAAGAAAATTTAAATGAATAAGATGCACAGTATTTGTATTCAAAAGACACAGAAAATAGAGAAGCACTCATTATAAGAAGAGTTATGATGAATGAAGGAAAGGAACCCGATCAAAGGAAAAGATTGTCCTAAACATGATGTAAGTGTTAAGGTAGAGTATGAAATGTTATTATTGATGGTGGAAGGACATATAATTTTGTTTCTTTAAGAAATGGTAAATAAATTAAAGTTGAAAATAAGAAGGCACCCACATCCATATAGGATTTCTTTGTTACAAGAGGAAAATAAAGTTTTGGTCAATGAACAATATTTGGTGAACTTTAAGATAGGAAATTATTATGATGAGATAATGTGTGATATTATCCTTATGGATTTTTTCCATATTTTTTTAGGAAGACCTTGGAAATTTGATAGGTGTGTAGTGCATGATGGTTATGCCAATACATACTCCTTAACTAAGGATGAAATCAATCGCAAACTGAAGCCATTGAGTAATGAAGAAGGAAAGGTATGTAATAGCTCATTGGAATTTTTTTTATTAATCATGTTAAATAGTTAACAAAGGATTATGAGGATGAAGGTCATGATTTAATAATGAAAAATGCAACAGTTTTAATTGCATTCAAGATTGGTAGAGTGAAAGTTTTAGTGGAGAAAGAAGTGGTAAAATTGATTTTTTGTGAAAATGTTGTTGTTGATTTGTGTGTGAGCATGATAGTATTAGTCTAGAAAAGGATATTGTAGCAATGCAAGTATTGGTATATGAATGTACTAAAACTGAAAGTGTTGAAGAAAATGAGCAAGTAGAGGTTGAATTTTTTTATGAAGAGATTGGTGTAAATGTAGATCTTGTGATTGATAGTTTATTGCAAGATGGGAGGAATGAATTTCCCATTTTCTTGACTAACATTGATGTGAGTGCAAAGGAAAAAGATACTGTAGCTGAATTGTTTCTTTTAGAAGTCAATGGTAAAGAGGATCACAATGATAGAACCGAAATTGGTGAGGAACAGGTTGTTGTAGTAGAGACAAGGGAAGAGGTAACACATCAATTTTTTGAATTTACTAAGGTAGAGGAAGTAGATGCTTATGAATTTCTAGATTTTTTTAGTTTATATTTATGGGAGTTGGATTATATGATAAGAGTAAGAAAGAGAGGAAGAATGAAGGATGGAAGAGACATAAAATTCTAGGGAAAGGTGAGAAAGAATGTTGAGGCAATTTTGGATAGTAGGGTGAGTAAGAGCACAAGGGATAAGAAATAATTTTAGTACTTGGTAAAATGGTTTGGAAGGAAGGTAGAAGAATCATTGTGAAAATCTAAGGTTAATCATCTTGTTTATCCTCTTGAGAAGTGATAGGGTCACTTTTCCTTTTACCATGGGTGTTTGATGCAGTAGCATCTATGGTTGCCAACCATCTTGCATCAATAATTTTAATCAATTTTGGAGTGACCTATTTTTTATTAATATTTTAGTATATTTTATTAATTTTATGGTCTCAAAACCCAATTTAATAAATTGGACAATTTTGGTTTGCAACTTGTGTTGGGAAGCATGTCAAACATTGTATTTTTAATTATTAAATGTAAAAAATCAGATTGGAGTGTGGGATTCTTGGAGGTTGTGTAATTTTTTATTTTATTTGATATGTCATGATGTTACTAGAAATAATGGGATGTACAAGAGGTTTTTGAATAAAAATTTAGGTTTTAAATTCAAATTGGTGAAATGGGTGAGTAATGGTTACAGTTAGTGGAGGCTTACCTTCCTAGAAGTGGAGAAAACATGCATTGGGAGTCAAAAACATGTAATTGAAGCAAATTAATGAATTTTATAGGTATGGGCTTGGCATTGGAGGTTTATGAGTTGTAGTTGGTGGTTGTAAAGAATGTTTATTCTAGTCTTGTTTGTTTGATTTTTGGTTCTAGATTTTAAGGATTGGAGATTTAGGCATGGCTCTTCCTAGGAGAGTATTTTGAGACAAGAATTTTTAGGTTGAAGGTGGAAAATCATTAGCAACATCTTGGTGAATGCATTGGAGTCTTGTGTTCTTGATTTCTAGAATATAGTTGTAGGTGAAAAAGGGGGGATTGCAAGAACTTGGAAACTAAGGAGACATACCAGTAGATGATTTTATTGTGTTCAAAAAATCATTAGATCTGAAATTTAATTTATTTCTTCAATATTCATGGCTACAATTGTAATCCTTTCAGTTTGAATGTAATTCACATACTTTGTAGGATACTTTAAGAAACTAAAAATTCATAGTGTGTTGCTGATTTTTGGTGTTAAATTTATTTAAATTCTCAAATTTATTGTGTGTGTTGGAGTTACCGAGAGTTACAAGAAAATATCTTGTATCACTTTGGTAGAAATATTTATGGTTTTGGACTCTCTCCTCACCTATATATTAGACCTATGAGATAGTGGTTTTATATAACTATTTTAGGTATAAATGTACTACCAAAATGTTATCAAAGTGTAGAGTGCTAGTTTGTTGATGTTATGTTGATGTCGTATCATGTACTTTAAGGATTAATTTTTATTTGTCATCTTTCTCTAGTGGATATTTACAAGAATATGTTATCAACATAAATCTCGTATTTATATGGTTTTCTAATTCTATTATTTTTGGTGATTTATGTACCACATAATATTATTTAATGGTGTTCTTGGGTGAAGAAACATACTTCATATTTATATACACTTTGTCGAATATTTTATTATAGTATTTTCATGTTATTTCTAAATATTATTCATCTTAGATATGTTATATCCTAAGTGTTATATTGAACCTATTTAACAAGTTTACTTTGGATGATTTTGATATTTAATTAATCTCACCTAATTAGCTAATAATGAAATGTGTTCACCTTGAATTCAGGTACACAAGTGTAACCACTACCTCATTAGTTCTTGATTGATGATACTTAGGTGCCACTCAAGGTATGTGCACAAATATGGGAGGCTAAACTATGGGACTCTTTTTTGGATTGAGATAATAGCTAATGAAATCTTGTTATAAAAGTTATAATATATATGCATCTTATAACATGATTACATTTAGGCTTCATAGTGAATTTTCCTTAGGTTTGGCATTATCAAACCATAACACAAGTGCATTATAATTCACTTATGTTATAACACATTAATTTTAAAATTCTCACATTTTTTCTGTCATGAAAGAAAAAGAAAGGTGTCATGACCCATTTTTGTAATTTATACAAAATCATGTCAATGTTATTTTTCAAGTACGTTTTAAGAAATTTAGATCAATTTTACTAAAGGATTTATGCTAAAACAACATGTAGTACATAATTTCATTAATTTTTTGCAAATTTAGTTAAATTAAAATCAATTTTATTTTCCTTTGTGTTCATGAAATACATCTAATGAAATACATGATGAAATTCTTATTGAAGAGTATGAATAGAATAATTTCCCTTCTAATATTCCATTAACTCTAAGGAATCCTAGTGATACCAAATACAATCATTTAGTTTTAAAAACGTAATAAAAAGGAGCTTCAAACATTAATAGAAAGCCTAAAATATCTAAATGTCACAAACACATATTGGAAACCTCTTGAAACATTATTGATGTTGATAGTATCTCACATAGATTTAGTTAGTGGGAAAGTAAATAAATGAAAAAATAATATAAAATATCACCAAATTAAAGACAAATTTAGTATGTATAATTATTTATGTACATTATATTTGTATACACTATAACTAATTATCCTTTGCATTGAAGTTGTAAAATATTCACTATACATTGGTAGCAAAACTAAAGAATGAATGATAATTTTTAGGATAGTTGATGGATAGGTTTTTACCATTCCCAATGTAACAACAATGAGGTACTTCAATATTTCTTGAATAAACTCTATTGTGATTTTTTCCTAAATGAAATCATATTTTTTTATACGCATCATAGCTAAGGTAAAAGAAAATGTTTTACATTAAATAGATAGGGGGTACAGTCTACCTAGAGAAAGACAAAAAGACCACTTGCATGCCCATCTATTGAAAATATCGCAATCCCTTATATTTTAAAGGATAGTGTCAAGGTGTAGAACTTGTAGTCAATCATTTCACTCATATAGGCATTTCTATAACATCAAGCCTCTTTACTAGGTGTATGAGGGAGTCTTCAAGGTTCTTAGGTTCACACATTATTATGGGTTTGACTATTTTGGAATGACATATACAAAATATTATGTACATGGTCATATAACTAGTAAAAATTCAAAATAGGATGTACCATAATCTTAGGAGTATGTAACACAAGTAGAGCACAACATATTTCTACATATTGGAAAATATAGTCTTTAAAATGATTTATTATATATAAAATTTAGTGTTGATTGATATATGCATTTTTTAATAAGGTGGCATAATTTATTAGATATCTTATTGAATATGTAATTAACTATATTAATCCATTATGAATGAAAAACAATGTTAAAAAAATTAATTTATCATAAAATTATAATGTCAACACTTCATCAAATGCTTATATGGGTGTATCAACTCTATAAGTATGTAGCACTTATTATAATCTTTCCAATAAATGTTACTATGGATATTTTTAATTTTATTATTATATTTATATTTTATTTCTTATGAATGTAGATTTATCCCCAAAAATCTAGATTTTTGTTTCCCACACATGAAGAAGAAAAAGTACAGAAAATATTTTCTAAGAAATATGTGTACTAGGTATTTATTGTTGGAAGGTTGGTGTCTTCATCCCCTTAGATAGGTTGGTTCTTGTCCAGCCCACTATAGATTTGTGGCATCGTTTAACCACCTCCCATGGATCTTGTATAAATATTGTATTTGTATCAAGCATTAACAGGTTGATCTTTTGGTGCAACAACAAATCCATTGCAACAAATGGTATCAGAGTGAGGTTAAGGGTTTGAATCTCATGGTTACACTAGGGGGATTGTTGGAAGGTTGGTCCTTCATCCCCTTGGATATTTTGGTGACTATCTAGCCCACTATGGATTCATGACATGGCTTAACCACCTCTTGTGGATCTTTTATAAATCTTGCATTTGTATTAGACATTAACAAGTTGATCTTTTGGCACAACGACAAAGCCATTACAACATTTATGTCTTTTCTTCAATAATTAATTTCAAGATATAAAAACAAGTTACATTTTACAACATAAACATATGTCCAAATTATAATCTCTAACTTCAAAAATTAATTAAAAAAATATATGCAACAAAAAATTATGAAAAAATATCCATGCACTAGATATTTATGTTTTTGATAATTAAAGAAAAAATTAAGGGTGTTGGCCCATTATTTTTTTGATAATTAAATCACCAAAATAAGGGTGTTGGCACTATATATTTATGTTACAAATCTATATTTTAAAATTACAAGTTTATTCTTTTAATAAATAAAATATGTGTTACAACATAAATGTCACTTTTTTAAAAATGTTGTTTACTATATAAACAAGTTATTAAAAGTTATGTATAAAAATTGCAATTTATTTCTTTTTTTAATACATTTGGAATCTACACATAAATCCTTACAAATCACTAGTTCACATCATCTCCAATTATTAATGGTTTAATTGATATAGGTTTTATAAAGTGAAAATTTGGTGAAAAATGTTGATTTCAATATCTTACTCTAGCCAAAAAGTAGAACATGGTATTGTCAACCGACCCTAGTTCAAAAAAAATTATGGTGCATTGTGCAAGCCACAAAATTTTTCTTGAACATATAGAATACTGATAGGGGGGGTGAATCAGTATTCCACAAACGATAATAAAATCCACTTAACCATTATCAGAATATTGACTGAATCAACAAGAGAGAACATGGAAAAAAGACAAATCAATCATACACATGAACACTAGGATTTTTTTACATGGAAAACCCAATGAGGGAAAAACCATGGTGAGGGTTAACTCACAATATAAAATATTACGAGGCTCATTTCCAGGACTCACTATCCTTAAAAGGCTCATAGCCTAAGTAGAAAAGATGGCTCACTGCCAAAATGATGAGATGATGGAATACACCTTCTATGTGTAGGTTTTGGTTCCATTGAAGCTCATAATACAAAGTGCCACATTGCATATCTTCACCTTTTCCCTTCTCCACTGCTCACACACTTGCACACACTTTTTTCTTGCTACTATGTTGTATTTATACAAGTATATCTTATTTATCAATTAGGTCAAAACCATATAAGATTTAATCATTTCTTCCAAATAGTGCATTATACCAAGTCAACTATTAGTCTTCAAAGTATATTTCATTCGTTGAGTTGGAAAAGACTAAACCATAATTCTCCAAACCAACAAATAATTCTCAAATAAAACACCTTCCAAATCTGAGAGCACATTAGTTTCTCATCATACTTCCAGTAAAGAGACCATTAGAAAAATCACAGTATATGAATGTTCACCTTAGTAGAATGCAGAGTCTCCCACACACTATATCTTCACACATAACAATAGTAGAATACAAAGTTGAACTCAATCAGAGGTAAATTTTTGTACATAGCAAAAAGATGTCTCAAGATCCAAGATATAGTTTTCTGAATGAGCCAATAAAACATGGTTAGGAGACCAGAGTCATATTAGATCTTGCAATGAGTTCCAAACTCAAGTATCAACATACTAATCTACCACAAAGGAGTATTATTGGTAGAGAATAGCTTCCAATAAACCAGGTAAAACTCTCATGTTGACACCAATGAAAACATAGGAACAACCAACACAACCATCCATACTTCATGCTCATGTTGCAAGGCTTCCAACAATATCCCCCTTTGGCATTGATGGCAACATGCATGAATTTTTTTTTTTCAAGAATACCACATTGACTATTCTGATTACTCCCCCTATCAAAATTGTTCTTCACAAAAAAAAATTCCTCTTGACTCTTCATCTCTTCATCTCTTTATCTCTCTATCTCTCCCCTTTGACATCAATAAAAAAGGAAGGGGTCTAGTATAAATGTACATGTGTATCAAAAAGTAGTCAAAAAGATATGAACACTGAATTAACCTAAAGAAGAACCTTTGAGACTCTCCAGGATAGGCTTCCATGATGCTTTACCTTCTTCCCATGAACCTTTTGTAATAACTAGTCTTTTAAAGTAGCCCAAGTTTAGTTAGAGACTCTAAACCATTTGTTAAAGTATTGGGTCTAAGATTAATCTTTGATAATTCACCAATATGGCCAAGAGCACAAGAGATAGAAGTGTCTCTAAAATTAATCATATCTCTAAGTGCCATAAACTTCTTGATAACATTTGTTCTTTGATCCTTCAAAGAGAAAAAATTATCCTGAAGTTGCACAATGTAGGACCACCTTTGATTATCTCTATCTTTTTCTAATCTGTATGTATCTACCTTGTTGGACTCAAGGGAACACTGCGAGAGGGGTGAATTAGTGTTCAACAAATCTTAACTTTTATTACTCTGAAACTTAAACCATTATGTCATTACATTAAAAGAAAGATGTAAGAATTCAAAGGAAACATTCATAAGACCATAACACAAAGATTTTTACGTGGAAACCCTATTAGGGGAAAAAAAATGATGGAGGTTAATCCATAATTTGAGTACTCAAATTAAGTTTTACAAAAGGGAATGCAGTTGCATTCATGAAAATTTCCTAGAGCTCACTTCTCAAAAATGAAGGCTTACTACCTTACAAAATTAAGATTAAAGCCATCTAAAGGGTGAACTGAGATAGTAGCATCTATTCATGCCAAGTTAAAATTCCAGTGAATCTCATAGATTCGATTCTAGATCTACTTTTTGATTTTACACTTCGCTTTGCTTTGCTCTGCTCTTTTTTGTTCTCCGCATCACTCATAGACAAATTCACACTACTACTCTACTAAATTTAGCACCATATTCGTGTTTCATATATTCACTACCTTTACACAATTCTCCACATCTAGCACACTCAAAATGATAGGAATGATCTCATATATATATATATATATATCTGCTATCAAGGATTTGATCATTCTTATGTCAGCTTCATAAACATTAAGTTCTTCTCAATAGTCAACTAGATCCACCACTAATTCTTAATGCACATCCTCCAAAGTTAGATAATACAAAGGGAGGACCTAAAAAAAACATAATAGAGAATGAAAAATTTAATTAATTACTCCTTATACATCTGTGATTACTATATTTGATGGTTCGACCTTCAAGCATAAATAACCAACAAATAAGTGCACTAGATCTCCTAGATCACATACCAGTGAATGCGTATTAGTATACTTCACAAATAAGCATCATAAAACATCAAAAAAACTCCCTCAGAGATCCACAACCCAAAATAATAGTCCAATGAAGTATTCAGATCAACTTTTATGCTTATAACCGGATGCCATGTTCTTCACTCTATTCTTCCGAGGTAAACCAAAACTGTACTGAAGATCGAATGCATGACTTAGGTTTCCATCAATGAAAAAACTTACAAGCCATATGCCAACAATCTCCCCCTTTTTCATTGATGGAAACAATTAGTGAAAAATGACTAACTATCAGAATCATTATAAGTATGATGCAAAGCTTTGTTGCACTTTCTCCTCCTAAGATTTATAAAGCATTTTTCACTACATTCTCTCCCCCTTTGACATCAATAAAAAAGCGTAGAAACCAAACCAAAAAGACAAAACATGTGTTCAAAATATTCAAAACTCCTGATTATATATGCCGACAATTCTCCCCCTTAGACCAAATCTTCAAAATTTTGAAAACAATTGACTATTGCTTTAGAAAATTATCTTTAGATTTTTCTTCATTTTAGGAAGGAATTTCTTCCAAGCATCTATTGATATCCCAATCATAATAATCAAACTATTGTTCTTAGATGTTTTGTTGACAATTTCAGTTAGAGATTCTGGAATTGTAATTGCTTCTTCTAGTTTCTCACCTTTCCTTAATATTTCCACCATTTGCTCCAATCTACATTCGGTTTGATCCTTCACCTTCCAAAAAGTATCAACAAGTGTGTTTTTGGTGAGTTGGATTTTGGTGTGTTCACACTATAACTCCTGAATTATTTCTCTGATGGTTCTATCCTGATCTGCAAAATGTCAAAGCTTTTATTAATACCATTCAACTCTATTTCAATCTATTCAAATTTCTCTTTGTAATTATTAACTACATGGGTCCAACGGATGCAATAGCTATAGATGTTGTTAGATGAATTTATGCACTACCTCAACTCATTCATTTTCTTCTTCAGTTTGGTAAGTGATATTCTAAATTCTCCTTCAAATGAGAAATGACTTCACCTTCTTCTTTGTATTTATCCCCAGAGCTAATTGTTTCTTTATTGCATTCAATCATCTCCTCAAGTAGAATGTTCTGCAAACTTTCCAATTTGATTTTTCAATGCTCAACATGAGCATTTAATAAACTCAGGATCATATCTTGATGGTATGATGGTCTAACAAACTATAACCTAGCGATCTTCTACATTCCACCTTCTTTTTGAATAAGCTGTTGTAACATTTTCTTTGATATATCATCTTCTTCCTCACTGGATTTTTTTGGTTTTGATTCATTTTTCTTAGTTTCTTCATCAAAATCTTCATTTGGAATATCCACAATCTCCTTTTCTTTACCTTTTCCCTCAATTTTGGTAACTTTTCATTTTGGAGATTTGTATTCAACAAATTCTTTTTCTCTTTTCTGCATTTTATCCATGCCACCGAAAGAGGAACCACACTTTCCAAGCACACTCTTAAAGAAATTTGCAAATTCTATATCCCAATCAGCCAAGCTCCTAGAATATGAGTATATTTTTTTGCATACTGGTTCGTTTTCTTTCCATACCACATTGTTGATCTTTAGAAAACAATTTAGAAAATACATTACTAAGCATATGATCAAAGTACCAAACCTAAAAGGGTAGCCCATTTCTTTTGTCAGTTGCATATTCTCCATTAGCTGGCCCTTTATCAACCCACACAGGTCAAAGTCCTAACCTTCAATTATCATCTTGTGAGAAATATAGACTACGCCATCTGAGGTTGCTCCTTCTTGATTTATGAACAAGACTTTATATGAAATTCCATGCACAATGTATTTCGTAACAGGATTCTTGATTTTCGCAATAATCAATGCCCTCTGATATTCGATTATTCTGATTAGGGTTTCAACTTCCTTGTTATGGATGGATTTCTTCTTTGGTATATCTCCAACTCTGCATAATCCAGTCAAAATATCAATTACCTCCTTTGAAATGATGTAGGGTTTGTTCAATGTTAAAATATCATCATGTAATCTGCTCAAGATGAATTTGACAAATTATGTGTCCTCAAAGTACGGAAACTCATTCCAAATATCCAAATTTCCATGTTTGGCTTCACTCAATTGCTTCAATTCGTTTGGTAATAACAAATTCCTCATGGACCTAATATTTGCACTATTATATTCATCCAAAATGATTGACTTCTTGATTTGTTCCATTTTTCTTTCTCACTTAGGTTTAACAACCACACACCAAATTATATGAAGATTCTGAAGACAATTAAAATACCTGATAGATTTTGAGTTTCGATGGTGAATTAACTTCTTTGTTTCAAAATTCTTCTAGCGAGTGCTCTCCTTCTTTTCTTCTTTGATGCAAAGTAACAAATGACAATTCCAACTTGACTTTTATAGTTTGCACACGTGCAATAAATGCATTTTCCCTAAGTTTTTGGGTGCTTTGTTTTCTCAAACAGCAATAGATAAATTCTCTGTAGACCTATGAATTCTCTAAATTTCTTTGTGAAAGTTCTCCAAAACCTCTGCATGCCATAAATACACCTTTTTTACTATTCTTCTAGTTCTAGTACCATCCACAGACAGGGGATGAAAGATTTTCTTGAAAAACTCCCCCTAGGCCAATGGCCTGAAATCAATTACCAAAAGAATTACCAAAAGTAGGTTCTGGTGTAGACCCATTTACAGTATCAGAATCATTCTTCCTTACCCATGTCTTTTTCATATCATCTCTTATCTCATATGTAGTTACTTTTCCTTTTCCTTTGTCATTTCCCTATATATTTTTTCCTATGTATACCTGACCTATTCTATCCACAGTTTTGTTTCTACAAAACCTTTCAATGTGACCATATCTATTGCAATTGTAACAAAAAGTGTTTCCTTTTCCAAACCAATCATTCAATTGATTTCATCTTGATATGCATTTATTAGAAATATGTCCAAGTCTTCCACATGTGTAACATTCAACATTATTTCTATTGATAGAGTAGTTTGACACATTTATGCATTCATTTGATTTATGACCATGCTGTTTGCATTTGAAACACTGACCAAAAAATGATGAATCTCTTGATTTCATATTACTTCTACACTAAGTACCCATGTGGCCAAAATTATTGCAAGAAAAATAATATCCATAAAAATTTTGAGCATTAGGTTGTCTTAATGGGTACGTTCCACCTCTATTTATCAGGTTTCCTTGTCTGAAATTATTCTGTTCAAGTTTGGAACTTTCTGATTTTTCATATCCAAGACCTCTCTTATCATTTCCACTCTTATGTCCTTGAGTCAACTCATCAAGCTTTACTGAACTAATCTTAAATTTTTCTTTGCACTCATTTGCAGTATTAAGTTCATTCTTGAGAATAACAATCTTCTTACCAAGTTCTTCTTCATTGTTTTTGGATTGTAGTAGTTCACTTTCCATTTGAGTGAATTCTCAATTTATTCTTTAAGGAGGTATTCTCTTCATTCTCCTTCCTTTCTTCAATCTCTTTAGTTAGCTTCATCACCATAGATTCCATCTCATGTGTTAGAGTAGCATTGTTTCTAGCATTTTTTTCACATTCTTCAGTTATTTCCTTCAAGGTCTGATTCAGGTGAGCATCATCCATGTTTTCACTCTCTTGTTGTTGTATTTGGTCATAGAGATCCTTCCTTTTCTCCCTGCATTTAAAAATCTGATCCTTCAATGACTGAATGAATTTCTTAGCATCCCTAAGATTTTCTTTCAATTCCTGTACTTCTTCTTTAGACTGATCAAGGTCATTAAGTACCACCAAAAGCTACTGTTGAAGACTACCAGAGTCCATTATATTCCAAGATCCACCTCAAGTTGCTAAACTTCTTTCAAGGAACCAGAATCTCTTATACCAATTGTTGGACTCAAGGGAACACTGAGAGGGGGGTGAATCAGTGTTTAGCAAATCTTAACTTTTATTACTCTGAAACTTAAACCATTATGTCATTACATTAAAATAAAGATGCAAGCATTCAAAGGAAACATTCATAACATCATAACACGAATATTTTTGCATGGAAACCCTGTTAGGGGAAAAACCATGGTGGAGGTTAATCCACAATTTTAATACTCAAATAAAGTTTTATAAAAGGGGATGCACTTACATTCAGGCACACTGCCTAGAGCTCACTGCTCAAAAGGTAAGGCTCACTGCCTTACCAAATTCAGATTAAAGCCATCTGAAGGGTAAACTGAGATAGTAGCATCTATTCATGCCAAGTTACAGTTTTGGTGAAGCTCATAGATTCGATTTTGGATCTTCTTTCTGATTCTACACTTCACTCTGCTCTGCTCTATTCTTTTTTGTTCTTTGCATCACTCATAGAAAAATTTGCACTACTAATCTACTGAATTTCACACCATATTCACATTTCATATATTTGCTACCTTTATGCATTTCTCCACATCTAACACACTCAAAATGATAGAGTTGATCTTATATATATCCACTATCAAGGATTTGATCATTCTTATGTTAGCTTCATAAAAATTAAGTTCTTCTTAATAGTCAGCTAGATCCACCACTAATTATTTATGCGCATCCTCCAAAGTTGGTTAAGACAAAGAGAGGACCTAAACAAAACATAATAGAGCTCACAAAAATTTAATTAATTACTCCTTAGACATGCGCAATTACTATATTTGACGGTTCGGTCTTCAAGCACAGATAACCAATAGATAAGTGCACCAGATCTCCTAGATAACGTACCAACAAATGGGTATCATTATACTTCACAAATAAGCATCAGAAAACACTAAAAAACCTCCCTCAGAGATCCACAACCCAAAATAATAGTTTGGTGAAGTATTCAAATAAAATTTTATGCTTATAATCGGATGCCCTATTCTTCACTTTGTTCTTCTAGTGTAAACCAAAATTGTACTGAAGATTAGATGCATGACTTAGGTTTCCATTAACGACAACACTTACAAGACATATGCCAACATGCATGATTTCTAAGTCGAGAATCACTCATCCTTATCTCATTTCTCATATTCAATGTTTTGCTAGACCAATCAAGGCAAAAGAAAAGTAGTTCATGTGCCTCATTTTCATAATCTTGTACATTCTTCAATTCTTTCATTACTTGATTGTGTGTATTCACACAATTGCCTTTGATATCATTCAAATTTCTTTTATTAGACCTAATTCCAGTAGAAATTTCAACTCTAGAGATATAGAATTTCAAAGAATCAATTATGCCATAGAGTTTCTCCACAACATAAATAGATGAATCAAAATTAGCACAAATAATAACCTTCTACAAATCTTCCAGAGCTATCTAAATATTCATTATTTCATGCTCATGTCCAATCTTACTTTCTTCTCCAATTTCTAGCTTCACTACACTCTTCCTCTTCTTTCTTGTTCCAATCATTCTATTAGAGGTACTTTCTTCATTGAGATGCTTAGGGATTTCCAATAGAATTCTAGCATATATATCAATTTCAGCCTCTGATACTTCATAATTCAATTCAGATATTCAAGCTAACCTTGATTCAACTGCTTCCATGTGATAGAAATCTATAGACATAATAATATTTATTCTTTCGAAGTAACTTTACACAACACTTACTAGAATTATAGACCTTTAATTCATTCTCATCTGAAATGTTCCAAAGAACGCAGCAAGAGTAGATTCTTGTGCATCCAAACTACCAATATTTATCATGAAATTCCTGATTTGATAAGCAATATGCTCTAAATTTGACCATTCCAAACTTCCTATTATCGAAAAATCTTTCAAAAAGTAAAAGAGTAGAAAAACAACGAGATTGCCATACCAAAAAGTATTCTTCTTGCTCTTCTTAATTTCCTTTAATTTATTCAAAAGATGTATGTGAATTATTTCACACAAGTCATATTCCATACCTCGTATTACCATATCAACAACAATTTTCACCAGAGATGTAGAAACTATAGTCATTGTTAGGGATGCAGACTTTATGACGAATGATCATAGTAGCATACCTTGTTACCGGATCAACAAACGATCTCAAACCAATTTCATTTTATTTAGAACTTTCACCTATAACCTCAATTATTTCTTTCTCATTCATAATCTTTAGTTTAGGAACCAGTTTGGAGGAACACAAACTAGTTACATCTCTAATAGATTCTATAGAAATCAGATGTTCTTCATCAATCCAGAAAGATTCATCATGAATTCTGCTCAATACCATCCGAATATACTTCTCAAATTCAAACCAAGGAACTTTTCTCCAAAAATCCAACTTCTTCTCAATTAATACTCTGTAACCATCATGATTCTCTTTCAATTCATTTTGCAGTGTCCCTCTATTTGATACTATTAGTTCAATTTGCTTATGACCGTTTGTTAGTCGTTTAGTTGTTTTTGATATTATATTATCTTATTTCAGATATCGTGTTGATGTTATGTTGGTTGTTATACTCTATTGATGATACATTTAACATTGTGATCATCTGGTTATGTTCTTGTGATGACATTATGATAGACACATGTGTGTTATGGTTTATGTTGTTTCTAAGTGTTAATGATGTTATCATGATGTAATCGATGTTTATGATATAATGATGCATGAAAATCTTGGTGAAGGATACAATGTAGCATTACTCACTTGTGAGTACCCTGCTACATTGCGACTCTTCTTCACGGTGTGTTTTTTGATATATGTTGATATGTTTGACAATGTTGTTTGATGCAGTTTGCAAGTATAGGCATCAACTCCACCTGCTTTGTTAGGTCTG
The DNA here is from genome assembly GCA_007115665.2 of Sequoiadendron giganteum. NCBI lineage: Eukaryota > Viridiplantae > Streptophyta > Pinopsida > Cupressales > Cupressaceae > Sequoiadendron > Sequoiadendron giganteum. Next base: position 134,394,008 of record CM021105.1, on the reverse strand, counting down.
AGCATGCCAAGACCCAATGGAAATATTTTGTTCAGAGATAGTGTCTGGTCCTCTATCTTAAGCCATCGTTCTTGATAGAATGAGTACCCGTTTATGTTTTTCATCTATTTTGTCATGTCATTTGTAGTTTCGTCATCTTAGAAATTGACTTGTTTAAATTAGATAAATGATTTAATTAATAAGTATTGATTCTATTGTGATTTTAATTGCAATATTAGATTAAAATGATTATGTTTAGACTACTTTATAATTAAATTTAATTATTGTTTTATAAAGGTTTGATTAAATTATTAAAATAGAATATTGATTTAATGTAAATTGTTGAATTATTGTGCAACTTAAATACTTTTAAAATATATATTTTAAAAGAGTTATTTTCAATAAATTTTGAAAAATATCTGTAAATGGGATTTGAAAAGAGGAAGTGTTTTTGTGAGTTAATGTTTAATTTGAACTACTTGATCAATCTCATTGCATGCAGACTACCAGTTGAGTTTGTGAATGAAACTTAATTGAAAATTAATTAAAGAAAAGGTTATGCAATTTTTGGTGGACAACAATTGGTTTTGGCTGAAAAGTTGTTTCACGACAATATTTTGGGAGGAATATTTTATGTTTCTCTATTTTTTTGGTTGGAAAAATATTGAATATTGTGAAATTCAGAGGCTTTTCTCATGTTGGGAAAGATACAGTGTTTGGAATCCTGTGTTTGGCTTCACCACTTGTCGGAATTCGAAGAAGAGCACCAGGTTCTCTTCTATAATTTTATTTTGTTTTCAAATTCAAAGCTTTTTAATTATGTCATTGGATTTGATTTATTTCATGTTGAACTTGAATTCTTCGTAATCTACTCAAACAACAAAAAATGAAACATTATTAGTTTAGTTTTGAGGAATTAGAGAAAATAACATAGAGTAGTAAGCAGTATAGAAAACCTAATTGTGATGAAATTAAGATTTTATGATTATAGCTTCTCCTTTTCAAAACATTTCCTGCAACTCTTCTTTATCATACTGTGAATTCATTTGGGTTATCATGTTTATTCATTCATATTTGCGATGGTAAATATAATCCTTTTATAGTTGGTGCAATCAAATGTAATAGTGCAGCCTTATTGAGACTTATTCTGAAATTGTAACATATTCCACTTCAAAATTGACATAGATTGTTGTAACCAAAGCCCATTATGGATTAGGGGTAGGCCACATAGCCAAATCGTTTGTCTTCTCTAGATTATGTTCTTAATGTTTCTTTTGGGTATTGGGGCTGGAGGTGACATAAACTTCTTATGTCACTTCATCATGAGTAATGTTCAGTGTATAGTTTGTCTCTGTCATTGGTTATCATTTTAATTGTAGTGGATGCTTATGAATATACCAGCATACTGTTGAGATGATTGTCTGTTATTTTATTTGTATTCACTTTATTCCTTTTATGAAATCTCCCTTACCATCAAAATCCTATTCAAATCTTGCTTATACTGTTTTCTTATTTTGCATGCACTAGCGCTCGATACCCATTTAAATTGTGTGTAAATTCTAGATGAAATTTTTCAATATAAGTTAAGAACCATGCATGCTAAGTGCATGCATTCCCATTCTTCTAATAGTCGATTGAAACCATGGTATGATGTGACTGTGTGTGCGAACTTCTTCTTTTCATCGAATACTTGTATTTTTTTCTTCTCTCATGGTTGTTTGCTTTGGATATTGGTTTCTTTATCTTTCCTCAGTCGTGGGTTAAGTTCTAACTCCTATGTATCACTCAAGTATTGCTAGTATTGAGTAAGAATAGATCTTTATTTATCAATCATGTATTACCTAACCTTATGTCGGCGGTGAAATAAATCTGCAATGTGACCTCTACTTCATCAACCCTTTTTGCATGCGTATTATTCCAGTTCTTAATTATTTTGAATCTGATTTTGATTATTAATACTCCTTGGGTATCACTTTTATCTTATGGATTTGTTGCTTGCATGATTTGATATGAACCTTGTATGATAAGGATTCTTGAAATTATAAATCGTCGACACCTTTCAATGGTGTTTACTATAGTTAGAATATCTTTGAGATCTTTTGATTTTGGCCACATGAATTATGGCTTGTTTGGGATGATTTTCCCCCTTATTTAAAACCTATGGTTATTGGTTTATCTAAAAATCTGCAATATTTTCTTTATCATCTGAAACCTAAGTCATATAAACTATATATTGATTTATGTGAAACTAATTCAAAAATATATATATATATATATGTACATATATATATTTATTGAATTAATTGATTAAATTTATACTTTTAAATGAAGTGATTTATGACATTGGTAATTAAGATTGTTTAATTAAATTATTATGTTGTAAAAATAATAAATTGAGATTCTATTTATGAGGATTGTATTAACCCTTTTGAACAATAAGTTGACAATGAGTCGAATGACATATATATTTGAGACAATAAATATGACTTTCTAATTTTGTCAAGTAATATCTTTATCACACTTTAAGTTTACGATGTGTTGAAAGAATATTATATGGAAAAAATTTATTTGTATTTGTCTATGGGATTTAAAAGGGAACTTTTGATGTTAGTATTCTTTTGTATTTTCTAGAGGCTTATTCTAGTTATTTGTATTGAAAAGCATAGGATGCTAGTTTATCGTCATTCTTTGCACGATTTGACTTTTGACTTAGCCATGCATGATGTATTATCTTTTGATATATTTGAAATGTTATATGGCATCATCATGTTATAGCTATATTCATGGTTTTTTATTTGCATACATGTTGGCTATACTTATCATTGTCAGTAAGTATGTTTTGTATATAACAGGAGTGGCTTTCGTTAGGGGTCGAAACCCTAAAGAGGTTACCAGGGTAACCTATCGAAAGTAGATAATATAATGAAAACCATAAACTTAATGTATTAGGGGTTGGGTAGTATGTACTTAATAACTCAGATAATTGTTTTGCCTTGCCTTGTACCTTAATGCTTGTTTAGGTTAAGGGTTGGTTGAGATGGCTTGGAGTGGCATAGTTGTTCACTTTGTCCTCTCGAAAAGTGTTTCGATTCCACATAATTTCATTTAGGGGCTGGGAATTGGTAGATATTTCTAGGGTAACTCAAGACGAGGGCCAATAATCTTGGAAGTTCACTAGGGTAACCTAGAACAACAGTGTGATGACACTCATATTCTTGTACAAGTTTGTGGTCTCTTGTGTAGAGTCACCTGTGGTTATGTTGTTGCCTTTGGGAGTTTTTTGGTTATCTTTGGTTTAGATATTGTTATGTCATTTTGTTGTCATCAACCATGTAACGTTATGTTTTGTCTTCTTGTATGTCTATCTTACTTGTGGACCTGATACTATCTCCTAGCATCAGGGGTGGAATTTTGAGTACCACATGGTTGGGAGGAACATGCTCTATCCTCCATTGGGTCCCCTCGTAGGTGATGTAGTTTGAGGTGAGATTGTTCTTGATAGGTTCTTGGTTTCATTTGTTTATGGAGTTGGATGTTGAGTGTGCTTGTGAACATGATAGATAGTTGTACTTGTTCATCATCTATATTGTATTCACTCATGATTCTTATATGAGAATTTATTGTATTATGAGTTTGTATGTATTGAGATTTGTCACAATATCATTTGGTGTACCTTGAACATGTAATTAAACCTCTTTATGATAATGTAATCAGTGATATAAGATATTCTTATGTTTCTTGTATATGGTTTTATGATTTTTTATTCTTCTAGTGTATGTTTTAGTAGCATTGTTGTGGAACCCTAAGAATGTTCATGCTTATGTTCTTTGTCACATGTGTTTTTTAATGTCTAAAAACAAATTGTTTAGCTATTTAATTGCATTTTGTGTTGTTCTCTGGGTTCCATGACGGGGTGTTACACATTTTCCCAAAGCACATTGAACTGAGCTAACGAAATTTCTTCAATCTAATTGTAAATAAATGCATAGATATATTAAAGTAAAATATTGGGCAAATAGGAGTACCTTTGAAAATTTCAACAAGAAATGTATAGATATCCTATTTCCAGAGCTCACTTTAATTCATCTAATACATTCTTCAAATTCTAAAATTCTGAATTCCATTCTAAACTTCCTTTGCATGCTTTTCTGAAAATACATAGACTTTTAATTTCACCTGAACTTATTCCTTTCATTCTAAATGATTTTGAAATAAATGTTCCAATTTGCAAGTAGATTGCCTCAAAAAATTGTGTACTCCTTGTTTTTCCACCTTTAATCTCAGATCTGATAATTAACAGTGAAAGCATGAATTAACAATACATTAGAAACACATGAACACCAATATTTTATACGTGGAAACCTTGTTAGGGGAAAAACCATGGTGGATGTTAGTCCACAAGATTATACCCTATTAGAAGTATAATGAATGCACATGCATTCAAACACACTACCTAGAGCTCAATGCTCAAAGGGAAGGCTCACTACCTTACATAAAAATAATCAGATTAAATCCATTTGATGAGGTTGAACTGAGAAATTAGCTTCTACCAAAGCCTAATGACATTTTTGGTTAGGCACAAAAACATTTCTTCACACTTCGCTCAATCTTCTTGACACTCTACTCTGAAATCGAACGATTTGATCTTTATTCACACATTTTGAATTCACACTTCATATACATTCATTGAGTGTACCTCACACACTTCAAAATGAAGAAAAAATTGCTCTTTTATGTCTGCTACATGAATTTACATCAACAACTATGTCGGCCACAAATAAAGAATAAATTACAAACTATCGGCCCAAATCATGAAAAAATATCAATACGCACCAACCTAAGTTAGTCACAACATAATGAGGACCTAAATCAACATCCTTTAATATTCCAAGCAATAAAATATTAATCCATAAGGATCCACAACACGCTACCACCATCATGTCGGCCAAGAACATGAAAACTTTGAACACACAAGGAAAAATATTTGATCATGAACACTCAACGTGGACATGCCACAATGATAGAGCACAATCTAGAAACATCATTAAACATTGCAGGAGCATACACAATAATTCAATTTACTAGAAATATATTCTCTTCTTCTAGAAACACCTGCTATAGTAACAAAATAACTATAGGAACTCATAAACTCATAACTTGCTCCAATATTTATGTGTATCATGGAAAATTTTAGAAAACATACTAGATAGGCTCAACAAGAAACCCTTTAATGCACAACCTCTGATTATCAATGTACACAACTTTCCACCATTTACATCTTCACAGCTTCATAGACTACCTCCAACATATTTATTCTAATTTTCTCAATATCCTCGACATATACATCCTTCAGAATCACCAATGCTAATAGTGTTGACATCAATGACAACCACATATCAGCAACACAATCATAACATCCAACAATCTCTCCCTTTGGCATTGATGGCAACACATGATGTGAAAAATATCATCAACACAACTAACTCTTCACACAATACTCTTCTCCTCCTTTGTTCTACACTTCCCCCCCTTAAATTTTACAAAGTTTTTCACATTAGACTTCTCCCCCTTTGACATCAATGGAAAAGGTACACAAGCTTTGAACCACATATCATCTAACTACTCCCCCTGAGTAGCAGCCACCACAACATCAATCTGAAACAAGATATGACTATGAATGCACAGATTGATGCAAAGACTTGCATATTAGTTTAGATTAGGAGGGGATATCACCCCTAACTTTCCTCTGAGATACTCAAAATTATCCTTAGGCAACAGTTTAGTAAATATATCTACAATTTGTTCCTTAGTGGGCACATACACCAATCTGACTTCTTTATCACTCACTTTGTCTCTCAAAAAATGATACTTGATAGATATATGTTTTATCTTTGAATGTAACACCAGATTCTTGGAAATGTTTATGGCACTTGAGCTATCAAAAAATATAGCAATAGGCTCATGATACTCAATTTTGATATCTCTCACCATCTACTTCATCCACATTACTTGAGTACAATTGATTGCAGCAACAATATGTTTTTCCTCAATAGTAGATAAGGAAAAGGAATTTTTCTTTTTACTTAGCCAAGAAACCAACTTCTTCCCTAAGAATAATGCACCACCACTTATACTTTTCTTTTCATCTACATCTCCTGCCCAATATGTATCTTCAAAAATAATGTCTTCAACAAAGACTTCAATAATCAACTCTTTATCCTGATCCATCTTGAAATACAAATTGTTGTCAGCAGTACCTTTATTGAATCCAAGCTTCAACAAGTATTTATCTAGTCTAGCATACCAAGGTCTAGGGGCTTATTTGATTCCATATAGCACTTTCTTCAATCATAAAACATGTCTTTTTCATTAGTCAGTTGAAATCCATCTTGATTGCTTAGCATAAACCTCTTCTTCTAATTCTCCATTCAAAAATGTTGACTTCACATCCATTTGATAGACTTAGTAATTCTTGAAATAAATAACCTTACAACTTCAATTCTAGCAACAGGGGCAAAGGTTTCTTCAAAATTAATACCTTCCATCTATGAGTATCCTTTACATACCAGTCTTTCTTTCTTTCTGACCACTTCACCTTGTTCATTTAGCTTATTCTAAAAGACCCATTTGGTTGCAATCACATTTTTATCCTAAGTTCTGGGAACAAGAATCCATGTATCATTTTTCTCTATCTACATCATTTCTTCCTTCATTGCGTCCATCCAATATTTATCTTTACATGCTTCATTGACATTTCTAGGCTCAGTTTTGGAAATCAAGCAATACTCTTCTGCAATTCTTCTTCTAGTCTACAAACCTTTGTTCTTATCTCCTATAATCTGATTTTCAAAATGATTTAGTTTTACATACCTTGGGACTTTGGGATTCTCTCTGAATTTTGGTTCTTCTATTCTCTCTTCTATACTTCCACTAGCTTCTCCTTCATGATTCTCTTGATTCATTGAAATAATTTGAACTTGATTTTGTGTCTGCACATTCTTTCCATTATTAGTAATATCTTGTTCGTCATATGAGTCATATCCATAGTATCTAGATAATCTAATAGTTTCTTCATCAACTTTGACATTTGCACTTTCAACCATTTTCTTTAATCTTCTATTGTAGCACCAGTAGGATTTTCTCTTAGTAGAGTAACCCAGAAAGATTCCTTCATCACTTCTAGCATCAAACTTGCCAATATCTTCATCTCTCTTGATATAACATCTACTTCCAAAGATTTTAAAATATTTAATAGTAGGCTTATAACAAAACCATAGCTCAAAAGGAGTCTTACCAGAATTTACATTAACATTTACTTGATTGATAGTGTATACAACAATGCTTACAGCTTCCCTCAAGTAGATATGAGAAACATTACCTTCCAACATCATAGTTCTAGCAGAATTTAGAATTTTTTTGTTCTTTCTTTCAACAACTTCGTTCTGTTGAGGGGTCCGAGGAGAAAATAACTATCTTTTGATTCCATGCTCTTCACAAAATGAATTGAACTCCCGAGAAGTGAATTCACCACCTTTGTCTGATCTTAAGCATTTAACCTTTAATCCTGTCTCATTTTCTACCAAAGCTTTGAAAAAATTGAAATTTTCTAGTGCTGCATGTTTTTCTCTCAAGAAAGAAACCCATATATGTTGGCAAGAGACACTGCAGTATCACTTAGTGTTGTCATTCATGGAAAATCTAATCAATGATCAAATATGCACACTATCATTCGATCATACCGATAGACAGATTGAAGATTAATAAGGTAGAATAGAGTATCCAGTAGTATAGTTTTCATCGATCTATATGAAGATTTAAGGTTATTATTTTGTGTTGCACATCTCAATAAATGATTATTGGTATAATATCTTTGTTACTTCTGAAGCGCAGTGGCTCGTATCAATTCATGTGGAAGTTAGAAGATTAAGTTGGCATATTCCCAATCTTTCTTGTATTGAAGACGACTTCATAAATGAATTATGTCGCAGATGTATAAGGAGTAATTAACTAAAAATTTTCATGCACGATCATGTTTGTTTGGGTCCCCTCTATGTCTTAACCAACTTTGGAGGATGTGCATAAAGATTTAATTAAGGATCTATCCAATAGTTGTAATTATTTTTATGTTCTATTAGAGTCGACAAAGTGTAAATGAATTCTATGTTGCGGATATATAAAAGTTCATATGTATCATTTTGTATGATGTATGAAGTTTGTTGATATGGACATTGTGGGTTAGATCAAAGCAGAGGAGCGATAAAACGTAGTTTCACTTACACATAGAATATTTGTGTTGTGCGTATGAGCATAATAGAGAAGAAGTACATAATTAGTCTATAAGGCAACAGATCAATTATTGAGCTTAACTGCAACTTTAATCAGGAATTTGTAGATGCTAATATTCTCAGTTCAAACTCTTAGATGGTTTTAATCTGATTTTATTTTTTAAGGAAGTGAGCCTCCCCTTTGAATAGTGAGCTCTAGGTAGTGCACCTAAATGCAAGTGCATTCCCCTTATTGTAATCTTCATTTGAGTATCTCATATCATAATTGTGGATTGGTCATCCACCATGGTTTCTCCCCTAATAGGGTTTCTACGTAAAAATATTGGTGTTATGGTGTTGTGTTTATTTTTTTGTTTATGCATTATGATTGAATTTTTTTAATGCTTTGAAGATAAAAGTTAATAAAGTTAATTTTTGCACAACATTTATTCACCCCCCTTCCCCCCCCCCACTCTCAGTGTAGCTTGTTTCCAACAATTGGTATTAGAGCTATTTCCTCTGAAAGAAGTCTAATAGCTTGGGGAGATCTTGGAAGGTGTTCTAATGGATTCAAGCAGTCTTCAACAACAATTATTGGTGGCCCTAGATGATGTTGATCAATCAAAGGATGAAGTTCATAAATTGCAAGAAAATCTCTCAAATGTTGAGAAATTCATTGAGTCTTTGAAAGATAAAATCAACAAGTCTAGAGAAAAGAGAAAGGAACTCTGTGATCAAATCAAGTAGACTGACAACAAGAGCATTGAAGAAGAACAACTCAATCAAGCCCTAAAAGAAAAGACAGAGGAATTTGAAAGGCTTACCAAAGATAATACAATCCAAAAGCATTAGATGGAATCCATCATGATGAAGATGACTAAGGAGATTGAAGATAGAAAGAAAAATGAAGAAAACCTAGCATGGTCCCTGAAAGAAAAATTTGAAGTGTGCAGCTGATTGGATGATGAACTGGAACAATCCAAGAACAATGAAGAGGCACTTGAAAGGCAGTTGGATGATCTCAGAAATGAAATTTCTACTGCAAATGAGTAAAAAGAGAAGTTCAAAGCCAGATTTTCCATGCTTGATGAACTAATTAGCAGTCAGAGGACTCATGGTGACAAGAGAGGTCTTGGATATGAAGAATGAGAAATTTCCAAATTCAAGAAAGAAAATAAAATGAACAGATCTAGAAGGTATCTGGTAAGGCAATCTAATGCTCAAAGATTTAATGGATACTGTTACAATTGTAATAATTTTGGGCACATGGCTTCTCAGTGTAGAAGTAGAATGAATCAAAGTGGTCCATCTCTCTCAGGTCAATGTTTTATTTGTCATAAGGTTGGTCATAAGTCAAATGAATGCAGAAATATGATGAATCAATTACATAGAAATATCAGATGCTATACATGCAATAGATTTGGCCATACTGCTAACCAGTGTAGATCAAGAGGAAATTAGTGGAACAACTGGTCTGGAAAAATAAATATTGTGTGCTACAACTACAAAAAAATTGGACACATTGCTACCTTATGTTGGAATAAAAAAGGTCCAGTAAATAAAAGGAAAAACATTTAGAAGGATATCAAAGGAAAAGGAAAAATCACTACAGATGTAGTTAGATAGAAGATGTAGAAGAAATGGATGAATAAATATCCCTCTTTTTCTATTGAAGAAAATGTGGCAGCACCAAAACCTTCTTTTGGTAATTCCTCCGAGAATTAGTCTCAAGCATTTGGCCTAGGGGGAGTAGTCAATAAAATCATTTAACCCCCTAACCGATAAGTGACACTGGATGTGGATGTGTATAGTAGATGCATAAACAATCAAAAAATGTTGTTGAACTCAATGGAGGAAATGGTATGCTATATTGGAGGTCCACAAAAGTTTTACCTATCACAGTGTACAAAAATAGGGTAACCAGATGTATTAGAGTTAAAGAATTTATTGCAAAAAAAATGGTTAGGTATGCAAGTGATAAAAATTCATTTCTACTTTTCATTTGTCACTTTGCATCTTGGAGAAAAGAATTTTTGAGAGCTCTTAGGCAATCATTTGCGATTTGAGGTGAAATTCAAGCGTCGAAGTGATTCAACATTCAAATTGTGATCCGGCCTAAAAGGTTTTTTTCCAGAAAACTTCACAAAGTTGTGATTTGGTCAAAATGAATACTCCTCTAGTAGTTGATTTCAAGGACAAAACTCACCCTAAATTCAAATGGAATCCTTACAAGTCTTTAGAGACCAATCCTTTAGGAGCATTTTCGTTTGTTTCACTTGGATTTTTACACATAGAAGACATTAGGGTCTATATTCATGCCAATATTGAAGAACTAGGAAGTTCTCAACTACTGAATCTATACAATAATTATATCATTGGTGAAGATTACTATGTAAATCCAAAACATAAAATCCTCGAAACAAAAAGGTTCACACAGATTGTCAAACTTCTCATATTTGGAGAGTCAGAGTAGGTCCATTATGTTTTGAGTTGAGTGCATGATGAATTTATGTGGCTTAGCATTCCATTCAAAATTAAAAAGGAAGCTATAAGTGCAATAACTAGTCTAAACTCTTCTGGTGGATTACCTATTCTGAAGTCTATGAAAAACCAAACCATCACTGATGCTATATGATCAACATATGATAGAAGGGCAATGACTATTGACAACATTATCGATATAGATGTCAAATTTGCATATATGGTGATTGGATACAAGATTTACCACTCTATCCGAGACAACTTTGTGTCTAGCACAACAATCTATGCCACCTACCAAATGGTGAAGGAAAATGTTGATTATGATCTCTGTGAATTGTTGAAAATTCAGTTAATGGAGAAACTTGCAAAGATAAAGAAAAAAAAGAAAAATTATTTCAAATATGGTAACTTTATTTTATGCTTATTATTTTATTTCATGTGTTAAGTTCTAGGAGTTGGAAAGGTTCAGTGGCAAAAGAACAAGCCGATAGCCGAACAGATCAGAGATCTATTGTACAATGTTATAGATATCAAAACAAGGAATGCAACTATGTGGGGATAATTTAAAAATTTTAAGTCTATGATGCAAGCAAGGGAGAGGATTCCTACCTCTATTGTAGAAAAGTAAAAAGATTCAAATTTCTTCATGGTGGATGTTGATCAGTGTATGATGGAAGTGACTGATCCCAGAACAATCTGGATCATGCCCATGGGATATGAAGTTGATGGGAAAGTTTTGGATATGTACGTTCAACACATACTGAGTAAACTAGTGGATCCGACAGAGGAAAGGTTCGGTACATATGCAGAGAAGGACACACAGGTTCATAATGAACTCAAGAAACATGTGATTACTAAAAGAGTCAGAAAAGAAGTTGAAGTTCTTATAGAAATCATGGGGGTATCCATAGAATTATTAAAAGAAGCCAGAAAAAAGAGGGAAGAAGTTGAAGCAACTAAGAAAGTAGCTAAGGAGGCAACTAGAACTCAATCAGCTGGTCCAACAACACCATCTACCCAAACTAGAACAACTAGAAGCTCTATATCTCATTCAGCTCCTACAACAAAGTCCACCCCTATAAAAACTGTAGCTAAGGTATCCAAAAAAGAAGGAAAGAAAAAGAGAAAAAGAGTGTATATGGTTGTTTCTAATGATGAGAAAATTGAGTCTCATGAAGAATTCAAAGAGATCAGGCACCAAGGTAGAAACAATCACAAAATGCAATCCTTCTGGTGGGGATTACCAAGCAAAGAAGAAAGAAAACATTGACAAACCAGGTATGTTAGTACAAGTAGTTGAAAAATATTTGGTTAAGGAGGGAAATCTAAAACCACTTTGCAAATGGTACGAATACTTTGATGAATCTAACAAAAGAAGCAATGAAGAAGCAATGATAAAACATATGAATACTTTCAATAAAGTATTTATTGAAATTATGCATAGTTTGCCAAAGAGTTTGTATGACATTCTAGAATCAATAAGGTTGACTAATAAAATAGAAGAGGAACAAATGAAAGAAAGGATTCTTGCAGAACTATGCCCAGTGATGTCTATGGATGAGATGAAGACACTTTCGAACAAGGCCCAAAAGAAATTTAAAATAAAAAAAAGGGTTAACAACCTAATGATTGGTCTAACTGATGAAGTCATAAAAGAAAAAGAGAAAATTCAGAGGGAAATATTTTTGAATGAGAGAATTTAAGTTGTGGTAGAGGAAACACATGTTGACGATGTCTCATCTAGTCCAGTGAAAGAGCAGAAGAAGGAAATTTTGATGTTGCTGAAAACTTCCAGATTCCTCTTGCAGAAGGTAACACTGAAATCCCTATGAATGTTGAGGCACCTGAGAATGTATCAGTTGAAAAGATAGAGATATCTGAAGACAAATCAAAACCTTCAAATGAGGAATCAATAGTTGAGGAAAAGAAATATGATGTGAATCCAATTCCAATTGAGGCAAGAGACACTACTGAGGTAGTGAAGAAATTCTTGGTTGATCACAAGGAAGAGATTGAACCAGAACTAATTGAAGGTCCTATTGACCTGTCTACCTTAAACTCAATCTAGAAAATGAAAGTAGCTTTATTTGCTCAAGAAAAAGCCCAAGAAGAGCTACTAAAATCTCACTTTGAAGATGGTGAACTATTCAAACTTGCATCTAGAGTATTGGAGAATATCATGCCCCCTTTTATGAAAGATCCAACTGGATCTTCATCTGGCGAACTGAAAAATCTTATCAACTTGATGAGTACTCATTTTGAGTCACTAGAAAATCTGCTATGGTGAAAGTACATAAATAATTTGATGTTATAAGGTTTAGTGGATTGAAAGTATTGAATTCCAAATATAAAAATATTTTAGCCACATGTATAAAGAATGCACAGAATGCTTTATCAGAAGGTGGTAAGATCTACAAAGCATGTTTGTCTTTTTCAAAGTTCACTGAAGTAGATTGAAAAGAAGGTCAAAGATCTGGAAAGTCAGTTAGGTGTTATTTCTGAAGCATTTGATCCCCTAACTGGTGGATTTGGGAAATTAGAAGGTGAAGTAATGTCCTTTCTCAATAAAATAAAAGGTTTGAATCATGAAAATGATAAAATTGTTTCCAGAACCTATGAACACAGAAGCATTATTGGCCCAAAAATTGAAGTGATGGAAAGTGCTCTAAAATAAGGAAAGGAGTCTATCGTAGTTGGTGATCCAACCAACTTGGAATCTGTAGAGACACAATCTTACCTAATCTATGGCCATATCAAAATCATGGAGAGTCTCAAAAGATTTTGGGACGCTAATCTAATTGAGCTGAAGAAGATTTTTTAGACATTTTTCAGCTTATGTAAGTTAAAGAAGCATTTTTGTATAACAGTTTTGATTGATCCATTTTTGATATTTGATCCCTATCTTTTCCATTGATGTCAAAGGGGGAGGAGAGTGGAGTGAAAAATGCTAAATCATCTCAGGGGGAGAAATATTTTTGAAATTTTGGAGACGGTAGTGTAGTCTATCGTGGTATTGATCTGACACTTAGTCATTTTTCACTAAGTGTTGCGTCAATGCCAAAGGGGGAGATTGTGGGAAAGAGACACTACAATATCACTTATTTTTTTTATTGATGGAAAATATAATCGATGATCAGATACGCGCACTATCATTCGATCATAGCGGAAGATAGATTGAAGATTGATAAGGCAGAATAGAGTATCTAGTAGCACAGTGTTCATCGATCTGTATGCATATTTTAGGTTACTATTTTATGTTGTGCATCTTAGGAAATTATTATTGGTATAATATCTCTTTTACTTCTGAATCTTAGTGGCTCATATCAATTCATGTGGAAGTTAAAAGATCTAGTTGGCATATTCCCAATCTTTCTTGTATTGAAGCCAACTTCATAAATGCATTATATCATGGATGTATAAGGAGTAATTAACAAAAAAATTTCATGCATGATCATGTTTGTTTCGGTCCCCTCTATTTCTTAACCAACTTTGGAGGATGCACATAAATATTTAATTCAGGATCTATCCAATAGTTGTAATTATTTTTATGTTCTATTGGAGCCGACAAAGTGTAAATGAATTCTATGTTGCGGATATATATATAAGTTTGTCTGTATTATTTTGTATGATTTATGAAGTGTTTTGATATGAAAATTGTGGGTTAGAGCAATGCAAAGGAGTGATAAAGAACAGTTTCACTTGTGCATAGAAGATATGTGTTGTGTGTATGAGTAGAACATAACAGAAGTATAGAATTAGACTCTAAGGCAACATATCTATTATTGAGCTTAATTGAAACTATAATCATACATTTCTAGATGCTAATCTTCTTAGTTCAAACTCTCATATGGTTCTAATTTGATTGTCTTTTGTAAGGCAGTGAGCCTTCCCTTTAAGTAGTGAGCTCAAGGCAATGCACCTGAATGCAAGTGCATTCCCCTTATTGTAATCTTCAGTTGAGTATATTCAGATCATAACTGTGGATTGGCTATCTACCTTGGTTTTTCCCCTTACATATTTTCCACATAAAAAATATTGGTGTTATGGTGTTGTGTTTATTTTATTTTTTATGCATTATGATTGAATGTTTTTAATGCTTTGAAGATAAAGGTTAATAAAGTTAATTTTTATACAACACTGATTCACCCCCCCCCTATCATTGTAGCTTTTTTCCAACAATATCATCCTATAGTAATCATCAATAAGCAACATAAAGTACCTTTCTCCTTTTAGACTTCTAATTTTGGATGGACCGCATAGATTAGTATGAACCAACTCCAGCACTCCATTTGAATGATGTTTTTTTCTCCTAAAATAAATTCTTGTCTGCTTTCCCATTTGACATTCCTTGCATATAGTGTTAGTAGGTTTTACTAACTTAAGTAAATCTCTAACTTCTTGAGTAGAGCTTACTTTGACAATGTTACAAAAATTCACATGACACGGCCTCATACGCCATAACTAGCTTACATCAACTTGAGCAATTAAACAACTTTCACTAGCAACACTTAAGTGAAAAATGTCACCTCTTGTCTTTGTACCTAAAGCAATTATATCTCCAGAGCTTCCCAATATCCTACACTTTCCATCCTTGAACTGAAGATTGTATCCCTTGTCTACCATTTTTCCAACACTCAACAAGTTATTCTACAATCCTTCAACATAAATAACATCATCAATATTATATTTACCACCAAGAGAAATAGTGCCTCTGGCACAAATCACACCAGCATTGTTATCTCCAAATCTTACAACACCATCGTCATACTTTTCCAAGCTTAGAAACTTGATTTTTTCACTAGTCATATGATGTGAGCATTCGTTTTCAATCACCCATTTATAATTTTCATCAATTTTGGCTGCAAGATCTTTCTCAATATTTTGATTATTAGTTGATTCACTAGACACTATACCATTTTCCTTGATAACAATGAATACCCATGCATCTTCATTTCCATTTTCTTTATCAAATTCATAATCAGTAACACCATCTTCAGAATAATAAAATTTCTTTTGAAATTTATACTTCTTAGGTTTGTACTTAGAAACTCTTTCAGGACACCTCGATGCAAAATGACCTATCTTACTGCAAGAGAAATATTGAATAGAAAACTTTCCTTTATACTTACCATGTCCTATGGATCCTCTTTTAACAATCAATGCTTCTAGTTCTTCTAGCTCTCTTTCTTCGTATTCAATTTGTTTCATCTCATCATCATACTTGAATGTTTTTCTGGAACTTTCTCCTTACTCATATCTTTGTTGGATTTTTCTGGATACAATAGCTTTGAATACAGATTTTGTCTTAGGAGTAGACTCACCAAATTCACTCAACTTAAAGGCAGCTAGTTTACCAATCAACATGTCTCTTGTCACATTTGTTACTGTCCTGAGCTCTTCAGTAACATGAGCTTTCATTTTGTAAGAAGCAGGCACTAATATGAGCACTTTAGCCACAATCTCATCTTCTTCCATAGCTCCATCAGCACACCTAATACCCATCACTAGTTCATTTACCTTTTGCATGAAAGAAACAATGTTTTCATCTTCACTCATCTTCAAATTCTCCCACTTGCATTTCAAACTTGTTAGCTTAGAAATATTCACTTGTGCATCTCCTTCATACAATGTTTCCAATTTCTTCCAGATCTCATGTCCTATCTTCAGACCTATCACATTTGTCATCTCTGAATCTGTCAAAGCACTCAACAATGCTTCTATAACCCTGATATTATTTTCAACTTCTTTGATCTCATCAAGAGTAGTGGGACCATTCTGAGGAATATTACATATGTTCTTTTTAATCTTCCAAAAGGGTTCACCAATGCACTTCAAATGACACTCCATTATGATCTTCCACAAAGGGTAATTTGTACCATCGAATCTAGGACTGTCCTTGTATGATGCCATCTCAGATCACCTCAAGCTATTAGACTTCTTCAGAGGAACCTTCTTTGATACCAATTATTAGAAAAAAAAGGACAATCAACTAAGAGAGGGGGAGGTGAATCAATCGTTATAGAATTCAAACTTATTTAGCCTTAATCAACCTTTAATCTCGGATCTGATAATTAATAGTGAAAACATGAATCGACAATACATCAGAAAAACATGAACACCAAGATTTTATATGTGGAAACCCTATTAGGGGAAAAACCATGGTGGATGTTAGTCCACAAGATTATTCCCTGCTAGAATTATAATGAAAAATGAATAAGGAATGCACATGCATTCAGGCACACTTCCTAGAGCTCACTACTGAAAGGGAAGGCTTGTTGCCTTACATAAAAATAATCAGAGTAAATCCATCTGATGAGGTTGAACTAAGAAATTATCTTCTACCAAAGCCTAATGATAGTTCTAGTTAGGCACATAAACACCTATTCACACTTTGCTCAATCTTCTTCACACTCTACTCTGAAATCGAATGATTTGTTCTTTATTTGCACATTTCACATTCACACTTCATACACATTCATTGAGAGTACCTCACGCAATTCAAAATTTAGAAATAATCACTCTTATATATCCACTACATGAATTTAAATCAACAACTTTGTTGGCCACAAATAAAGAATAAATTACAAATTGCCAACCCAAATCATGAATAAATCTCAATGCGCACCAACCTAAGTCAGTCACAACATAATGAGGACCTAAATCAACATCCTTGAATACGTCAAGCAATAAAAAATTAATCCATAAGGATCCGCAACACGCTACCACCATCATGTCGGACAAGAACATGAAAACCTCGAACACACAAGGAAAATCTTCGATCACGAACACACCAATCAACGCAAATGTACCACAATAATAGAGAATGATCCAGAAACATCACTGAACATCACAGGAGCATACTCAACAATTAAATTTACTAGAATTGCATTCTCTTCTTCTAGAAACACCTGCTATAGGAACAAAATAACTGTAGCAACTTAGAAACTCATAATTCACTCCAATCTTGATGCGTACTACTAAGAGTTCTTGATAACATACTAGATAGGCTTTATAAGAAAAAATTTAATGCACAACCTCTGATTATCAACATAGAAAACTTTCCACCATTCAGATCTTCACAACTTCATAGACTGCTAGCAACATATTTATTCTAATTTTCTCAATATCCTTGACATATACAGCCTTCAGAATCACCAATACTAATAGTGTTGACATCAATGACAACCACATATCAGTAAAAAAACCACAACATCCAACACCTTCATCCTTTCAAAATTTTCAGACCTCATTCTTCACACATGCGACTGATAAAATACCTTAATTTTGTTACCACATTAAATATACTTATCATGATATGACACAAGTACCAATACGGGGGTTTGTTAGATTTTCTGATGATTGCTCCCCCATAGCCATTTCTTTTATTTATAGATTGACAAGAGTATCTATATTGGAGGTTAGCATAGATAAGACAAATAATTCCTTTCTCCAAATTCTTCCCATCTCTTTTCTTGTCTTTTGTGGTCAAAGGTTTGATCATTGTTATTTTCCAAATAGATGTTATTCTTTCTTCCACTGTTACTATCAAGATGTTTCGATTTTTTTCATTTACAACAAATAACATTCTCCTTTCCATTTTCCTTTTTATCCAATGGACTATCTTTATATCCATTCTTTTTTCCTTTAGAATCATTCACATTACTTTCGTAGTCCTTTTCCTTATGACCAAATCTCTTGCAGAAATGACTTGATCACCATTGAAGTATAAATACCTTTTTGCATCATGTCATTTGATAGGAGTTTTTCAGGAATCACTTCTTTGCTCCTTGAATTGTCTACCTTTGTACAACATCTTCTTACCAGTGAATTTATTTGCTTTAGAACTCTCTCATTTTTTAAACCCTAAACCATTCTTATCCATTTATCGTCTTTAAGAGGTAATCAAATTATCAAGCATCACCAAGATTATCTTAAAGTTTTCTTCAAAACTCTTTTCCTTTTCTTGATTAGATTACATGATTCTTGCTTCTAATTCTTGCTTTATGCATTCATTTGTCTTCTTCTGAATTTCAATTTCCTAACATTCTTCCATTCTTCTCTTCTCATCCAATTCTTCCAGCAGGCTAGTGATGATTTCTTCTCCTTCGGTCAATAGATCACATGTAACCAAAATTGTGCTTTGTAGCTTTTCAATATGCTCATTTTCCTTTATCAAATTTTCCTTCAAGGCTTCCATTTCTTCTAAAAATTTGGTAGGGGAAATTTCCAAAGGAAAAAATTTCTCATAATCAACTTTTGGGACCTTCCTCAAGCTGTTAGGCTTCTTTTGAGGAACCAATCTCTAATACCAATTGTTGAACATCTGGAATACTGAGAGGAGGGTGAATCAATATTCCAAAAATTGATAGTAAAATCCACTTAACCATTATCACAATATTGACTGAATCAACAAGAGAGAACATGGAAACAAGACAAATCAATCATGCACATGAACACTAGGAGTTTTACATGGAAAACCCAATGAGGGAAAAACCATGGTGAGGGTTAACTCACAATATATTATATCCAGATACAAACTATTATGGGGCTCACTAGTAGGACTCGTTGTCCTTAAAAGGCTCACAACCTAAGTAAACAAGATGGCTCACTACCAAAATGATGAACTCATGGAATACACCTTCTATGTGTAGGGTTCAATTCTGGTGAAGCTTAGAATATAAAGTTCCACATTACATATCTTCACCTTTTCCCTTCTCCACTGCTCACACACTTTCACACACTTTTCACTTGCTAGTATCTTGTATTTATACAAGTATATCTTATTTATCAATTAGGTCGACACCATATAAGATGTAATCATTTCTTCCAAGTAGTGCATTATACCAAGTCAGCTATTAGTCTTCATAATATATTTCATTTATTGAGTCGACCAAGACTAAACCATAATTCTCCAAACCAACAAATAATTCTCAAAGCAAACACCTTACGGATATGAGAGCACATTAGTTTCCCATCATACTACTAGTAAAGAGACAATCAACAAAACAGCAGTATATGAATGCTACCCTTAGTAGAATTCAAAGTCTCCCACATAATATACCTTCACATAGACCAATAGTAGAATACATAGTTGAACTCTGTCAGAGATAATTGTTTTGTACGTAGCAAAAAGATGTATCAAGATCCAATATATAGTTGTCTGAATGAGCCAATAAAACATGGTTAGGAGACCAGAGCCATATCAAATCTTGCGATGAGTTTCAAACTCAAGTATCAACATACTAATCTACCACAAAGGAGTATTACTAGTAGAGAACAACTTCCGATAAACCAAGTAAACTTATCATATTGTTATCACCATGCAATTATTACCATGTTGACATCACTTACAACATAGGAACAAACACCACAACCATCCATACTTCATGCTCATGTTGAAAGGCTTCCAAAAAAGTCCTTAAGTTCCACTATCATTTTGTTATTTGGTTATTTTAATGTGTTGGTATAAAATTTCTATATCTCCATCAAGTTAGTGATCATACAAGCATCATAATTTAATTATGAAAAATTCACAAAATACTAACTACAGTAGCCCGTAACAATTCCTAGTCTTGGTTTGTTAATGAAAAAGATTTTGTGCTCTCTAACTCATAATTTTGTGGTCTTTTATTGATTTATATATCTTTCTAAAATAAAAAATATGACTAATGTTAGTCATGGTCCAACAATGAAAATAGTAAAAAATAAAAATAAAATGTATACTATAAAATTTATCGTGAAGTAGTCTTGCATACATGGAGTTGATAACATATATGCTAATAATTTAATTAAAAATAATTCCATGTTAGTTTTGAAAATATAATGTATATATAAAAAATAGGTTTCTACCTCATATCAAATAAATTTATGTTTGAATTCATACTTTTCCTCACATGATGGTGATCAATCTATCAAAACTCACTTAGCTCTAAAACTAATTCTCACAAGGGTACTATTAAGAATAAAAGTTACTTTTCACTATTCACCTTAATATTTATATTTGGAGGATCATTTTACCTAGAAATGTTGTTTTCCCTATGTTTCCTTTGCTTAGGTCGATAAATTCTAGTTTTTGACACATATTTTAGTAATTTTGAGTGACATAATCATATTTTTGAGATATTGTTATTGTTGATCATTTATTATCATAATTATTCTATAATAATGATATTTAAGACATTTGAAACTTATTAGAGTTTACAATTAATTATAACTATATTTGTGACATTTATATCACATGTGTGCCATTTTTTATACATTTAATCCTTATTGCACTTGATTATTTCCTTAAAATCAATGTTATATGAACTACCATGGTACACCTTAGCTACCTTTTTTTATACACTTACTACTTAATTTGATAATATATTTTTATATGTTTGTATGTACAGTTTTTATCATTTATGGATATTATTACCTCACGATTTTCCTATTCTAGGGGAATATTATGTTTTAATGACTATAATCGTTTTATGATATGACTCATTTAATTTGTGATGATATATTATTATATTATTCTACTCTATATGCCTATATCATTATCATGTATTTGCTAAAGGATCAATGTACTTACATTTTTGTTTATTCATACCTATATTTTATTGCCAAATGATGGTTATTACAATTATTACTAATGTGTTAATATTTTAAGTACTCTTGGGTACTTGAAATAGATGTGGCATGCATGGTTTATTCTTCATCAGTGGATAAACAATATATGCTATTTTTTTATGAATAAGTGGCTTGCTATGAATTTAGCACATGAATGAGTCACATTGGTGAGTACAATTTCATCCTTTGAAATAAAAAGTTTAAGGATTCAATTAAATTAGCATGCTAAAGAATATGCTAATAGTCATTTCAAAGGACTATGCAAAGATAGAAAGGACTGTTTTATTGATATCGAACAAAATTTCACCTATATATCTGGACAGTAGTAGTTGTATTGTTTTCATAAAAGTTTGCTTTCTTTCTTTGCGGTGTTGTTGGATGTCTTTTTTTGGTTCAAACTTGGAAATTGATTATCATCCACAAAATCTCAGAATGTGGTTTCTAGTGCAAATTTGGGAAGCTCCGATCTTTGGTAATATTGAAGTAGAGAATTTGCAAATAGTGTTTAAGTTTCACTGTCCATGTGATTTCAAATGTCTCAAATGTATTATTGGAAGTGAAGTTCTTCAACCGAAAACAAGAAGGTTGATCTTTCCTTTGAATACTCTCTCAATATTTATTTCTAATCTAATGGACATGCTTCAATGTTTAGATTTTGTGACTGACAATGCAGAAAAAATGGTCAATGATATTTTTCTACAAAATGATGCTCTACTTACTAGTGCTCAGAAGTATGTGTTCTCTAGGGGAGAAGGATATGTGGGTGGTATTTTCCCTCCACATTTCTTACCACACAACAAAGCTTTTGTGAATGTTTATGATGCTCTTAAGAATTCATTAGAATTCTCTAATCCCAGTCATTTGAATAGAGCATTAACAAGATATAGCCATCATTTGGGTGGGGAAATATCTAAAATTTTCAGAGAAAAATATCATTATACTTCTTTACTGCTTCCCCATAATTGTTATGATGCAGCTCCTTTTTTGTAGCATCATCCAAGTACTCTTCAAATAAGCTCACAAGGTCCAGATCAAAGCTTTCCTTGGCGACAAAATCAAGAAGTAAGTTGCAGGAGGGTCGACATGGTTGTTGTCCCAGATATGAATATTTCTATAAATTCACAAATCGAGGAAGAAGTAAATGAAGAATAGGGTGACAATTTGATGGAAATCATGCAGGTGGAGGAGTAATTGGATCGAAGAAAAGTGTTGGTTTTTGAATATATCACATAAAGTTGATCCAAAGGTTTTTTGCCAAGAAGGTGAAGATTATAAATGAAGACATATGATGCAAATTCCGTTTTTGTTGTAAATGGGAGTTTGAACTTACCAAATATATAAGTTTTGAAAGGAAAAATTAGTGGATATTATAAAGATGAAAACATTTTAAAATGATCAATTTAATTGATCATAGGTTAGATTACTTTTTTATGCATTTTAATGAGCTATAACTATAGGTTTTCTCATTGGCTCTTTCTTGCCGGTATGCTCCTTGACCCAAATTTTTGTACAAAAATATATACTTATAATATTAATATATAGTGGCACGCCACTTTTGTTTAAAAAATATATATATATATTATTTTTATTGTGTATGTTTTAACATTATTTTACTCATATGCTTTGATGGTAAATTTATTTATCATATATTATTTCTCCTCTCATCTAGTTCCTTATATCTATTTTATGAAATCAATCAAGTAGATGCATGTATTTTTCAGTAAAACTCATATTGTTAGATTTTATATAGTGATTTATGTTACATAGAGACAAATCACCATTCCTAGACAAATTTTGATAAAACTCCAATTTACATTAAGTAAATTTCTACCACATTTATAAATTGAGTGGAGTCACATGGCCATATCAAACATGTGATATCATATTATTGTAACTAGGAAAATCATATTATACATAATTGAGTATAGTGATATAATTGTATTAAACATGTCATATCACATAATAGCATTAGAGTAGAGTATTCCCCCATCATTTTTTATATTGATGGAATTTATATCCCTACTCTCTCTAGTTCTCTATTTAATCTATAATTATTACTAATTAATATTCAATTTATTACTAGTGTGATGCAAGGGCATCGTTCCCCATCCTTTTTATAATTTTTGGTTTTCTTATTTTTGGTTTTTGATTCCTCCTTATTGGACATGTTGCTTGGGAATCTCTTCTTAACCAATCGGCTTCTTGTCCCTAAATCAATTGAAGAAAAAAGGAGAAAAATGGCATGAACTAGTGGAGAACAAAAAAGAAGGTATATGTGAATTGTGATTGGTGATAGAGAAAGAAAAAAACAAAGAATTGAGATATATTTTGGTATGAGAGTTTTTGGCTGGCAACAAGAAGAGATAATTTACACAGTTCTTGATTTAGTTTTGCCTAAACAAAGAGTTTGATCAATAGTTTATTGGGTTTGGAAATAAGCCAACTCTTTAGTTTTTGATGGGGCAGGTTGTTCAAAGAATAAAGAAGACAACAAGAGAGCATAGGATGTTGATAGAGGAGAATATGTCAACAACACATAAGGAGGTTGTGGTATCTTTATAGTATATTGTATCTTTTGAATCTGCAATTGTCTTTATTATGCTCAGTCTTGACTAGTTTCTAATACATTAAACTATATCTCCTTTGGTGATGGCTATTGTTTTAAATATTTTTATTTCACTTTAAGCATGAATTTGTGGTTTATGTTCCCACATTTGTGGATAAAAAAAAATGATTGATACATCAATTTCAAGTTAATACATTGGTTGGTATTGAGTATTTGAGGTTGATTCCTATAGCCCTTGTATTGTGTCGGTCTAATTCTTTTTGAAACATTTGAAAGGAAAACTTCATAGAGTTTTCATAACTATTGTATACATTTATCACTAATTTTTTATGATTTTCTAAGAGTCAAACTAGGTGGCTATCATTTTGGTATTAGAGCAATAAGAATTTGGAAGATTGGGAAGTAGGTAGAATGCCACCAAGAAGGATGAGAAGAGAAGGTGCACAAGGTGTTCATCGAAGAGGCCATGAAGAAGGAATTTTAGATTTTGTAGAACTTATCACCAAGGTTGGATTCCATGGAATAAGCACAAAAAATGGAAATCATTGTTGATGATTTGAGTGAAGTTTTGGAAAAACAAAAACCACAAACTAAGGATGAAGTTCAGGAAGAACCAGAAGGAGTGGAAGAAATATTGATAAAAGCAATAATGAATGTGGGAGCCAAACCAAGAATAGAGGTCCCCACATATTCTAGAAGCTTGAATGAGGAAGATCTCATTGACTGGATCAATGATTTGGACAAATGTTTTGAGTATGGAGTTGCAAAAGAAAGAAAAGTGAAGTTTTCTTGTACAAGGCTTAAAGGCCACACAACAATGTGGTAGGACTATCTGTAGTCTAAAAGATGAAAGAGTAAAAAGGAAAATATAACCTCGTGGGATCTAATGGTATCCAAATTGAAGAAAAAGTTCCTTCTAGAAGACTATCAAACAAAAAAAATTTAGAAGATTGCAGAATCTCAAGCAAAAGGATTTGCTAGTAAAATAATATATGGAAGAGTTTTATAAGTTGGTGATTTGGTTAGGCCATAGTGAAGAGGATTCTGAAAAGGTGGAAAGATATTTAAATGGGTTGAAATATATTTTACAATATGAGCTAAGTCTCATTTCTTCGAGAAATCTTAAGGAGGCCTATCAATTTTCCATTAAGATAGAAGAGAAGCTCATGAGGAAGAAAAATCATCAAGGATGAGGTAAACAATGAGGCTTTGGGGAAAAATTATAGCAACACCATCAAGATGAAGTGGCTAGTAGTTCTAGTATCCTAGTTAATCAAGAAAGAGGAGGCTATCAGAGAAAAGGGGGAAGATCTTTTGGTAGAGGTGGTTATCAAGGAAGATGAAGAGGTTTTGTTGGTAAATATTTCAAATGCAATCAATATGCTATTCATAAGAGTTGGGAGTGTCCAAAATTCTCAGGAGAAGTTCACACAAGGCAAAAAAGGAGCAATCAAATCATGCAAGTAGATCAAGAAAACATGGGATCACCTGCTAATCAGAATGAAGAACCATATTTTGGAGAGTCTTTGTTGTTCAAGAGATTATTATTAAAACCACCTAAGGAGAATCATGAACCTATACAAAGGAAAGTTCTATTCAAGATGAAGTGCAAAGCTAAAGGTAAGTGGTGCAATCTTATTATAGATAGTGGTACCACTGATAATATTTTTGTTGTTGAAATGGTGGATAAAGTAGGTCTTAGGAGAACTAAACATCCTACACCGTACAAGGTTTCTTGGTTACAAAACGAGCATTAGTTGTTGGTAGATGAACAAGCCTTGATTTAATTTCAAATATGAAGCTATAAGGATAGTGTTGTGTGTGATGTGCTACTTGGTAGACCTTAGTTGTTTGACCAAAAATGCATACATGATGGGATAAATAACACCTGCACTTTCAAGAAGGATGGTCTCAAACATATGTTATTTTATTTGCAAGAAACAAAAGAGGAAAGGCATAGCAATATTAGTAAGGTGATGATAATAAGAGGAAAATAATTTATAAATGGAAATGAGGCAAAGGAAATTGCAGCAGCAATTAAGGAGGAGATCCCTCATTTTCATAAATGTTGCAAGGATGTAAAAAATGTCAATTTGTAGTTTGGACAACCACTACCATGTGTTGACACAAGTGAGTGTGTTCATGTGATGTAGTTATTTGTATTATGAAGGATGTAGAAATACAAGAATTCAAAATAGAAGTGCCAAGATGAATAGATGGGGAAGAATCTACATGGAAAAAGTGTGGAGACAATAAAAGAGAATGTGGAAGATGACTTGTCTCTTTAAATTGAGGTTGTAGAGAAATAGTGGCTTGTGCTAACAAGAGGTGAGAAAAATAGTGTAGCTTCCAATGGTGAGGTAATATCTCAGTTTTCAAACCCCTTAGTTATAGTTGAAGATGATTCTTGTGAATATGAAATGATTGCAATGGTGAGGTATGCTGAAGATAAACAATATAGTGTAGTAGAGGAGACAATAAATTTATTAAACACCATTCATAAAAAAATTTGAGTTGATTATTGTTTGAGGGAAATTCAAAAAGAAATTGAAAGATGCAATAATGAGAGGATATTTGGAGAGTGGGTGAACTATGTTGAAGATGATGAGATGGGGTGTGGAAACAAAAATTTTACTTGGGGAACAATAAATCAAGAGGGGTCAATTATTTCAATGGTTTGGGATAATATGAAGCCACCCAATGGGATGAGCATGAACAAATGTGGGAAGAGAAGTTTGATGTATGGAGAAACTATTCCCATCAAATGCTGCAAGAAAATAAAAAGTGATGGTTACAGGTGGTTGTTTATAAGCATGAGGGGATATGTTGCAAGTTTTGAGAACTTGGAAGGACAGTTCTACTACCCAACTCCCCTTTGTGACCTCACAACCAACTTACCCATGGACCCTGATGTAGGTGCATCGTTCCCCATTCTTTTTGTCATTTTTTATTTTCTTATTGTATGTTTCTGATTCCTCCTTATTGGACATGTTGCTTGGGAATCTCTTCTTAACCAATCGGATTATTATTCCCAAATCAATTTTAGATAGTTATGTATGTTGGGCACTCCCATGAAGAAAAAGGGATAAAAATGGTGTGGAATGGTGGAAAAGGAAAAAGAAGGTAGCTATGAATTGTTCTTGGTGATGAAGAAAAAGAGAAAACAAAGAATTGAGACAATTTTTGGTATGAGATTTTGTGGCCGGAAATAAGAAGAGAAAATTTGCACAGTTCTTGATTTAGTTCTACTTGAACAAAGAGTTTGATCAATAGTTTCTTGGGTTTGGAATGAAGCCAATTCATTAGTTTGTGATGGGTGGGACTATACAAAGAATAAAGAAGAAATCAAGAGAGAATAGGACATTGATAGAGGAGAAGATATAAACAATGCATAAGGAAGTTGTGGTAGCTTTATAATCTATAGTAATCTTTATTGTGCTCAGTCTTGCATATTTTTCTATACATTAAACTCTATTTTGTTTGGTGATGGCTAGTTATTTTACTCCTACTTTTTTACTTGAAGCATGAATTTGTGGTTTATGTGCCCATGTTTATGGATCAAATAAACTAACTGATACATCAATTTTAAGTTAATACATTGGTTGGTATTGAGTATTTGAGGCTAACTCTTGTTTCCCTTGTATTGTGTCATTCCAAAAAAAATTTAAATAACATTTTGAAGGAAAACTTCATAGACTTTGTATAACTATCGTAGACTTTTATCACTAAATTTTGATTATTGACTGAGAGTCAAACTAGGTGGCTATCATAGTGTTTATATATTTTTTCTATTTTACAAGTTTAATAGAGCATAAATATAAATATGGAATATCAAATATAAGAAAAATTAAAATAATAATCCATTACTAATCAAATATCTTTTGTAGCAAAGCTAAGGTAGTAGAACAATTTTTTACATTAATCTTGATAGAAGGGTTATGCAAAAAAATAAAATTATTTACAATAGTTATAGAAACTAGAAAGAAACAAACATAAATACTATTCATATAACATAATGATTTGTGTGGGAAAACCCTTTCAAGAAATAAACCACACTCTAAAATCTACCTAATATGTTTTTAAAAAATTAACAAGATTACAATATACTTGTAGAGAAATATTTCACAAGAGTATCACCAACCAAAGATCTAGAGGAAACTAAATGTCTATAAGAATCTTACACACAACATCCATGTCTATAATGCTCGATTACGGTTAACAATTTTTTTCTTAATGGGTATAGGTGGCTCCACTTGATCGGTACTTGGGTGATGTGGACCTGGTCAAGTGGTTAGTGGCAAGGTTAAAACAGGGTGTCATGTGGTTTTATTACTTCACTACTTCTTATGGTGGGGTCCTCAAATTTTACAGGTTGTCATTTCAATTGTACAACACATCCTATAAAATCTCATGGGATGTGTGTAATGAGATGTTCACCACCAATCTATTTAATAATTCTAATTTAAGCTATCTTATGATTTGCATAAGATCCTTTGAGATGTACTTAAAATTTTCAAATCTCCCCATGCAGATAAATGGCTTGGGGAAATGTGTAACTTCAAAATGAACCTTGGAATAATGGATATTAATTATCTAGATTTAGTTCACAAGTGTCTTATCCTATGGCTCTTGCATCATAATCATAGCCTTCTGAAGTTGGTGTCATTGGTAATGACTGCTAAAGCATGTAAATGTCAATTTTCCTTCATTAATCCTTACTATCTCAGATGGCAAAGGCATGATATTTTTAAAAGGGGTAAATTCATCAATGAGAAGTCATTTTTTCAGATAACTTTGTTTCTTTGGGCCTATTTTTGTGTGTTGTGGGTTGTGATGGGAGGAGATAGAGTGAGAACCAATCTTGATAATTGTGAGGAGTTTCACAAGGACCCCATCAATTGGAACATTTGTAAAGAGGGTGGTCTTGTGCCACTTTTAGAGAATCTTGTGGGCCATGGTGAGAGGTTGTCAACCTAGTTTTTCATTTTGTAGAAGGATTGGTGGGTCACCTTGGGTGGCATCTCATTTTAGGTGAATGAGGAGGTAATTGGCAAGGCAATGGGCCTCTCTAGTGCAGGAGCACCTATTTGATTTTTTGCCTCCATGAGGCCATTTGTAAATAGTTGATCTATTTTGTGTATTGGGTCTTATAATAAGGTTTATAAAACCATTTTATAGGTGTTTGAGACTTAGGAAGTAATATTTGAATTCATTTGTCAAATAATGTTTAAAGTTGTTCCATATTGTAAAAATTGTAAAAGTTGCTCAAGAAAGTTGTCAAGCAACTTGTCAAAAGTGTCATTAAGGTGTTTTGTCAACAAAATAACTAAAAGGTGGTTGAAAATAGTTGGTTTTGGTTGTAAATGTATAATTTCACCCTCCAAAACTCGAATTGGAGAGGTTGGAGACATTATTTGTGAAGTTTGATGAATGGCAACCTCAAGTTTGTGTGCATTTTCTGATTTTACATTGTTTCCAGGTTGAAGTTGTGGTTTTTACGGACTGGTATGCACTCAAATAATGTATTATAATATATGTATGGAAATATCTCTGTTTCTAGTTTCCAATTCTTTTTGTCTCATTCAATTTTATTGAGTTTTGTGGGAGATATGATTATTTTGGTGGGAGTGCCTATCTTAACAATATTGTGCAGAATTTACAGTCTGAAAGAATGTGATGGTACGGATTTTAAAGTATATAATTTTGGTCTGAAACAAATTTTAATTTGTTCATATATGAATATACTTTCATTTTCTTCAAGTCTCATCAAATTTCATTAAGATTTGAATAAGTTATGATCATTTTAGTGAGGGCAGGTTTGAACCCTGTCTAGGGTTTGCAGTTTTGGGAAAAATGAAATAACTTCTTTTGGGCTACCATGGTTATATTTCCAATGTGACATAGAATGACTAATAGCATGTGTTATAAAAATATTTATTTGGATTATTTTTGAAGGATTGTGAGATATGTTGTTGAATCCTCCTAACTTTGCATCACTCTCCTATGATGAAAATAAATATAAAAGATACAAAAATTTAGGACTTGGAGAGTCTTAACGCCTTCTTCAAGGATGACGAGAAGCTGATTCAAAAGTAGTCTATTTTCAACCATGAGGCACTATCAAAACCCTAGGACAAGGTGTTTTTTTCTATAATAAAATATGTTACTTTAGAAGGTCATTTCAAGGTGTTCAATTTTTACCTTTTTTAATTTTTAAACCACCTTCGGCACAAGATGACCCTCAGCTTTCTATTTTTTTTGCTCACTTCTCTAGATTTTTTTTTGAAGACTCCCTTGAGGCTACCACTCTCAACCTAGATGATCCACCCCCTTACCATTGCATCTTTGCCTAATCTTTAGGCTCTATCAGTTTAATTTGGCATTGTGCTCACCCAAACCTGTCTTTATTGTGCATGTTGAGGAATTGGAACCCCTTGATGTTTCCCCCATTAACCATTCCCCCACTGCTTCTGAGGGTTCTAAGAGGAAAATCCCCATACCTGAAATTGAACCCATTATGGAACCTAAGCCTAAAAACCCATCTGAAAAGAAGAAAGGCACGGTCAGGTTGGCCCATTCTAAAGTGGTGGCTAGTTTATGTGAGCTAAAAAATAAACCCATCAAGAAGAACAATGGACCCACTACTAAGAAGAAGGGGAAAAAGTGTCTCTAGGCTAGGTTGATATAGATTGAACCTTTGTTCCTACACCCAATCTCTAAAATGTTTTAGGTCCCTTCTCAGCTTAACCCCATAACACCTGCAACCAAAAGACTAAACATACGCACACCATTTTGTTCAACAAATCGATATGAAGTATATCACTTTAGCTTATAAATTGTAAAACACATAGAAGGACAGAAAAGAGATGGACGCTGCAGCTAGGGAAATTAAAAAAAAAAATTATTAAAATAAACTCAAACCAACAAGCTCTGTATCATTTACAGATTGAAAGAAAACATAGTCCTTCTTTCTTTTTCTCCC
Organism: Sequoiadendron giganteum; assembly: GCA_007115665.2. Lineage (NCBI taxonomy): Eukaryota > Viridiplantae > Streptophyta > Pinopsida > Cupressales > Cupressaceae > Sequoiadendron > Sequoiadendron giganteum. The sequence continues at coordinate 134,363,125 of CM021105.1, read as the reverse complement.
TAGCATGAAGATTTCTTCCTCCCCAGCCAAGCCGAAACTCCCCTACAAAGGAGAAGGTAAAACCAAAATGAAAAACAGCCCATACAGACTATCACCACACCTAAAAAGGAACACACGAACCACAAAAATAGAAAAAAACAAGCTGACATAATCTACCATTACGTATCTACCTATCTGGGAAAGATTCGGCAGTTACATTATCTTCCCTACCTTTAAAAAGGTCTGAATCTCCTGGTTCAGAAAAATTAATTTGCATTACCACAAGTGGTTTGGTCCTCAAAATATTCTCTTTGGATTCCTTGACACAATTTGAGCTATCATCCAAGCTTCTAATCCATGTTTTTCTAGGGACAAGAGTCCAATGCTGATTCCATCATTCGATTGGATTGATAAAAGTAGGCAAAGTCCCCAAAGAAAAACCAATAAAATAATCACTACTGCAATCATTAGTTGACTTGAAACTCTTTCCTTTGCTCCAATCACACTTCACATCACTCCTCTCAGACTGGGTAAGGCAATTACTTTGGACTGAACTTTGAATCACATTCTTGGAAGATCCTTGGTGATTGTGCTTATACTCCCACAACTCACTATCTCCTTGAGAATGAAGGTCATAGTCAACTACAACTTCAATGCCTATTTATGAGGCACACATGTAATATTGTTAGATGAATCTCATTGCAGTTATACATCCATTTTTGGTTGCATCTCATTCTTCAAATCGTTTACCTCTTTTGCTCCTAGATTTTCCTCCAACTCTCTTGGTGGAGCTAGAATTTTGTTTTTTTTCTTCAAGATTGAACTTGGCTTCTGCTAGAAGAGAAAAAGCTACTACTTCAGATGCTCCTTCCTTCATGTTGGACCTCATAGGTGTTCTCCCTACCTAGATGTATTACATTTTGATCATATTGCCAAGGTCTACCCAGCAACAAATGGCATGCATCCATTGGTACCACATCATAAAGCACTTCATCCACATATGGACCAATTTTGAAGTAAATAAGGAAAGATTTATCCACAAGTACATATGGGCCTCTCCTATGATGAAAATAAATATAAAAGACAAAAATTCAAGACTTGGAGAGTCTTAACACCTTCTTCAAGGATAACAAGAGGTTGGTTCGAAAGCAGTCTATTTTCAACCATGAGGCACTGCCAAAACCCTAGGACAAGGTGTTTCTTTCTATAATGAAATATGTTACTTTAGAAGGTCATTTCAAGGTGTCTTATTTTTACCATTTTTCATTTTTAAACCACCTTCGGCACAAGATGACCCTCAACTTTCTATTTTTTCTGCTCACTTCTCTAGAATTTTTGGTTGAAGACTCCCTTGAGGCTACCACTCTCAATCCAGATGATCCACCCCCTTACCATTGCATCTTTTCCTAATCTTTAGGACCTATTAGTTTCATTTGGCATTGTGCTCACCCAAACCTATCTCTATTGTGTGTGTTGAGGAATTGGAACCCCTTGATGTTGCCCCCATTAACCATTCCCCCACTGCTTCTGAGGGTTCTAAGAGGAAAATCCCCATACCTAAAATTAAACCCATTATGGAACCTAAGCCTAAAACCCCATCTAAAAAGAAGAAAGGCACGGTCAGGTTGGCCCATTCTAAAGTGGTGGCTGGTTTATGTGAGCTAAAAAATAAGCCCATCGAGAAGAATAGCGAACCCACTACTAAGAAGAAGGGGAAAAAGTGTCTCCAGGCTAGGTGGACCTGTCGGCTAGTAACAACGAAGGGAGAAGTGTCAGGGAAAAATACTTTAAGGGTGACACCATGGTGGCTACAAGCTTTGAGGTGGGGATGAAAAAAACTAGTGTGAGGAGGTCCATAGACTTGTGAAGAATAAAAAAGGTACCACACTGGATCAGATTTCTAGTGATTAAGGAGGAATCCACTCACTCATTTGATTCTAGAGCTAGTGGGGATGAGGAGATCCAGAGCAGGAAGGGAAAGAATGAGGACCTCGGTGTGCTGCAAGAACAGGTTACTAAGCTGGATTCGCTATTAAAATGATTCACAGATCTACTATCACTCTTTCTAACATCATCAAGGAGGAAGTGGATAAGTATATCATGGGGCAAGGTCCCAACTAGATTTGGGACGATGTTTTAAACCTCTTAGTTCAAAAATGGGAAAATGTAGATAGTTAGTGTTCAATTCTAAGTGGTGTTGGGGTTCTATTGTTAATGTGTTGTGTCTATGTCCTATTTCTATTTTTTTTATTAAATACTTTTTGATAATGTTTTGAACTAGTTCCTTTTTAGGCTTGAGGGCTCTCTATGTAAATGGTACAAGACCCTGTAAATTTTTCTTATATAATAAAAAACATCCATCTCGAGCACCTAATAAACAAGAGATACCATACATGAAACCATCAAATTGAATTTACCAAACCATGAGCTAAAACCACCAAAAAATATTTCTCCAATCAAATTTTCCCTATGATGTGTCAAAAAATACACCAACATGTATCTCCCCCTTATAGCTCTTTTTTTGTGTCAAATTTTTTTTTACATTTTCCAATTTGGGAGACCTAACTTTTGAATATGATAACTTTTTATTCAAGAGGTTGATTAGCAAGCCATTTGAATTGTTGGAAAGCTAGTGAAATTTTCTATCAAACTATTACCACTTCATTGGTTACAACTACTTTTGGGCCCAAAGTAGCCTCCAAGTGTTTCAAACTTAACTTAAAATAATTCCAAAATAAAAACTTTAATATCTTTAAATACAAATAGGATATTGGGTAAAAACTTTTACCACCATGTTTATTTATAAATTTTGTAGCCTTGGAGAAAATTTCAAATCCATCCACACTTAAATGTAAACTTGCTATATAAATAGTATCCTTTTTTTAATTGTAAGGTTGAGACACCTTTTCATAAAATTCTCTCACTTTTTGAGCATATTGAAAGAGAAAATAAAGAATCAACACTATTATTTAATTACTAGGGGTTGAGAAGACCATAGACTTTGAACACCATCTAAAATTCTACCTGCTCACAAGCTTAGTTAAATAATTTGTGAGATTAATAAAAGTCTCAAACTTGACTAGCTTCACCCCATCATCCTTGATTATATCTCTAAAATGATATTTAATATCAATGTGCTTGGTCTTGGAATGAAATTTTTGGTTCTTAGCTAGGTAGATCATACTTTGATTATTACAATAAACTATGACTACACCTCATTTTATTTCAATATTTTAATATAGTCTCTTAATTAAATTATATTCTTTACAAGAATGAGTAGATTTCATATACTCGGCTTCAATAGTAGACAAAGAAACAATAGACTATTGCTTACTCATTAAATTGATTTAACTACCAAATAGATTAACCACATAAGCATTAGTGGGCCATCTACTATCAACATTACCTACCCATTCTAAATCTAAATAACCATGAATATCAAGGGAGTTCCTATTACCTATTGAATTACCATGATAATAGAAAGAATAATTTGTGGTACCTTTCAAATATCTATAAATTATTTAAATTGCATCCCACTAAACAATAATAAGATTAGACATATATCTTAAAATAACTCCCACTTATTGGGTAATGTTTGGTCTAATGTAGACTATAATATACATTAAAATTTTGAATCCATTCTGGTAATGCACTCTACTTATGTATTCCATATTTGATAGGGATATTGTGCAATGTAAAGTAGATAAACTTATTCCAACTATAAGAGGAACACAAGTCACTCTATAATATTGTATGTTAAACCTCGTTAAAGTTTAATTGGCATGCTTACTTTGGCCAAACCATAGTTTTCTATTCAATCTACCACTTATAATTTTCATCCCAAGAATGTGTTTAGTTGCACAAATATATTTCATTTTAAATATAACTACAATTTGAGACTTTAGTTCTAAAATAATTCCTTTCCCTTTACCAATAAATAACATATCATCAATATATAATATAATAAATAGGAAACGATCACCATAATATTTATAATAAGCATACTGATATGATTTAGAAAATGAAAATCCCAACCTCAACACATATGTATCAAATTTATGGTACCACATCCTAGGACTCTATTTGAGGACATACAAATACTTCTTCAATTTATAAACCAAATTAACTTTACCTTTCACCATGTATTACTCTAGTTGTTTCATATAAATATCCTCTTCCAAATCACCATAAGTAAATTTATTTTCACATCTATTTTCTCAACCTCTTGATCATAGTCAAAAGAAATAGAAAAAAATAATATTTAATTTAATCTAACATATTCCTCCTTAGTTAAATAAATCAAAATCATTTATTTAATTAATCATTTCCTCTCAATTTGATTTAAATCAATTCTTAAATTTAAGTCTAAATTGTCACATCTCCTAATTCCTCATTAAATTAATCAAATCTTTGATTAAGTTAATCCTCATCACTAAAATCCTCTAGAGAATGCAACTTGCATAGTAAATCAATTACTTTGATTTATTTAATTTCCTATTTTCTCTCAACATTGACATCGAAAGGGAATATTCCCTCAAATTGAATTCAAAATTCAAATGGGATTCGTCCTTCCAACAAGGCATTCAATGCCTCTTACATGTCCTTGTGCATTGAGCCAAGTGACATTAACTCCATTCTTCTCTGCCCCTAACATGTCATCTCACAAATTTAAATTTGAATCCAATGGCATTTATCATGCACATTGACCAAAATGTTCTCATTCCTCAACCATTCACATCTTGACAAGTGGCACTTGGCCATTGGATGTTGAATGATCCCACATTGCTTATTTTCACTCATTCTTCCAAGATTGGAATCTATAAATGAAAGACTCTTCCTCTCATTCTGGCATCCATAATTTGAGTAAACTTACTATACTCAAATCCATCATTATCCACAATCCTCATGCAAAGTTACTCTCTTCACATTGAGAGTTAATTTTTCCCATTGCACTCAATCATCCACCATTTTCATAAATTATAACAAGGTTATGTTGAAATCTCTTTGGAGATTTACCATTGTTCAATCAATCTACATTGCAACTTAGGAATTGGGAAAGGGCCAATTGCAACACTTCATTGGCACCAATTCCCCCATGGGATCTCTAATCTATTGGCTTAATTAGGATTTAGTTTGATTTCTTGTTTGTGTTCTTCATCATTTTTCCTAATTTTAGTTTGAATAGATGGATTTCAATGGGAATCTCTCATACTTGTTTGCATGCATTTGATCTAACAACCTAATGTGTTTTATTGCTCTTGTGCATTTGCAGGTTTAGGGGTTCACATTTTGGTGCTAGAAGGACAACAACAAGCATTGTTGGCTCAGCAGCAAATGCAGGCCTTACTCCCACAGCAAAGCTTGCAACAAATTTGCACCACAATTATCAAAAACAATAATCAAGATCTATCCATCGATGAACACCTTGAAGATGTTTCCATCTTGTCTGATGATCAAATTAACATACATCAAGAGCCATTTTTGAGTTATGATCAAGACCCCTCCTACAAAGATCTATTTCAAGGAGTGTTGATGTTATTTGATCCTATTAACATAACCCAAAATCCATCTACCAATGATCATGTTGACAATGTCTCAACATCACCTAATGAGTTAGAAAACATATCTCAAGAACTTATTCCAAAGAATGATCAACAACTATCACCAAGGTCTAGCAATGGTCCCTCCCAAGGCATATTGACATCCTTTGATGTCACGATTGTGAATAGTGAAAGAATCCTCAACTCACCATTTGATCTAAGTCCACTCAAAAATCAAGAGGATATTGAGCCACTTCCCATGCCATATGACGATGTCCAAAAACCCTTTGAAAGAAATTCATCCTTTGAAATTGACTCGTGTCAAGAATTTGATCCAAAGCATGTTGAAAGCAATTCTGACATTAACCAAGATCAAGAATTTTTATATTCAAGATACTACAATGAGGTAATGGGCACTCTCCTATCTATACAAGATACTCCTCCATCTACCCATAAGATGCTTTCTTTGGATGAACACATAGATGATCTTCATTCAAAACAAGAGTCTCATACTCTTGATATCATTACCAAGGAACAAGAGTCTCCTACTCTTAACATTTATACACATGATCAAGATATAGAGAAATCCAAAGACATATCAAAAACAGGTCATGAAGAGGGCTCCTACAAAAGTCGCAAATTAGAACCATCTTGTAAAATGAATCATGAGGAAGGATTTTACAAGTATAGTGAAGCATCAACACCTCTTGAAGAGGCATTACAATCTGATATCTCACAAGATCAAGCTAAATATATCAATCAGGCATGCATCCCACATATGGATTATCCTGTCACTTATAAACTTGGATCACTCACCTTTGTAAGGGAAAATCATCTTATCAATGAAAGAGCTATGACCTTTGAAGATCCGCTATAGAGCAGAGAAGGAATGGCACCTTGTTTCCAAGGTAGATCATATCCTATTGCAAATAAAAAATTTCAGCAGATGAATTATCAAGGCAGAGGATTAGGCCTACATGAACAGGGTATCCTAGAACTAGTGCAGAATATTGGCAATCCTAGGCACCTAGGTCTTGGTTATTCGGCAATCAAGGGATATAAACATATCAGTGATACCTCTTCACATTGAGAGTTAATTTTTCCCATTGCACTCAATCATCCACCATTTTCATAAATTATAACAAGGTTATGTTGAAATCTCTTTGGAGATTTACCATTGTTCAATCAATCTACATTGCAACTTAGGAATTGGGAAAGGGCCAATTGCAACACTTCATTGGCACCAATTCCCCCATGGGATCTCTAATCTATTGGCTTAATTAGGATTTAGTTTGATTTCTTGTTTGTGTTCTTCATCATTTTTCCTAATTTTAGTTTGAATAGATGGATTTCAATGGGAATCTCTCATACTTGTTTGCATGCATTTGATCTAACAACCTAATGTGTTTTATTGCTCTTGTGCATTTGCAGGTTTAGGGGTTCACATTTTGGTGCTAGAAGGACAACAACAAGCATTGTTGGCTCAGCAGCAAATGCAGGCCTTACTCCCACAGCAAAGCTTGCAACAAATTTGCACCACAATTATCAAAAACAATAATCAAGATCTATCCATCGATGAACACCTTGAAGATGTTTCCATCTTGTCTGATGATCAAATTAACATACATCAAGAGCCATTTTTGAGTTATGATCAAGACCCCTCCTACAAAGATCTATTTCAAGGAGTGTTGATGTTATTTGATCCTATTAACATAACCCAAAATCCATCTACCAATGATCATGTTGACAATGTCTCAACATCACCTAATGAGTTAGAAAACATATCTCAAGAACTTATTCCAAAGAATGATCAACAACTATCACCAAGGTCTAGCAATGGTCCCTCCCAAGGCATATTGACATCCTTTGATGTCACGATTGTGAATAGTGAAAGAATCCTCAACTCACCATTTGATCTAAGTCCACTCAAAAATCAAGAGGATATTGAGCCACTTCCCATGCCATATGACGATGTCCAAAAACCCTTTGAAAGAAATTCATCCTTTGAAATTGACTCGTGTCAAGAATTTGATCCAAAGCATGTTGAAAGCAATTCTGACATTAACCAAGATCAAGAATTTTTATATTCAAGATACTACAATGAGGTAATGGGCACTCTCCTATCTATACAAGATACTCCTCCATCTACCCATAAGATGCTTTCTTTGGATGAACACATAGATGATCTTCATTCAAAACAAGAGTCTCATACTCTTGATATCATTACCAAGGAACAAGAGTCTCCTACTCTTAACATTTATACACATGATCAAGATATAGAGAAATCCAAAGACATATCAAAAACAGGTCATGAAGAGGGCTCCTACAAAAGTCGCAAATTAGAACCATCTTGTAAAATGAATCATGAGGAAGGATTTTACAAGTATAGTGAAGCATCAACACCTCTTGAAGAGGCATTACAATCTGATATCTCACAAGATCAAGCTAAATATATCAATCAGGCATGCATCCCACATATGGATTATCCTGTCACTTATAAACTTGGATCACTCACCTTTGTAAGGGAAAATCATCTTATCAATGAAAGAGCTATGACCTTTGAAGATCCGCTATAGAGCAGAGAAGGAATGGCACCTTGTTTCCAAGGTAGATCATATCCTATTGCAAATAAAAAATTTCAGCAGATGAATTATCAAGGCAGAGGATTAGGCCTACATGAACAGGGTATCCTAGAACTAGTGCAGAATATTGGCAATCCTAGGCACCTAGGTCTTGGTTATTCGGCAATCAAGGGATATAAACATATCAGTGATACCTCCACAAAACTAGGGCAACTTCATCTCAAGAAAACGTCAACATAGGGAGCACCAAGGATCCTTATGATGAAACTGATGCCAATACTACAACCCACCACATCACAAATCTTCATCCACCCATCACCCCATCCACAAATTGGGACCAAAAACAAAAAAATTATTTGAATCAAAGCATGAAGAACATCATCAAAGGAAAAGAAGTAGTGAAGCACGAAGTACAAATCAAATACACCTGGATACCAAAGAATACAAATAAAAATTATCCTTATCAAACTCCATTAGTCGAAGAAACTATGGGGCAAAATCAAAAATGAAAAAGTATCCATCAAAGATGTCCACAAAGGAAAAAGAAAGCTTCTCAAGTAACATACAAAGTGTATCAAGTAGTTGGTCCTAATTCCATGCACACTTCCATATCCACTCATTATTGCTCATCTTCCCAAGTTTGGAGAATCAAAGGATCCAAACTGTCAACCAATCCATATTTTATACCTAAACACACTCCATCCACGCCTCCACACATGATATATAATTCTCACATTGACCATGTGTTGGAAATGACCCTTCATCATAAGGATTTAGAAGACACTCTATCACAATGTGCGCACAAAGACAGAGTTAACTCCGATATCAACAAAGAAGATCAAGGATCTCAAACGTTGCATTCAAGTGCATGTATCTTGGCAAAACAACTTCTTCAAGCAGGATACCGATGGAACATTATGAAAAAAGCATGTATAGCAGCACCACCAGGTGGTTCAAACATTAGCTTAAAATCTCTCATAAAATACAAAAAAAAATAAAAAAATACAAAATCAAAAAATACAAAAAAAATCAAAAAATCAAAAAATGGATTGAAAATAGTAAAGAGAAAATTTTTCCTCTAATGAAATCCTCTTCAGTGGCACTTTGGATAGGTACCATGATGAAAACCTGGAAAATAGGCATCATGTGTAGAATCGAGCATCTATGTGTGCCAGTTCAAAAGAAAGCATCTTATTGCATCCATAATAAAGCCAACATAAATCCATTCATCCGTGAACCATTTATCCAACCCATTTCCATCTATCTACCTCATCTAGATCTTGATGAAGGTTTGGTGCACACTTTACACTTGCTAGTGGTAAACATCTTGACATGGGTCATTTTCATTGATCCCATCCTACCCAAAATTATCTGAACCTTGAACCACTATCCAAAGGCGCATCCACTTTTTGAACGCTTTATCTTATCGCAAGATGATCCATATCCATTCGTCCAACCATCTATCGAAGAATCCACCAATGGCCTTTCAAACATTGCTAGACACTGGGGGCAGATATTTACATCTTGCTTTGGGAATAAAGCTTGATCTATGTCCTCTAAACTTATGTGGTGATCCAAACATTGGAAGATGTAAAATCAAATTGGTCAAGCATTTGTGAGCCAAAATATCCAAATCACTAGCCTATGACATATTTTGATAGGAAGATGTTCCTTATCAAGACGATCTTTCATAGAACATCAATCTAAACAATCAATATTAGTTGCATCTAATGTGTACTTCAGCATCACATTAAATCATCAAAACAAGTTTGTTCCAAATCAAGTTTCATCAATCTTGATCAATCGAATCTAATCAATTATCACCTTGTTTGACTTAACACACTTAGTCAAACTATCATTTTGCACACGAGTTTACTCTAGGATAACGCATCTTCCTTGGGTTTACAAGTTCATTATCATCACTCTGTTTGGCTTAACACACTTAGCCAAATTACCACATCCAAAACCACCTCGTTTGACTTGACACACTTAGTCAAACCATCATCTTGTGTACGAGTTTACTCTAGGATAACACAACTTCCTAGAGTTTACAAGTGCATCATCTCTTTTTTTGACTTAACACACTTAGTCAAATGATCAATCTATCAATCCAATTGATCAACCTTAAGCTTGTTTTTCAAAAAAATCTCAAAAAAAAGCACTGATATCATCACATATCCATATCTAGATCGTCAAAAATTCCTCAAAAATTCAAAAACATTCAAAAAATTCCTCAAAAATTCAAAACATCCAAAAACATGTCGAAATATCGGAAAATCTTCAAAAAAATTCATCATTGAATCTTGTTAGTCTTTCACCTTGTCTAAACTACGTCGTCTCTGAGCTTGAAGGTAGGCAAGGTTGATCTTTGATCATCCCTTAAGATAGTTAGGGTCAATCCTTAGGCATCCATCGCATTGGCAATCTGTTTTCCCATATATTTTATAGTTAGGGTCAGTCCTTAGGTGTCCATCCCATTGGCAATCCATTTGCCCATCTATTTCACAGTTTAGATCAGTCCTTAGGTGTCTGTCACATTGGCAATCCATTTTCCCATCTAGGTATGCATCTTAGGTCATTTCTTTAAGCAATAAAAGGGCAACCTGTTTGTCCATCTTATCATCAAGTTAGTTTGTCATCAGTCAAACTACGTGGTCTCTGTGTGTATAACGTAGGCAAGGCTAATCTATGGATCAGCTCTTGAGACCCCTAGGATAGGTCTTTAAGTTAGTCTTTTCACCATAAATATGAAAATACCAAAAACAGCCTCAAAATAGCTAAAAATCCAAAATAGTGCACCCATTCCATCTTGCTTTCACCTGTGATTTGTCATCACTCATAATAAAATAAATCATCGCCTTCACCCTTTGGTGAGTTATTCAAAAGCAAGTCTAGCAAGTTCAAAAGTGAACACCTAATCGTCAGATTCTTGAAAGTCTAAGTCAGTAAGCAAGCAAGTTGGTCAACTCGGAGTATCAATAGCTTATCGCCCACATCAGTCCAACCAAAACCCTAATCACTACATGTCCTAGGATGAAGCTTTCCTGCAATGGACATAAGCATCAGGTACCTCACCTTATTTTAGCTTTGGCTAGTGGTACAAAGAACATTAGCTTGTTTATTTACTTTATCTTGGTGTTTTTAGACTTATCTTATTTTGCGCTCATTATGATGACCTCTCAATGATGCCTAAACAAAATAGGTTTAGAGAGAAAGGAATGGGGCAAAGATCATTATCTTTTTATCTGTTATGCTTGTGGGATAAACTTGTAAAATAACTTAGTCATGTGTACTTTGTTGGTTTGTAGGGAGGATGTTTTAGATATCGTGTTGACCACATAGGAAGGCTTTCTTTTCTATATTTTGGCCTGAGATGTTTAGAATGTCTAAACTACATCCTAAACGAAGTATGCATGCTAAGTGTGAACAAGAATACTCCTATTTGATTGATGATTCAAAGTCCATCACACTAGGTACAATTCCATCCTGGTTCTTTATTCCTTGATGCATCATACCTATGTGTGTTATCAAACATAAAGTAATTGGCCCTTTGAAAATCCCAACTCCTGGTAAGCAATACATCATCATCACCGGTAATAATGTGAACTTGTGTGGATCCTCCTTCCATCCATCTTATTCTTCTTATTCTTTTATCTTTACTAACATTTCTATCTAAAATCGGTGTGTTGTATCAAAATATACACGAGGCTACCCATGGCCAATGACTGTCCATACATCATTAGAATTGTCTACATCAAATAATTATCTTTCATCCTCTGATCAATAGAACCACTCCTCTCACATTTTATTGTGATCTCGATCAGAAAATCATACATTTTCGCTCGATCTCTCAAGGGGGCAATATACTAGCGTAATCGTTCCACCGGGGCAATAGTGGGGCATCTGAAAAATCAAGAAATTTTGAACTTTGATCACATCAGTTTATTCTTTGAATCAATGCAACAAGCACATTGTTTCAAAGAGGGGTGAAATGTAGACACGTAAAATATACATGCACCTGATTCTGATCCTACTAACATCGTTTCGTCTTGAATCATACTCTCAGCTTATCAACACCTTTTCATCCTTTAATTAAATAAATCATTATTTATTTAATTAGGTCTTTCTCCTCTGCTAATTAAATTAATCAATTTAATTTAATTAATCATCTTTCTCTATTCATTTAAATAATTCATTTTATTTAAATTAAATCTCTAAAGTCTTCTTATTAAATTGAATAAATTAAAACATTATTTAATTTAATCTAACATATTCCTCCTTAGTTAAATAAATCAAAATTATTTATTTAATTAATCATTTCCTCTCAATTTGATTTAAATCAATTCTTAAATTTAAGTCTAAATTGTCACATCTCCTAATTCCTCATTAAATTAATCAGAACTTTGATTAAGTTAATCCCCATCACTAAAATCCTCTAGGGAATGGAACTTGCACAATAAATCAATTACTTTGATTTATTTAATTGCCTATTTTCTCTCAACATGGCATCAAAAGGGAATATTCCCTCAATTTTAATTCAAAATTCAAATGGGATTGGTCCTTCCAACAAGGCATTCAATGCCTCTTACATGTCTTTGTGTATTGAGCCAAGTGACATTAACTCCATTCTTCTCTCCCCCCAACATGTCATCTCACAAATTCAAATTTGAATCCAATGGCATTTATCATGCACATTGACCAAAATGTACTCATTTCTCAACCATTCACATCTTGACAAGTGGCACTTGGCCATTGGATGTTGAATGATCCCACATTGCTTATTTTCACTCATTATTCCAAGATTGGAATCTATAAATGAAAGACTCTTCCTCTCATTCTGGAATCCACAATTTGAGTAAACTTACTATACTCAAATCCATCATTATCTGCAATCCTCATACAAAGTTACTCTCTTCACATTGAGAGTTAATTTCTCCCATTTCACTCAATCATCCACCATTTTCATAAATTATAACAAGGCTATGCTCAAATCTCTTTGGAGATTTACCATTGTTCAATCAATCTACATTGCAACTTAGGAATTGGGAAAGGGCCAATTGCAACACTTCATTGGCACCAATTCCCCCATGGGATCTCCAATCTATTGGCTTAATTAGGATTTAGTTTGATTTCTTGTTTGTGTTCTTCATCATTTTTCCTAATTTTAGTTTGAATAGATGGATTTCATGGGGAATCTCTCATACTTGTTTTCATGCATTTGATCTAACAACCTAATGTGTTTTGTTGCTCTTGTGCATTTGCAGGTTTAGGGGTTCATAGATACTATTTTGTTCTCATTTAATATGCTACATTTATTCATGTTTAAAAGGACTTGGTATATTTAAATGCATTATTGAAATTTTTAACTATTGAAAGGAGAAGTATATTATATGTTTTGAAGTGCTTTCTCTTACATGCATAAATTTTCTTGAATGTTTGAATTTTTCCTCATTTCCATGAAAAAATATACATTTTTTTATGACCATTTAAGTGTAGGATCCAATATTTAACTCTTCAAACCACTCTGGAGATGACGGGTGATAACTAGCTTTGGAGAAGATCAAGAGAGCTAGAACTAGTTCCATAATTATAAGATGATTTTTACAGCTTCATGGTGTAATTTCAATTAATGAGTTTCCTTTATTGACTTGATCAAATTTATTCTCTAGTTGTTGAATCCATGATTTTCATGCAAGATAGGGACTTTAGATTAGTTTGAGATCAAAATTTTAGTTAACTTGAGTGTCTCTTGATGAAACTTTTCATTTTTTGTGACATGAATGTATTTTTCCATGCTCTTGACAAGATCTCTCTTATTCAACGCATTGATACTTCCTATGGGAAAAAGTTTGTATATTAAAATATTGAAAAATGTTCATATCAAATAGTCTCTCATGAATTCAATCCCTATTTTATTTCCTAAATTTTATCTGACAAATATAAGGATCAAATATAATAAGGGCCACCATTTGTTTAAATTTTTAGTTCATGCTCTTAGGATCAAGAAAAAATAATTTTCCTTTGTAATTCACCTTGTATTGGACCCCTTTGAATACAAATAAGAATAATGTTCACTTAATTGTGTAGTAGATCCAAATCCCTCTTGAAGGAGAGTTGGGCCCTCTCATCTAGATGAAGGTCATCTTTTTTTTTTTCTCATTATATGTATTTTCATTTTTAGTTTATTTTAGATGTTGTAGTATATTGTGTATTATCTCATATGCTAGTTTGTAGTTGCTTCCATAATTCTAGAAAATATATAATCTAAACTACTCCAATGTGGTCATTTATCTTTGTAAATATGTGTAGTAAATGATAAAATAGATAAAAATAGGGATTGATTCCTTAGTCCTTACTCAATGACCCACCCATTATCTTGAACCCCACAAATGATATCATCATAGATAGCTCTAGATTCCACCCAAATTGATAAATTAAATAAGGTATTGAAAACTAAAACAAACACATAAATTTTTTCATTCTTGTCAAGGAACAAATCTAAATAACCTATGTGATAGGTGGGAACACTCACCAGTATACTATAATGACCACCTTCCAACAAGAAGTCTTAGTATTTTTTGTGGAATTGAACACTACCTATGTCAAATTATAAATGAATTATTTCATAGTCCTTGGTAAAACATTTGAAGAATCCCTAAAAATCCTAAAGGAAGTCTTAGAAAAAGGGCAAGAGCATTGGTTTTCCCTGAACCATGAAAAATTTCTCCTAATGATGATTAGAGGAATCATCTAGGAGCATCATGTTTCCCAGGAGGAAATTGATTTAGAAACCAATAAAATTGATATTATTGTGAAAATTACTACACCCCAATCTCAATCAAAAGTCCATAAGTTTTTGGGACATTATGGATACTATATATGCTTCATAAAAGGTTTTAGTAGAATATTAGATCACTTATTTGTATTACTAAAAAGGACTTTGAGTTTACTTGGACTAGTGAATTTCATAAATCCTTTGAATCCATCAAGAAATATTTGACACATCACCTATTAACAAGGGCCAAATAAGGGAGATTTGTTTCATATCCAAACCTATGTGTCCAATAAAGCTATAGGGGTTATTTTAGGCTAAAAGTTTGAATTTGGAGGCACCCATGCTACTTATTACACAATCAAACACTTGAATCCACCAAAAAGAATTATATTACTATAGAAAGGAATTCCAAGCCATGACTTATGCAATAAACCTTTTTTTCCACTACATCACATGACAAAAATTATGTATTCATACTAATCATGATGTCATTGAACCTATCTAATGAGTAATGTAGTAGTAGGATACATCATCATTTTTTGGTTGTTATTATTATAGGAACTTGAAATTACCATTATTGAAAAACTAAGAAAAGATAATGTGGTTTTTTATTTCTTTTCAAGATTCATCCAATCCCCTTGGTTCATTAATGTGGCCAATTATTTGGCCATAGGGAAGTACCCCCCACATTTTATTCCTAAAAAAGTTAAACAACTAATCAATGATAGTTTTAGGTTTAAATTGTTGAATGATATCTTATTTAAAAGTTTCCTTGATAACATGTTACAAATATGTGTGTAGAAAAATTAGGTATATGATATCATATGGGTATTTTTTAGTGTAGGCTACTATTGGCCCATCATGAGAAAATATATCCAACAATATATCAAATAGTGTAACCAATGCTAGTAAATTATAAGATTACCTATATTATCCAATGAGTTTCCTCTCCATCCTCAATTAGCTCTTGATCCTTTTGAGAAGTGGGGAATAGAGTTTGTGAGACCTATTGAACCTCCTTTGAAAGGAAAATATTATATATTGGTATGCAATAACTAAACCACTAAAATGGTAGTTAAAAAAGGAATTACCTATAACATGTGAAGATAAGGTATCATATTTATTATACAAACATATTATGTAATAATTTGGGGCTCCAAATTTCTTAGTCTTGGATCAGGGTCCATAGTTCATATAAAAATTGGTAAAATCCAAGTCATGAATTCATACTAGATTAGTCACAAGAATTTTTTTCCATATCACCCCCAAACTAATGGGAAAGTTGAAGTAACCAAAAAGGAACTGATAAGTATCTTGACTAAAACTATTTAAGAAAATAGGACCTACTGGGTTGATAGAGTTTTAAAAAAAATCTAGGCTTACAATGAAACATGGAATACTACCACCAAGTTCACCCCCTACAATTTGGTCTATAAGAATCAACCTATATCCCTTTAAATTTTGAAATAAAGACATTAAAAATAGTTCTAGAGGTTGGGATTTATCTCACACAAGTCTAATAGCTCCAGATCACACAACTAAATAGATTGGATAATTTACAATTGGAAGCAATTCAACATACAAAATTGGTTCAACATCAAAGGAAGGAATGGAATGACAAGGAAGTCACCAATAATAAACTAAAGGTGTGAGACTATAAATTATTTTATGATTCCAAATATCATGACTTTAAGGGTAAGTTGCACACCAAGTGGCTAGGCACATATGAAATTAGTCATGTCTACAAAAATGGTGTAGTTAAATTGGAGCCAATCAACGAGATAATCAAACCCTCTTGCACAATGTCCATAAGTTAAAAATCTATTGCAAGCTAGCATCGAAGGAAGATTTATTCATATAACTATAGACCTAGGCTAAGAATTGTATCCTACAAGGCCTCTCTTCCTTAGGTTTGATCCTTGATATTTAAGCATCTAAAATAAACATGAAAATAAAAGATATGGGTTGAAAATGGAAAATGGTGGCCCATCTCCCAAAAAATGGGGGAATGGTTGAAAACCAAAAATGGAAACCCTCCCTTGGGGATGAATAAAAATAGCAATCACAACCTTCTTCATAGACTATTTAATAGAATATTTTTGGTTTTGAGTTCTTTAGAGTTTCTATTACTTACTATTAAATTTATAAGTGTATTTTGATAATCCTTGTTTTTAAGAAAGTCCTCCAACTATTGTCAAACTCAAAATCATGTCCAAGCATTTTATTTCTTCAAAACCTAGCATTTCCAACAAATTTTGTGAGACCCAAATGATTTCCACCATATTTTTTACTCTTGAATGCAACATTAAATTTACTACCTCTTGTTGAGTTCCAAACAACCCCTAAGTTCTACCACTCCCCATGTTTATGAATTGATTCACTTATTTCCAAGATATTTCTCATATTTATCATTTAGGAAAAGATATGTGTAATGTGTAATTTTTTATAAATTTTATTTTCCTAGAAAAAGTTAAAATTCTATACAATTGCAATAAATATACCAATAGATTGAACATATTCATTCCACCTTATGATCTAAGGAATCAATGTAACATATTTCAAACAATATGTGAGGCTATGTATTGCAATTGAAGGATAGTTGGATAATTACATGCATTTATCAACAAGGATACTCTCCATATATGTGGTATGATATTATTTACATATGATTTAAGTAACATGACTTGACATTAATGGGCCATTACATGTTTATCACCTCCATGTAATTCACCACATATCACCTTATTCAAAATACAATATAGAATTGTTACCATCTGATGGACCAAACATTATTATGCCTATTTTTTCTCCATTTCTATATCATCTCTTCCAAGTGATAAATCTCCATTCTACTGCCAATAAAATGGGAGGTTCATGTGAGTCACATCGAAGGAAATTTAATGGAAATATTTTACTCATTTCATATTATCTATAAAGTGATCATTTATTTATGTTCTTCTTGTCATTATGATTCCTCATCATCTCATTGAGGTCACCACATGCACAAGCTTATTCTTACATCTTTCTTGACACATAGATATAACTAATATGGGTGTGCATGTTTTTATTTTCACCTTCATATTCTACAACTATTGAGACTCTATCCTTTTCTCTTTGATGTTCCTCTATACACACATTACAAGCTAATAAAAACCAATGGTTTTCCTTTGATTCCTTTATGGGGCACAAGTGAAATTATACACTTGTGAATAACTACCATTTTGGATTCTCCACAATTACCTTGACCATAATTACTTAGATCTTTTGGATTCTAGAGGTGGGTGAATATATTTACCAATCCAAACCATAATATTGGTAGCTCATTAAAAAAAATTATGCATGACCAAAGCCTCTGCCATTTTATATGATCAACAAAGGTACAACCAAATTCATTAAGTAAGCCTACCTCCCCAACCCATGGTCCATGGTGGTTATCAAGTCCATAAAGTTCTCCACCTGTGATGAGCACTACAACATGATCGTTAAACTTGGTATGTGAATAATAACTCATCATCATCGTGGAACCACCTAGTCCACATGTCTTATCAATTTAACTATATTTTTGTATCATT
Organism: Sequoiadendron giganteum; assembly: GCA_007115665.2. Taxonomy (NCBI): domain Eukaryota; kingdom Viridiplantae; phylum Streptophyta; class Pinopsida; order Cupressales; family Cupressaceae; genus Sequoiadendron; species Sequoiadendron giganteum. The sequence continues at coordinate 134,344,677 of CM021105.1, read as the reverse complement.
TTTTGAACACCATGGTCAGAAATATTAGGTATCATAATGGTCAAATTTGCCAACATTGACTCACTCATTTATTAATGAAACACCACTTCCTCCAGTAGGAAGATGACTAGGGTAAATGGGATGAAATTCTCAATATTTACCCTCCCAAACCCAATAAAATGAAGAAGAAATATCCTACTACTACCTCCATTTCTATATATCAAATTCACCACTCCTTGGCTAGGCTTCAAAAATATCAAGATCCCCCTTATCATCCACCTTGATGAAAAGTTAGAATTGTCTTCACCTTTAACATGGCTACGAAGATACTATCAATTTGTCTTTCCAAAAGATGTAGACAATGAGGTGACATAAAATATAAGGTTTGTATAAATTTTAGGTAGCTTATCTTCAAGTCACTCATCTTCAAACCTAGAAGGAAGTAAAACAACTTCTTTTATATTTGACTATAGAGATGGAAGAAAACACATGAACCTTACATACTCTAGCTCTATATAAAGCATAAATATTTTAATGGTGTAAACACTAACTCCTTAACCTACAAAAAATATTGAATTCTAAGGAAAATGTGCTAAAAGAGATTTAGTAGAAATAATATCAAGATAGGATAACATAGGAAAAAATTAATCTTATTATGGTAGGACTTGGCACATACATAGATTGACATTACCTCCAAATATTAGTGAATTACTACTCTCTCTAGGTAGAGACCTCCACTTCTTGTCACAAAATATGAAGGTGTGCAAGCCTCTTTTCTACCACCCCCATGATTCCTCTCACTCATAGTTTTTCAAATCATGACAAAGAAAACCTAGCTCTAGAAATATCTACAAACCCTATTAAAAAATAAATAAATTGTAGAGGAATGTATTACTCGAGCTTGTTAGATTGGTGAAGTACTCCTAGCCTTATGGAATCCTTTGACCATGTATTCTCTCTTTTTTATGAGATTAATTATTAATGTGGAAGCTCTTACATGATTCTTGCAATCTCACTATGGATTCTAAAAGTGACCACAAAAATTTTAAAAAATATTATTGGAGTTCTCTAGAGTAGTGTGACCTGTTGTCTGAATTTGGGCCATAATAACCCACCAATATTAATTTTTAATGTGGGTAATCCTTAACTATAATATTTTTATGATATTTCTATCAGGATTCAACCGTGTAGAGTCAAACTCATTGACCCATGATTCATGAGTAGTGGTTCACAAGAACCCATCTCCCATGATTTATAATATTTATTTTACTCCTTTGAAATAAGGTTAAATGGGAGCATTGAGAAGATGAATATTGCACCACTTAGTAGTCTCTTTTCATTCTCATATGTCATAAGTATTGATTGAGTACCTAATTTGTTAAGAATTTTAGAGCATTTGTATACTAGTATCATGTCATGGCCTAATCCATCTAAAATTTGTAATCTATTAATGTTGCCTTCAAATACCATGGGTAACTCTCCTTCCTATCACTATCCATGCATGTACCATTTTATAGGAAAGCACACCTATTCCTTTTTTATAGTGTGAACCAAACACTCCTACCAAACTGCATTGGTTCCTTGCAATGGCATGATATATTGTTTCATTAATTCAATAATGGAAGTAGAATTAAATTGGGATGCATTTTTATCACCACTACTTCTAACACTTGCACCACTCTTGACATCACTTGCACAAATACCAAAAAAATCTTTAAAAAAATATGATTTTCTAGGATCACCCAACTAATGGATATATAGATCTAGGATGCAACTTCTCTACTTATGATGTGGAGAACTATGATTGTAGAAGTATACTAGAAAAATGAAATCTTGCTAGGAACATCGATGCATAGGTTTTTTCATGAGGACATGGCTTAGTTTCAACAAGGAAGAAACTGATGAGATCTAATGATACAATTCTTTTCTCATATAATATGCCACCTTTATCTTTATTTAAAAGGACTGTTTAAATGTGTTTTAAAAAAAATTAACTCATGAAAAGATAATTAGCTTATGGTTTCTAAGTTATTTTTCTTGCATGTACGAGGCCTAACGCCACCTATAACTTTTTTGACCCCTTGATAAGTTCAATTATTCTAGTTTGGTTAATAAGTTGATGACTTTATCAACATTGCTTAAGTATGACATAACATAAGAAACATCAGTGGTTATTATGAGTTAATCATTATTATTCTTTAATAAAATCATGTTAAAATGAGTGTGGGTTGTTAACAAAGTCATATATTCAAGATAAAGGTATTCAAGGCCATTGAATTTATAACCAAACATGTGCTTACTATTTTAATTATTCTATAACCTATTTTAAATAATTATGGTGGTAAATATGCTTTAATAAATATTGGTACAAGGGCCCTAGTTAATGTTGCAAATTTTGGTCTAATGTTGATTTTTTGTGTTGATGAGTCCAATTTTGGTGTAATAAGGTCTATTTAGACCATCTCTAATTTAATGAGTTGTATGGGGTCAAGTTTACATTAAGTTGTCAAGTTTTGTCAAGTTTTGTAATTTGTTGCAAAAGTTGCTTTGCAACTTTGCAATTTTCTCATATGTGGAATTTGAATAGTCATTTGGTTTAAGAGTGGTTATGAACCATTAGTTTGGAGTTGTACAATTTTAAATATTCCTTTCAAAATTTGAGGCAAGGTTTTGAAGACATTTTTGGTGCACAAGCAATAAGAAAAATTCATTTTTCTTTGTGTTTTCACTGAAATCTACTGCTACACTTAGTGGTATGGTTCCGTCTAGGTTGCAAATGTACTAAATGTTATTGGAATTGGTGTAGGGATGAAATAAATCTATTTTGGTTTTGGTTTGAGTTGATTCCATAGAGTTTGAAGGATTTTATAAGCAATTTACTAAAAGAGGTTTGAAAACCCTAGATTGAGAGGATTTGAATAAGAAAATGGAATAAAGGAACATTCCACTAGTGGAAATCTCTACAAATCGGTGGAATGGATTTAGTTAGGATTTTTTTCATTTTGGTAGTGATTGTAGATGCAAGGGATGGAGGTAGGACCTTTTTTGTGCAAGCCCTAGCCTAATATCTCAATGTATTAGGATTGGAAATAGTGGTTAGGAGTGAAAGGAAAAGAATAGGTGTAGAAACACTTTCCTAATGCTAAAACCACAAAGGAGACGTTCAAAGACCATTTTTAAAACATTAAAACACTTAAGATGAACACATGTAGGGTAACAAGAGCAACAAAAAAAAATTGATTTCAAAGATAACACCAGATTTACGTGGGAAAACCCTTTCAAGAAAAACCCACCACACCAAGAGAAAGACACTTTGTATTACAGTAAACAAAAGATTACATACAGAGTTACAATCCTCACTCTCTGATAGTTAGCTCACAATAGAACTTGATTTTTCATGCACTCACTATTACAATGCTATTTTGGCATACCGTGAGTACAAACTCATCTACCCTTATTTTTGTATACTCTTCCTTTTTTAGATTGATCAAATTTTTCAAGTCTCCATACAACCACCAATTAGGGTGTATTAATTTCAATTCTTCACTGACATGCCAAATCGATCTCGGATTTGATCCACCTACAATCTTGCATTGAGCCACCCCCACAATAAATTCATTGTAGATAAATTACTAAATTTGGGCTCCGCCAACCGCCAAAATATGATCTCATAATAACTGCATGATATATCACTTTTCACCAATTAAGCTTCCGGCAACAAATGTTCTTATGCGACAATGGTAAAAAAAGAACTAATGAAACAATGCCACATGTCGCATTGCTATTCATTCTACTGCTTGATTGAGCAGTGATCGGTCAACTGTCATCGGGCTTTGAAAACCCTTCGCCATCACTAACTATTTGTTCACATTCTAAGCCAGCAATAATCCGCTTATCACCAAAGCACCGACCACTAGCCCTATCGGGTCCCACAAGCCACGTGTCTACCACTTAGGAGGTTCTGGGGCATCTAGGAGGGAATCGCCAAGATTCCCATGAGCCCACCCAGAATGAGCTTCTAAGGCTACCACGTGTCCACCGCTTGTGCCCTTCACTTCGCCTATGTGGAAGCCGCTGGAGCTCTTTTAGGGAATCTCTAGCAGCATCCGCTAGATTCCCCAGGGAAATCTTGATGTGTAGACTAGTTTCCACAACCAAACAACCCTTCACATAAAGTAGATCAAGGCCCACTTATTCATTGTGCTCACCCCTTTGACAAGCTACCACACATCATGCGCATAGAAAATTCCACTCGAAAAAAAGTTTTTTGGCTGTACTTGCCTTCAGATGTCACAGAAAGCAGCCAACACCATCGAATGAAGCTGATAGTAGCCATTGATGCAAGGCATCGACATCGGTGAGACTTAGAATTTCCTCCCATTGATAAATGACTGCTCCGTCAATAAATCCAAAACCAAAAAACATTTTTCCAACTCCACGCTCGTCGGCCCATCACTGTGACAACCCTCAAAGTCTCGGTGACCAAAGGGTCAAGCTGACCAAAAGAGAACACCATGGTAAAGTGATAGAGACATAAACTCATCAAGCCTTTAATAGAGGTCCAAGACAGTAAATTGAGGCACACTTTCCAACAATATCCCACTTGACGAAGACTTACTGGCTTCCTCCAGACTTTGAATTCATTTGCGATCATAGGCACCAAGTCCCATCGAACTAGCACACCATCTGAACTTGTCTGTTCTCACTGGCTTTTTCAATGCATCAGCAACATTCTTCAATCTATCCACCTTCTTTAAAGAAACCTTTCCATCCTCCACCATATCTCTTACGAAGTGATACTGCACATCGATATGCTTCGTCCTAGCATGGAAAATTGGATTTTTCGCCAAACAAAAGGCACTTTGACTATCGAAACAAATAGTGATCTGCCCTACATCAAAACCAATATCATAACACAAATGATTTAGCCAAACATATTCTTTGCAGGTGTGAGTAGCTGCCATGTATTCTGCCTCTGTCATGGACAAAGCAACTACAGTATGTCACTTGCTCATCCAACTGATTGCACCACCATTTAAAATGAAAGTATATCCACTGGAGGATATTCTACTGTCAATGTCCCCTGCCCAATCAGAATCCACATATCCATGAATTCTGAGAGTTTTCTGTGATGCAACCAATTTTCCATGGTAACACAGAGCATATTTTGAGGTACCTCTTAGATATCTAAACACTCTCTTTACAGCATCCCAATGCGTCCTTCCTAGATTTTCCATAAATCAGTTGATACTCCCACTGCTTGGGCAATGTTTGGCCTTGTACAAACCATCACATACATTAAAATACCAACAACACTTGCATAAGGCACTCTGGTCATGTCCTCCATCTCAGTAGTAGATTTTGGACAATCTTCAACAAAGAGCTTCATTCCCTGCATAACTCGAACAACTAGATTCTTGAAATCACTCATATCAAATCTCTCTAGAACAGTGTTGATGTACTTACTCTGGCTGACCCAAAGCTTTCTACCCTTTCTGTCCCTGGTTATCTCAATCCCCAGAATATACCTTGTTGCACCCAGATCTTTCATTTCAAACCTTGCAGACAATTGAGATTTAAGATCAAAAATCATAGACTTACTATTTCCTATGAACAACATATTACCACATATAGGGTAATAATAAGCACATGATCATTTTCAGTTTTATAATACACACAATGATCATATTTTGATCTTGCAAATCCCATAGACAACAAAAAAGTGTCAAACTTCTGGTACCACATTCTAGGAGACTGCTTCAAACCATACAAATATTTATTTAATTTGCAAACCATGCTTTCTTTACCTTTTTCAACAAAGTGCTCAGGCTGGGACATGCAAATTTCTTCTTCCATCTCTCCATGGAGAAACATTGTTTTCACATCCATCTGTTTGGTCTCTAAGTCATACATGACTGCAAGTGACAACAAAAATCTGATAGATGTCAGCTTAGCTACAAGGGAAAATATTTCTCCATAATCAATTCCCTCTACCTAGGAATACCCCTTTGTAAACAACCTCACTTTATACTTCTCAGCACTACCCTCAAGACTAGTCTTCTTCTTAAATACCCATTTACAACCAACAGAATTTCTTCCTTTAGGCAAAGGTACCAATTCCTAGGTTTCATTCTTTTCCAATGATTCCATTTCTTTATTCATGGCTTCCAACTAGGAATTTACATTGGGCATATTAATTGCATCTTTAACAATCCTAGGATCCTCAGTGCTAGTAATTAAAGCATAGGAACAGTTCGAATCCAAAATGGAGAAACCATACCTGTTAGGTTGTTATTTTTTACATGTAGACCTTCTCACTTGCTGAGTTTGTGGTTCTTCATCTTCAAAACTCTCAAAGCTACTAGATCTATCCTCAGTTTCAGGTACACCATGCAGTTCTCCCTTTTGTGGAGTTTGAGGAATCTCAACTGCATCATTCTTATTTTCTCTTTGATCTATCTCTGGCTATGGATCAGTTGTTGAAGGTTTCAGCTCATGAAATATTACACTTTTGATGTACAGAACCTTCTCAGTGATGGGGTTCCAAAGCTTGTATCCCTTCACACCAATGCCATAGCCGATGAAGATACATTTAACATCTTTGTTCTCCAACTTAGATATTTTCTCATTTGGCACATATGCATATGCCTCACAGCCAAAGACACGAACATGTCTCAGAGAGGGCTTCTTACTAGACCACGCTTCCAAAGGTGTCTTATCAACAATAGTAGAGCAAGGAGAACATTTTACCAGGTAACATGTTGTAGCCATGACCTTAGCCCAAAACTTCTGCTATAGACCATCACTACTCAACATACTCCTTTCTTTTTCCATCAGTGTCCTATTCAACCTTTTAGTAAATCCATTTTTTTTTGGAGTATAAGGTGTAGTTTGATGCCTTTTAATCCCATGGTCTTTATAGTATCTATTGAATTCTAAAGAACAAAACTCACTGCCATTATCCATCCTCAAACATTTTATTTTCCTTCCTGTTTGATTCTCTACCAAGTTTTTAAACTCTTTAAAATGACTGAACACTTCTGATTTACTTTTAAGAAATTATATAAATTCCCTTCTCAAGTATTCATGAATAAAAGAAACATAATATCTAGACTTTGATAATGAAGGAACATTAACTAGGCCAAACACATCAGAATGAACATAGTCTAGTACACCAGAAGATTTATGAGAACTCAAGGAAAAAGAAACACATTGTTGCTTTCGATAAATGCAGTGTTCGTAGGAAATCAAACTCAAGATTACAATCTACAAGCCCTTCAACAATATTTTTATTTTTCAAGGTTTTTAAAACTTTCTCACCTATGTGATCGAGTCTATGATGCCACAACATGGTATTCTCTGCTAGGAGTTTTACCTCCATCACATTTATAGCCAAAGAAGCATCTTCATCCTTCTGTATAGGAGAAAATTTTCTTGACTTTACAAAGATGTTACATTGAACAAGACATGCATCTAGCTTGTATAGAGTTCTAGTACAAACACCCTTAGCTAGTACCATAGTGCCTCTAGCCATCTTACATCCTTTACTCAAGAAAGAAACTTCTACACCAACATCATTCAGCTTGCTGACAAAAAGTAAGTTGCGAGCCAAAACTGGTATGTGAAGTACACCACCAATCCCTTTGATTCTACCATCAGGGAACTGTATCTTGACTCTTCCATGACCAATGATCTCCAATGTTGAATCACTCACCAGGTACACCTTTCCACCATCATACTTTTTTTACTTAGTGAACCACTCTCTATTAGACGTCATGTGAAAGATGTACCTAAGTTGCCAAGGCTACAATGAAGGCATCTACATCACTCTGAGAAGAGTCACAGTCTGAAGAGTTACTCTTCTTCTTCTTCTTCTCCTTACAATCCTTTTGGATATGACTAGGCTGCCCACAATTCTAGCATCTCACCTTGGGATTTTTACCAGGAGACTTTTATCTCCCTACAAATTTAGATTTGGACTTCTTGTCCTTCTTCTTGCCTTTCTCCTTTGATCTCCCTCAAATAGCAAGGGCCTCTTTGGCTATCTTAGAAGACTTCCTCTACATCTCTTTAGACAATAGTGAAGAAACCACATCTTCCATCTTGAAAGTAGTATTCATACTTCCAATAACCATCACCAAATGATCCCAAGTGTCAGGTGACAAACATAACAGGAGCATGCAACGATCCTCCTTCTTAATCTTTACACCCACAGATGCCAATTGAGAAACACTCATATTAAACGAGTTCAGATAGTCTACAACATATGCACCTTCTTCCATCTTCAAGCAGTATAAATTCTTCCTCAGGAATAACTTATTTACCAGGGACTTTCCCTGATAAATATTGCCAAACTTCTTCCATTACAAAGTTGTGGACTTCCCTCATGGACATTCAGGAGTACAAAATCGTCTAGACAAAGTCTTATCAGACCTCTCACTTTTCTATCTGTGAGGTCCCAATCTTCTTGTTTCATACTTTGTGCCATAGTTCCAGAAACTACTACCTAGAGGTCTCTATCCACTAACAGGTCTTCCACTTTGAGTTTGCACAACTCAAAGTTGTCGCCATTGAATTTCTCAATATCAACTCTTCCTGATGTACTCACCATCTTAGATAGAACCAAGTTCTAACTTTGCAAGACTCCCACTAGACCAGTATTAGCACAAAAAACTAGCCTTACTAACAAGGATAACACAAATAGCCAAGCTCTGATACCACTTGAAACGAAAAGAAAAGGTGCGGAAACGCTTTCCTAACGCTAAAACCACAGAGGAGATGTGGAAAGACCAGTTTTAAAACATTAAAACACTTAAGATGAACACATGCAGGGTAAAAAGAGAAACAAAAATAAAACGATTTCAGAGAAACACCAAATTTATGTGGGAAAACCCTTTCAGGAAAAAACCCACCACACCAAGAGAAAGACACTTTGTATTATAGTAAAAAAAAGATTACATACAGATTTACAGTCCTCACTCTCTTATAGTTAGCTCATAGCAGAACTTGATTTTCATGCACTCACTATTACAATGTTATTTCGGCATACCATGAATACAAACTCATCAACCCTTATTTTTGTATATTCTTCCTTTATTCAAGTCTCCATACAACCACCAATTAGGGTGTATTAATTTCAATTCTTCACTAACACACCAAATTGATCTCGGATCTGATCCACCTACAATCCTACATCGAGCTACCCCCACAATCAATTCATTGCAGAGAAATTACCAAATTCGGGAACCGCCAAAATCTGATCTCATAATAATTGCATGATATATCGCTTTTCACCAATCCAGCTTCCGATGATAAATGTTGTTTTGTAACAATGGTGCAAAAACAACTAATGAAAAAATGCCATGTGTCGCACTGCTATTCATTTTTTTGCTTGACCAAGAAGTGATTAGTCAACTGTCATCGGGCTCCGAAAATCCTTCACCATCGCTAACTATTTCATCACATTCTGAGCCAAAAATAATCCTCTTATTGCCAAAGCACTGACCACTAGCCCTATTGGGTCCCACAAGCCACATGTCCGCTGCTCAAGAGGTTCCAAAGCATCCAGGAGGGAATCACCAAGATTCCCATGAGCCCACCCAGAATGAGCTTCTGAGGTTGCCACATGTCCACCGCTCGCACCCTTCGCTTGGCCTACATGGAAGCTGCTGGAGCTCCTTCGGGGAATCTCTAGCTGCATCCGCTAGATTCCCCAAGGAACTCTCGAGGTGTAGACTAGTGTCCATGGTCAGAAAACCCTTCACATAAAGCATCTCAGGGCCCACCTTCTATTCATTGTACTCACCCCTTTGACAAGTTGCCATGCGTCATGCGCACAGGCAATTTCGCTTGACAAAAGGGTTTTCGATTGTACTTGCCTTCCGATGCTACAAAAAGCAACTAGCACCATCAGATGAAGCCAACAGGAGCCATTGATGCAAGGCATCAACACATTGGAAAGACTTAGCATTTCCTCTCGCCGATAAATGACTGCTCCGTCGATAAAGCCAAAACCAACAAACATTTTGCCAAATCCACGCTTGTCGGCCCATCGCTGTGACAACCCTCGGAGTCTCACCAATCAGACTAAGTCTCAGCAACCAAAGGGTCAAGCTGACCAAAAGAGAACACCGCAGTAAAGCAATAGAGACATAAACTCGTCAAGCCTTCAATAGAGGTCCAAGCAAGTAAAGTGATGCACATTTTTCAACAAGGAGTAGGGTTTTGTGGGTAGATGAGTTTGTGGATGTTTCAATCAATAAACCTATTTTTTTAGACCCCATGTGATTTTTTTAGAGCCTTGGAGTGAATATTGGTTACTATTAGAAGGTTTACCACATAGTTGCTTTGTAAAAGAGGCCTAATTAGGCTTAAGGGTAGTGTAGTAGTCCATTTTAGGAGTTGATGTTCTTAAAAATTTCTATGAAAAAAATTTATATGTTAAACAAGGGCATAAAGAGTATTGAAAATGGTACTTGGTTTTTGTATTTGCAGCCTCCTCTAAAAGATATGCTGAAAATTCACTATTTGGAGGGCTATTAGGAAATAGGAAGATTTGTGAGAAAAACACAAAATTAGGGTTTCTAAATTGAGAAGTTGGTTGAATTGTGATCAAATTGGAAACCTCCACCCCTACTTTGCATCAATTGGTGTCATAGAATAGTTTTTTATCATTTGAAGGAAAGAGGTTGAAATCTAAAGAAGGAAAAGTTGATATTTGAAGGGAACAAGATGCCTTAAAAGGGTAGTGTAGTCATTGCAAGGAAAATAAGATTGATGAAGGAGTCTTAGGAAGCTCTTATAGCTAGATTTGTAGCATTAGAAAAAAATGAAAGAAGTGGTAAGGCCACTACATATGAGAGGGACTAAGAGGAAGAGGAAGAGGGTGAGAATGAAAACCCTCAAAGAGAAGTCCATGGTGATGATGAGTTGGACCTTGATGAAAGAAGGATGGTTAAGATGTTGAAGGCTATCAAAGGAGATACCACTAAGGTGAAAATGGTATTTCCCATGTATGGTGGGAAGATGGATAGTGAAGAAGTGTTGGATTGGATTGATGCACTAGATAATTATTTTGAATACAAGGAGGTAGCAGATGAACAAAAGGTAAAGTTTGCAAAAACTAAGTTGAAAGGCCCTGCCCTAACTTGGTGGAATTATGGGCAGGATGAGAGAGTGAAAAAGAGTAAATGAAAAATCAATTCATGGGATAGGATGGTTTCCAAAGTGAAGAGTCAATTCTTGCCAGGTGACTATGAAATATAAACTTTTATAAAGCTGCAAAATCTGAAGCAAAAAGAGATGGATGTCATGGCCTACAGAAAGGAGTTTCATAAATTGAGCATTAGATCAGGTCATGTTGAGGATGAATTTGAAAATATAGCAAGGTATATAAATGGGTTAAGGTTCAATATTCAGGATGAATTGAGTCTTGACACCCCTAGAACAGTGGAAGAGTGCTTTCAATTTCCTCTTAGGGCATAAGATAAGTTGAAAAGGAAAGAAAAAAAAGGTAGAGGTAGATGAAATAACTTCAGGGGTAGAGGATCCTTTGGTGGAAGAGGAAAATCACAAAAAGTACAAGGAGATTCAAGTGGCAATGAAGATCAAGGCTCAAATTTAAGAGGTGGTTTCAAAGGTAGAAGACCTAATGGTAGAGGCAGATTTGGAGGATAAGGTAGAGGTTCAAACACATTTCTAGGGAGATGCTACCGATGCAATCAATTTGGACATCAAGCATAGAAGTGCCTAGAGAAACAACCTTCTACATCACATGGTTGTGAAAGGAGAAGACAATTGTTGCAAGAGGAAGATAATGAGAGTGTCAACTCTCCTTCTCAGCATGCTGCTCTGGAGGTTGGAGAAAATATGATGATGAGAAGAACACTACTCAAGGTTCTTGTGGTGAAAGAGCCTCCATAAATAAAGTCATTCTTTAGAACCACTTGCAAATCTCAAGGCAAGATATGTAAGGTTGTTGATGATTTCAGTTCAACTGATAATTTGGTTTGTTTGGAGATGGTTAAAAAATTAAAGATGAAAAGGATCCCACACCCCAAACCTTATAAGGTTTATTGGTTAAACAAGGGTCAACAAGTCTTGGTTAATGAACAAAAATGGGTTGAGCTTAAAATTGGGGGGTACAAAGACAATATCTTGTGAGACATCATCCTAATGGATGTATGTCATCTGCTATTAGGAAGACCCTGGTAGTATGATAGAAAGGAAAAATATCATGGGCAAAAAAATACATATGTGATTGAAAAAGATGGGGTTTCCTGTACACTCACTCCTTTGCAAGATGAAAACTTATACACACAAGTTAGGTCAAATGTCCTATTGGTTGGAAAAAAAGAATTCTTGAAAACCATGAAAGAGGAAGGTGGACAAGGGTATGCAATTGTAATCAGACCCAAATTTGTTATGATAGTAGCAAAGCTTGAAGATGTTCCCAAGGAAGTAAAATCCTTGTTGAACAAGTACCAATACATAGTTGTTGATGAGCTCCCTAGTTATTTTCCACCTATAAGGAATGTGAGCCACCACATAGACTTTATACTAGGAAAAATATTACCCAATAATGCTACATATAAATGGCTCCTCAACAAAATAAAGAGATAAGGAAACAAATTCAGGAATTGCTTGATAAGGGTCTCATAAGGGAAAGTTTATGTCCATCTGTTGTTCATACTATGTTGGAACCTAAAAAAGGTGGAGATTGGAGAATTTTCACTGATTCAAGGGAAATCAAAAAATTCACTTTAAGGTATAGGTTTCCCATACCTAGAATGGAGGATTTGATGGACTATTTAGGAGGAGCTTGTTAATTTTCAAAGACCAACCTTAAAAGTGGCTATCTTCAGATCAAAATAAGAGAAGGGGATGAATGGAAAACTGCCTTTAAAACCAATAAGGGTTTGTATGAATAGATGGTGATGCCATTTGGGATTTCAAATGCACCAAGAACTTTTATGAGACTAATGAATGAATTTTTGAAACCTTTCATAGGTAAGTTTGTAGTTGTATACTTGGATGACATTCTTGTGTTTAGAAAGACAAAAGAAGAACACTTGTAGCATTTGAACATGGTGTTGAAGAAGTTGAATGAAGAGAAGTTGAAGATCAACTTGAAAACGTGTGAATTTATGAAAGAGGAGTTGATCTACCTTGGTTTTGTGATTTCAAAAGGCACTTTGAAGATGGACCCTAGCAAGGTAGAAGCAATTTTGAACTGGCCTACTCCAAAATCAGCTAGTAAGGAAGGAAGTTTCCATGGTCTTGCTCATTTCTACAGAAAAATTGTAAAGAATTTCAGTCATATTTTTCCTCCTATCATTGATACAATTAAAGGGGATAAAAGGATGAGGTTTATGTGGTCTGATATGGCAAAAAAAAGCTTCCAAATTCTGAAAAAAAAAGATAGCTCAACAACCCATCTTAGCATTTTCTGATTTCAATAAGGTGTTCACAATAGAATGTGATGCAAGTGGGTATGCAATTGGTGCAGTCTTGAGTCAAGAGGGCAGACCTGTAGAATTTTTCAGTGAGAAAATTAATGAGGCCAAGAATTCTTCTTATTATTATTACTTAGAATTGTATGCAATGGTTCAAGCATTGAAAAAGTGGAGACACTATCTCCTTCCAATGGAATTTATTGTTTTTACTAACAATCATGCTTTAAGTTTCTTGAAAAAAAAGATAAAATGATCCACAAACATGTCAAGTGGGTGGAGTACCTACAAAGCTACACTTTCACCATAAATCACAAAAAGGGATAGTCAAACAAGGTGGAAGATGCTCTGAGCAAAAGACAAATGTTGGTGCAATAAATTCAACTCCAAAGTGTGGGTATAGATGCCTTGAAAGGTATGTATGGAGGATATGATGATTTCAAGGATGTGTATGCTATTTGTAATCAATTTGATGGTATTTTCCATGAAGAATATTTTGATTTCTTGTTACAAGAGGGATTATTGTTTAAGGGTGCTCAGTTGTGTATTCCAAAATTTTCTATGAGGACCAATTTGATTAAAGAGAAGCATTGTGGCAGCTTAGGGGGTCATTTTGGTGTAGATAAAAAATTGGAGAAGGTAAGAAATATTATCATTGGAAAAAAATGTACAAATGCAAGTCTTTACCAGCCTTTTCCAATTCCAAATCGGCCATGGGAATCAATCAACATGGATTTTGTGTTGGGTTTATCCAAAATTCAAAGAGGTTTTGATAGTGTACTTTTTGTTGTTGATAGATTTAGCAAAATGGCTCATTTCATACCATGCAAATGCATAAATGGCACTTCTTACATTGCTGGGTTGTTTTTCAAAGAGGTAGTCAGAATTCATGGATTACCATTGACAATTGTGTCTAACAAGGATAGCAGGTTTGTAGGTCACTTCTGGAGGAATCTTTGGAAGAAATTGGGAACCAACTTGGCATATATCTTTACCTATCGTCCACAAACAGATGCACAAATTGATGTTGTCAATAGGAGACTTGGTAATCTTCTTAGATGTTTGACAAAAGAGTGTTGAAAACAATGGGATTGCATTCTTCCACAAGCTAAGTTTGCATATAATGACTCTATTAATACAAGTGTTGGAAATATCCCATTTGAATATAAGTGTTTGAGCTCGAAGATTTGAGTGGTATAAAGAGATGGAGTGTTGAAAGTGTAGAGTTTGTAGTTGCAATGAAGGAAAAACATCAGCAAGTGAAAGATAATCTTCAAAAGAGTGGAAAAGTATAAGCAACATGCATATTTGAAGAGCAGAAATGTTCAATTCAAAGTAGGAGACTTGGTTCTAGCACATTTGAGGAAATAAAGGATACCAAAGGGGAATTATACAAAGTTGCAAATGAAAAATATTGGGCCATGCATGGTGGTCCAAAAATTTGGTGCAAATACCTATGAGATAGAACTCCCTCCTAGAGTGGATATCTCTCCAATATTCAATGTTGTTGACCTTTATCTTTTCAAAATATCTTTTATTGTAGGTGATAATGCAAGTACATCAGGAGTTCAAGATGAAGATTGGGTCAAGGACCTACCACCAAGTTAGCCTTTGAAGCTTGAAAGCATTTTGGACACAAAGGAAGCAAAGAGCATAAGTCACAAGGTGTATAATGAATATTTGGTGAAATGGAAAGGTCTCCATTATGAATATGAAACATGGATTAATGAGGAAGATATTAAGAAACATGGAACAATAGTTCTAGATCTGATTTGAGGTGGAACTTGAGATTCTTTTGTCCCTAGGTGTATGGTGCAGGGGCACCTAGTCAATGTTGCAAATTTTGATATAATATTGAGTTTTTGCATTGATGAGTCCAATTTTGGTGTAATAAGGTCTATTTAGATCATATCTAATGTAATAAGTCATGTGGGGTTAGGTTTATATTAATTTTTCAAGTTTTTTCAAGTTTTGTAATTTGTTGTAAAAGTTGCTTTGCAACTTTGCAATTTTGTCACATGTGGAACTTGTGGAAGTTGAACGGTCATTTGGTTTAAGAGTGGTTATTAACTATTGGTTTGGATTTGTAAAAGTTTAATTATTCCTTGAAAACTTTGAGGTAAGGTTCTGAAGACATTTTGGGTGCACAAGCAATAAGAAAACTTTATTTTTATGTGTTTTCATTGAAATCTGCCACTACAGCCAGTGGTACAGTTCTATACAAGATGAAAATGTACTAATTGTTATTGGAATTGGTGTAGGTATGAACTAAATATTTTTTGGTTTTTTTTTGAGTTGATTCCATAGAGTTTGAAGTATTTTATAGGCAATTTACTAAAAGAGGTTTCAAAACCCTAGATTGAGAGGGTTTGAACAAGAAAATGGAATAAAGGACCATTCCACTAGTGGAAATATCTAAAACTCAATGGAATGGATTTAGTTAGGATGTTTTTAATTTTTGAAGTGATTTTATATGTAGGGGATGGAGGTAGGGCCATTTTTGTGCAAGCCCTAGCCTAATATCTTGATGTATTAGGCTTGGAAATAGTGGTTAGGAGTAGGGTTTTATGGTTAGATGAGTTTGTGGATGTTTCAATTGATAGAACTTGTTGTTTCAGACCCCATGTGATATATTTAGATATTTGGAGTGAATATTGGTGACTAGGAGAAGGTTTACCATATATTTGCTTTGTAAAAGAGGCCTAATTAAGCTCAAGGGTAGCATAGCAGTCCATTTTAGGAGGTGATTTTATAAAACAAGTATACCCACAAATTTGATATGTTAAAGAAGGGAATAAAGGGTATCTAAAATGGTACTTGGTTTCTATATTTGAACTCTTCTCTAAATGATATGTTAAAAATTCACTATTTGGAGGGCTACTAGGGAATAGGAAGGATTTATGAACAAAACACCAAATTAGGGTTTCTAAATTGAGAAGTTGGTCAAATTGTGATCAAATTAGTAACCTCCACCCCTACTCTGCATCAAATATGAATTGTAAAACTAGCTATAAATGCATGTAAGCATGAGAGATAGATATTTTGTATGAGAATCATATAAAGAAAAAAATTAAAGTGATAAGAGCTAAGGGATGATGTGTATCTAACATTAGTTCAAATTATTTGATAATTTGTTTTATGTTGCTTGGAAAAGGATGATACTTGGGAAGGAATTAGGACCTTGGAAAATCACAAAAAAATTCCAAAGAGGTTAATTGGCCTAGCATCATTGAGGGTGAATTGTGACAACTCTAATCAATGGTAGATATACCTAACATGGGTTAATAAGGTAAATTTTATGCTTTAGATGTCAAGTTGCACAGTGAATTTTCTTATATGAAATATTGTTCAAAATTAAATTAAATAGTGTAGTTAAATAATTCATCTAAGGTCAGGTTGTCATTAAGGAATGCTCAAATTCTTATCTTGCATAGAGAAAATAAATAAGTATATATATGTATTGATCCACTAATCATTAAATTTGATCTTATTGAGATTTTTAATAGGTGTATTTTATGATTACTAACCAAACATGTATTTGGAAAAATACATATGAGATAAGTGCCAAGGGGTAAAAGGGAGAACCATCTAGACCTAGATTATTAAATACTCAGTGTAAAGTTTTAATTTCAGCACTATGACCTAGAATGTAATTAGGGTTTTGTGTTAATGCTTAATTATGTTATGAGGCTAATGATTGTGAGTTATGTGTAAGTATTTTTTGTGAAATTTTAGTGTGTAAAGTAAAGTGATTAAGTGCGAAAGTGGGATTAGTGTTTGAAAAGCCCTAATTGAGTCGAAAAATCTAGACTTTTCTTTAGTTTGGTCCTAAAAAGGCATTGTTTGGTCAATTTTATAGATCTTGGTGAAAAAATAGACCCCTAGGGTCTATATATATGGAAGGGGACTTAGTGGAAATATGAAATTATCTTTAGGGCATGATATGACCCTTCAAATGTCCACATAATTTAATGTGGCTAGTTTGAGTCAATGGGAATTAGAAAAGGTGACTTGTCACTCTCCCACCCCACTCCCAAAAGTTCATTAATGAACTTGGGAAGAGATTTAAGTCTTTCACATGTGTGAATCCACTTTGTAAGAGATGTTTGGTGGAGTGTACAAGTACACTCCATACCTCCCAAAGTCTCACACATGTGTGAGAACTTGTGGGAAAGTGTGTACTGAGGAGGGATTGAGAAGGTGACAAATGTCTCCTCCCCATTAAAGTAATTATAATGTTGATCTCCTTTATATTAATCATGTGAGAAAGAGTTTGGGGATTCTTCACTTCGTTATTTTTCATTTTGGTTTGAAGTTTGGAGATAGATTGTGTAGGAAAAGAGGACATTTTTAAAAATTGAATTTGGTGATTTCTACCATGTCTTGGAGTGAAGAGAAGACCCATCCTTACAACCTCATGTAGAGAGATAAGTCTTCCATTTACCTTTATTTCATGTATTATATTAAATATTGTTTATTATGTTTGGAGTATTAAAATATTTCATTTGGTGATTAGGGAATTTTGAATGTAATATAGGGTTGTGGGAATGAGTTAGTGTATTTAGTTTTTCAATATGAGTATATGATTCATCCACATAAATATCTTGGGTCTATCAGGGTTTATCCTTTCTCAGGATAATAGTTAGAGCCTTGAAATGGTTTGATGACGTCGTTTATGGAAGGGAAGAGAAAAAAATTTCATTGTTGGAATGTTAATAATTCATTTTTTCAAATTTTATTTATAACATTGCAAGTTTAAAGAATGGGTTTCATATCTTGTTCAATGAAAAGAGAAAGATAGAATAATGCAATTTAAAAAAGAACAAGATGTAATCCTTTTTTATAAAGAATTCAAATAAGATAATAATCTTTTATTCATCTCTTCATTTGGAGTAGTAAATGTATTTATTGAGATAAAAAAGTGGGTAAATGGTGAAACAACTATTGAAGTTATAATAGTTATAAGGTAGTAGAAGAAGATTTTCTTTTAAACCTTATTACAAATACTAAGGAAGTTTTGAATATTTATTCATGTGTACCCATTTAAAAGTAGAAAAGTGTAAACAAACATACAATAGTGGATAAAAGGTGTTTGTTTAAAATATATAGGTGTATGTTCATAATTTTTTTATGGCCAAATATTTTAAAATATGAGTAGTTTTTTCTAATGACTAATTATATGTGGATTTTAAATATATATGAGAGGTTTTTCTAAACTCATGCATATAAACCTAATAAATTAAGTATTCAAAATTGAGATTAGACCCTAGTCTTGGTAAGAAAATGTTTATTCAAATAATTTTTAATAGCCCTTGTAAATAAAAATAAATCAATTTATGTGATATGTTTAAAAGGAATGTATCAGAGAAATGTTTTGTTACACACCTTTAAATTTATTGTATAATTATGAAATAGAAAACATATATTTATGAAGAAGTTAATATAATATATGTGATACACATACAATATATGGATACATAATAAATGGATTTCTCAAGTGTATATGTTCCTTTTAAATATACATACATACATTACCTAAATATATATTATATATATGCATAAAAAACATAATATATTTTAAACTGTATGTATATATATATTGATAATATATTTTAGGTATTGCTTTCTTAAACATAATAGTATAATTATAACAAATATATATTTAAACATAAAATAAATTAATATGAAAATAAAAATTGAATAAATTTGTAAATATAAAGGGGCAATAGGGGTTTAGACCTTGCCACAATCCCATGAGAAGGCACACAAGAAGGATTTAATCCTTGTCATGTCCCCCTTTATGGAGGGCACAATAGTGGTTAAACCCTATCACTATCTCCTCTATGGGGGCATGATAGGGTATGGACCCTATCATGGCCCCTCAAAGGGACTCAAATATAAAAAATAGCCATCCCATAGTAAGATTAACAAAAAGTGATAGTAAATGAATACAATTTTCTCTATTTTTTATAATTATGGCTAGACAAAGCAATAGAAAAATAACAATATATTTTCACTTTTTACATTTTATATATATAGGGTGAGCAATAAAAATATTTAAGTATATTTCGATAATATTAAACCCGTTTCTTTTCTTTTATATGTATAACTTTAGACTCAAGTATACAATCAGATTTATATATATATGTAAGAATATATATACTCATTTATTTAGGGTGAGAGTATGGAAGACCACAAAATCATATAAGAAAGATTGAAAAAATAAACTTAATCCATGGTTTGCATAAGAAACAAAATGAATGATCATTTAATAACCCTAAAACACACCAAAACTGAAATTCAAACCTAAAACTTGTAGTTGATGTTGATTGTCAGTTGGCCTGAATGCTCCTACATCATGATTATATTAAAAAAATGGGATCATATAATAAAAAATTAATGCAACTAAACTAAAGAGGTCATGGGTAATTGACATGTTGTTTCTCCCTTAAATTTGAGATAGTTAAGTTTTAATTGTTAATGTTAAATAGATTAATTAAGGGTGAGGGTAAACCTAAGGATTTAATCCTAGGTGAATCAAATAGGTAATGCGATATTATATTAAATAGTATTTAACAATGGGAAATGAATAGCCTTTGAGGTTACTAATGTTAAACATAGTTTTCTCTCCAATATGGGGGTTATAAACCAAATAATTGGTAATTTTAATTTAATCAAACCTAGAAATATGACGATGTCATGTCATTCTAAGGAATGGAATAAGAAAGTATATTAATTATATAGTGATTAAATTAGATCAACTTGGTAAATACAAATACAATATTTTATGTTGGAACTAAAAGGGTTTAGCAACAATATTAAATTATACCTAGTGTATTAAATGGATAATTGTGGGAGATTGGTATGAACCCGCATAATAAATTAAATAGACTCACCTCATGGAGGTAGGATTAATCTATCAATTTTTTTTTATGAAAGTAAGAGTTAAAATATGATATCATAACTCCTCAAATAGAATTTTTGCATATTTAGAGTTTTTTTAAACTAAACAACTTGAAGGAGAACTGATTCTATTAACCTTAATCTTTGTTAGGTAGATATAGGCATTTTACCAAGCTTATTAAATATAATTGAACCTAAGGCACTTCTAAGCTAATGATTGGTTGACCTGCAGTCTAGACTTTAGTATTACAAGACTCACCCTATCCAAACCAAGACTCATGTTAACCTAGACAACCCAAAGAGAGTATATGGGAATGTGTTGCAGGTGAACCTGGTAGAGACTAGCATACAAATTTTATATAGATAAATTTTTCACCTAAGTTAAGAAATGACTTTACAAAGGTGTACAACTCATATTATAACATCAAAAAACACATTCAAATGCATAAATCAATATGGTAACCACAAAACCATTAAATTAATGTTGGCAATCCTAATCTACCAATGAAGTACAAAAAGGAAATGTAAGAATTATGAAAGCTAAATAAATATACCTTTGTATGCAATTTTTTTTAACCTCCATTGCCCTTCTCCATCTTTGTTTTGAAAGTTGGTAGTGTTGCTCTTAGAGTTTGATGTGTAGAATTGTGATAAGATTAAAATGATGAAGATGATGAGATTTCGAAGTTCATGGTTGGATTTGAAAGAGGATGAGGGTTTTATCTATAGAAGATGTAAGCTCGATCGATGGTTATAATTTGATAGAAAAATTAATGGATAAGATCGGAGGAGAGAGTGTGAAATTTGATATTTCAATTCCTAAAAGGATAATAATAAATTATTTAAACTAAAATAATGGATAATGGTGAAAATTAAGTTTCCAAATTCATGCTTAGTTAGCTGATGAGAGAAGATTGAAATGATAAATTAAGACTAAGTTAATTGATGGTGGAAGATTGAGTTGATTGGAGAGAAAATACGAGGTAAGCAATAGTTAAATAGAAGAGAAAATAGAAAGACGAATGAGATAAATATGGAAAGTCTTAATAAAAATAAATGAATAAAATTTATTTATTTTCATCCTAATATGAATAATTAATAAATTAACATATTTATTTAATTGGGGTTAGAAGAAAGGGGTTCATCATAATTAAATAAAATTTAATAGAAATATGAAAATTAGTAGAAAAATATCATTGCAAGTATAGGATGATTTTTAGTGTATACATTTTTCCCTTGTTTGAGACAATGTGATTTTTAATGTTGTTTTAAAGAAAAGTTGAGAATCATTTCCCCAATGTGCTCTGGAAACAATGGGATAATATAATGCCCGCTCGATAAATTTAGTGAACAATTTAGATGAGTGAAATTTGTTGACAAGTTGATTGAATATGTTTAGGTAGGTAGGCAGTGAAAAATTATATAAGGACTAATAGAAGAAATGTTAGTGAGAAGAAAATTTTAGTAAGAATTAAAGAGAGACCACATTTCTTTTGAGGCATTTTTTTTAAACAACTCATTGCCTTGTTTATGCTACCACATTTTCCATACATGTCTACCAAAGAAATTTATCAAACAATCCACTTCCTTGCTGCTATAGATAATAGCCTAAAACAGGTGTTTTTGAACAAACTATGGATGCTTGGAAAAACATTATCAAACCATAATAGTAAGCAATAGCATAGACAAGGAAATGAGTTGTTTGAGAAAATGCCTCAAATATATGTGGTCTCATGGCATAGATAAGGTAATAATTTGTTTGAAAAAATTCCTTAAAGAAATGTGGTTTCATGGTGATGTCCATCACCATGAGACCACATTTCTTTGAGCTATTTTTCAAACATCTCACTGCCTTTTCTATGCTACCACATTTTCCATACATGCATACATGTCTACCAAAGCATTTTATCAAACAGTTCACTTCCTTGCTACTATGGCTAAAAGCATAAAATAGGTGCTTTCGAACAAACTATAGATGCTTCGAAAAAAAATATTAAAGCATAATAGTAAGCAATGGCATAGATAGGATAGTGAGTTGTTTGAAAAAAATCCTCAAAGAATTTTGGTCTCATGGTGATGGACATCACCATGAGACCAAATTTCTTTGAGGACTTTTTTCAAATAGCTCACTACCTTGTCTATGCTACCACATTTTCCATACATCTATACCAAATCATTTTATCAAAAATTCTCTCTCTCAAAAAATAAAAAATTCATTACCTTGTCTATGCTACCACATTTTTCATACACGTCTACCAAAGTACTCAATTTTTTTTACTATCTCATACATTATAATCCATGACCTACATCACTATTCTAGTTTTCATAACTGAATAATGTTGTTTTATTTTCAAGTGATGTAGGTGGAGACACCTCCTGATTCATATGGAAATGGAGCATGGTGTGTCTTCCATAATTGATAGCTCCATACCTTTGAAGGGGGTATGAGGCAGATTAGTAAATTCCAAATTACATTCATTATTATAGTTGATTATTATTGAAAAATCAAATAATTATTGATTTGAAGTTTTATTTCTATCTAGATGGTTTCTATAGGACATTAGAATGCAAAATCTTGATCTTGTTACTATGGAAAGTGAGTGTTGCAAAGATGACTATTGTTGCACCAAAAGATCAACCTGTTAATGCCTGATACAACCATTGGATTTATACAAGATACAAGATCCACAAGAGGAAGTTAAACCATGTCATGAAGCCTAAGTACTCTACTGGCCCACACCAAGGAGACCAAGGGTGACACCTTGCAAAAATCCCCCCCAACGCAAGTGAGGGGTTTGAACCTGTGACCTTGGCTTTGATACCAATTATTGCAAAGATGGCTGCCATTGCACCAAAAGATCGACCTATTAATGCCTGATACAACCATTGGATTTATAGAAGATCCAAGATCCACAAGAGGTGATTAAACCATGTCACAAAGCCCAAGTGCCACACTGACCCATGTTGAGCAGACCAAGGGTGACACCTTGCAACAACGAGGAGAGAGATCATTAGAGGTGGTAAGTGATTATTTTGTTAAATATTTTACTTTTTATAATGAAATTTCTATATATTAATGTCTATAATTTTTATTGTAGCAACTAAGGCTCCACAATTATCTAAATAGGAGGAGAAGCCCTCAGATTTAAAGTATACCACTCTAATATGTGTCTCCATCCCCTCGAAGATCAAATTCTTCCTATGAAATATTTTCTTCACCTAAATGGGAATGAATTTTTATTGGGTTTCTTTGTTGTATTCCTATATGGCATTTTTGGATATATATTTGTATTTCATATAGTTGACATACTATGCCTTTATGGAATTCTAGTAAGCCTATATGGCTATTTTGTATATATTTTACTTATATGGATAGATATTGATGTAATATGGCTACTTTATTAATACACATCTTTTTTATTGATGGTGTCTATATTTGCATTATAAATCCATGCTTCAATGGATATTTGTAGATTGTTTACTTCAAATGTTTAAATTTTGATTGTATTACATGCACTCTTCATTTATATAATTGTAAATATATATAGTTTGAACATTATTCTCCTCTTATATTATTGAACATTAAATCAATCATATGAATATAATAATACATGATGCAATCTAACACCTAGGTCTCTCTACCACTACACATCTAAGCCTGTACTTTGTAGGATCATAGTAGCATGATAAGGAAATTCATATAATTATACAATGCACTTTGAAGTATGCAACTATAAATGAGCAAGAAATTATTACATGTGACCTCATACCTCTATAGGTTTGTCATATAATTATTGGAAGATATCTACCATTCCACATGTATGCTTCATGCTACCATTCATGCGTATGCTTCATTATTCTTGTGTATACTTCATGTTTTCACATGTATGATTCATGCTTCTTGTGTATACTTCATGTTTTCATGTGTATGCTTCATACTTCCTATGTAGACTTCATGTATTACATGTATTCACATGTATGCTTCATGCTTCATGTGTATACTTCACATATTTTTTGTATTCATGTGTATGAATCATACTTTGTGTATTACATATATCTATTTGTTTCCTTCATGATCAAATGTATCTTCAACAAGATTAATCTATGTGTATTAAAAACATTGTTGGTCAAAATTATTTCTTGGTTGATAAGCACTAACATAAAAGGGAGAGAATTTTATCATTGAGAAAGGCATCCATAACATCCTTGAAGAATACAACATTAGTTTATAACGCAAATAAATTAATTTAGGTTCTCATAAATAGTGATGATATGATTTCTAGGTTGTGACATTACAAAGGTGAAAATTTGTGACCCTTTTATAATGAAGGGAAATGACCATTCCTAGCATAGATGTTCCCAACTAGACGTGTTGGCACTAATGGTTTGGACCTATGAAAAACAAAACAAAAGGTAGCCTACCTTGCAACTTTACACTACATGCATCTCACAATTTTTGGAGCATCAAAAAAATTTCACCATGAGAAAATGCCTCAAAGATATCAAAAATTGAGAGATTTTACTGTAGAGGAGCCCTATGTGATCATGTAGCCTAAAATGGATTATTTCTAAGTGACATATTTCTGTGTAATAGCTCCTCAAAGATTGCTACTTTTTTACACTTTCGTCTCTTAAGAAAATTCACTAGTACAATGTAGCTCAGACTATTTCAACGTGTTTGGGTGTGAAACAAGACCTTGTCTAGCATAAACCCACCAATATAGATGTGTTAGAACTATCAGTTTGGTCACATGAGGAGAAAAATGAAAGTTACACCCCTTAACAACTTTACACTGCATGCATCTGACCTTTTTTCCATCAACTGAAAACTAACACCACAAGAAAATGCCTCAGAGATATCAAAAATTGAGAGAGGTTATTGTAGAGGTGCCATACATGATCTTGTAGCCTTAGAAAGAATGTTTCTTAGTGACATGATTTTTGAGTAATATCTCATCAAATATTGCTTCCTTTTAACACTTTGGACTCTTGAGGGATATTGTCAATACAATGTAGCTCAGACTATTTCAAAATTTTTGGATGAAAAATAAGACCATGCCTATCCTAAATGTACCCATACAGATGTGTTGAAGCTATCAATTTGGTTGCACGAGGATTATAATGAAGTTACACCCCTTTACAACTTTACATTGCATGCATTTGACACATTTTCCATCAATTAAAAACTAGACACCACGGGAAAACACCTTAGAGATATCAATAACTAAGAGATTTTGTTTTAGAGGGGTCATATGTGAACCCATAGCCAAAAATGGATTATTTCTAAGTGGCATAGTTTCCAAGTAATAGCTCCTCAAATATTGTTACTTTTTTCCACTTTGGTCTCTTAAGACTTCTCCAATACAATGTAGCTCAAACTATTTCGACATGTTTGATGCAAAAAAGTACCTTTCCTAGCATAAACCCACCAATCTAAATTTTTTGGAACTATCAATCTGTTCATATGAGGAGTAGAACTAAAGTTACACCTCTTTGCAACTTTACATTGCATCCATCTGACCCTTTTTCCATCAACTGAAAACTCGACACCATAGGAGAACACCTCAGAGATATCAAAAACTGAGAGAGGTTATTGTAGAGGGGCCCTACATGATCTTGTAGCCTTAGATAGAATGTTGCTAATTGACATGGTTTCTAAGTAATATCTTGTTAAATATTTCTACCTTTTTTCACTTTGGACTTTTAAGGGATATCGTTGGTACAATGTAGCTCAGACTGTTTCAACATGTTTGGGTGAAAAATAGGACTATTCCTAGCCTAAACATACCCATTTAGACATGTTGGAACTATCAATTTGGTCACACAAGAAGAAGAACAAAATTTACAGCCCTTTGCAACTTTACATTGCATGTATTTGACCCTTTTTCCATCAATTGAAAACTCGACACCATGGGAAAACACCTCAGAGATATCAAAAATTGAGAGAGGTTATTGTAGGGGATCCCTACATGATCTTGTAGCCTTAGACAAAAAATTTCTAAGTGACACGGTTTATGAGTAATAGCTCATAAAATATTGTTTCCTTTTTTCACTTTGGACTCTTAAGGGATATCATTGATACAATGTAGCTTAGAATATTTTGGCATGTTTGAATGTGTAAAAGGAAAATGCTTAGCCTAAACATACCCATTCAAAAAATTTGGAACTATTGGTTTGGTTTCACAAGGAGCAGAGTGAAAATTACACCCCTTTACAACTTTGCACTGCATGTATTTGACAATTTTTCCATCAACTCAAAAACATGACACCACAAGAAACACCTCAAAGATATCAAAAAATGAGAGATTTTATTGTAAATTTTCCCTACATGATCCCATATCCTCTAAAAAATTGTTTCTAAGTGACAGTTTTCGAGTAATAGCTCCTCAAATATTGTTTATTTTTTGAACTTCCATCTCTTAAGAGACTTCTTCGGTACAATGTAGCTCAAACTATTTTGTTGTGTTGGATGTGAAATAGGACCTTGTATAGCATAAACCCACCAATCCAAACATGTTGAAACTATCAATTTTGTCACATGAGGATCAAAACAAAAGCTACACCCCTTTGCAACTTTTCCCTACATACATCTAACCCTTTTTCGTCAACTGAAAACTCGACACCATGGGAAATTGCCTTAGAGCTATCAAAAACCGAGAGAGATTATTATAGAGGGGCCCTACATGATCCTATTGCCTCATATGGAATGTTTATAAGTGACATAGTTTCTAAGTAACAAATCATAAAATATTTCTATCTTTTTGTAGTTTAGAGTCTTAAGGGATATCGTCGATACAATGTAGCTCAAAATGTTTTGGCATGTTTGGGTGCAAAATAGAACCATTCCTAGCCTAAAAATACCCATCCAGATGCATTGGAACTATCATTTTGGTTGCATGAGGAGAAGAATCAAAGTTACACCCCTTTGCAACTTTACATTGCATGCATTTGACAATTTTTCCATCAACTGAAAACTAGACACCACAAGAAAATGCCTCAGACATATCAAAAATGAGATAGTTTATTATAGAGAGGCCCTATGTGATTCCATAGAATCAGACAAATTATTTCTATGTGACATGGTTTCTAAGTAATAGCTCCTCAAATATTTCTTCTTTTTTGCACTTTGGTCTCTTATGAGACTTCACCGATACAATGTAGCTCAGATTGTTTCGGTGTGTTTGGGTGTGAAATAGTACCTTTCCTAGCATAAGCACACCAATCTGGATGTTTTGGAACTATCGTATTGGTCATATGAGGAGAAAAATAAAATTAAACCCCTTTGCAAATTTTCACTAAATGCATCTAACCCTTTTTCCATCAACTAAAAACTCGACACCATGGGAAAACACTTCAAAGATATCAAAAATTGAGAGGGTCTCTTGTAGAGGGGCCCTACATGATCACATTGCCTTAGACAAAATGTTTCTAATTGACATAGTTTTTGAGTAACAACTCAAAAAATATTGTTTCCTTTTGCACTTTGGAATCTTAAGGGATATCACTAATATAATGTAGCTCAGATTGTTTCAGCATGTTTGGGTGTGAAATAGGACCATTCCTAGCCTAAACGTACCCATATGGGTGCATTGGAACTGTCAGCTTGGTCATATTACGAACAATGAAGAATCTACACATGTACCTTCCTCAAATTCTTAAGAGTAGGAAGAATCTCTTCATTGAATACATTATCTATCTCATTCATTTTGGGTTGCTTCTTTTTCAAGTGTTTTTAGACCAAACTAACCTCCTTTTCATTGATGATAAAATTTTATTCTTATCTTTTAATTCCTTTTCTAAGTGGTTAATTTTAGTCTTTAGTTGTTTTGCTTCAATTTCAACACTTCCAACTAATGCTTTTGCATCTACAACTTGACCATCCACACATTTTTCCTCATCTCTACTACTATTACCTTAAATACCCCCTGGTATTCCTTTTCATGATCTTCTAATTTATTTTTCATATCTTTTAATTTGAGCTTTAGATTAGTTGCTCTGCCATCAACACTTAGGACAACAACATCCATTTGTTTGATATAATTTTCAATGTCTTGAATACTTTCATGTGTCCACCGCATCGATTCTCTTTTTTTTTCACTTACATTTGATATTACTTCTTCCTTATCATCTATTCCTAATTGTATTTTCTCCATGGAAGTCTTAAGTTCAAGAATCTTTGACTTCATTTGTTCAAATCCACCTATAGCATCATCTCTCACTTTCTTTACTTGCATAAATTTCTTACCAAATACAAAACCTCTTGAGTTTTTCTACTTCTCCATTTCCATTTGCCCATTCCACATACTGCATAGGAACCTTCCTTGAAAATTCTTGAGAGAAAGAATAATCTCTTTATTCAATACATTATCTATCTCATTCACTTTTCTTTGCTCCTTTACAAACGTTTTTAGAGATAATTCCTTTTTTATTTCATACATTCTAGTACTTGCTACCTCTAGTTTTTCATTTTTCTTTTCCCATTGCACATACTACACATGCACCTTCCTCAACTTCTCTAGAGAAAATTCTTGTTTTTATTTCATGAATTCTACTACTTGTTCCAATTATGCATTGTCATTTTCCCATTGCCTAGTTATGAAGGGTGGTTATTGACATTTGGATATGGGAGGTTGTGAGGATGATATGTGTTTGTATTGATAAGAGGGAGAAATGGGTATTTTGATAACATGGATTATGATCTAGATAGACTCTTGACAGGATTGATTTTGATAAGATATGATATGGATTATGATTGGGTGATGAGATAGGATAAAAGATGATAAAGATTGGATATGATATGATAGGATATAGATTGGATAGGAACATAAGGATGACAATGGTAAGATGATAAGGGTAGGCTAATGACCAAAAGGACCAAGGTCTAAGGATGATGGTTGTGATGACTATCTTATGATAATGGATGAAAATGATAACATGAGGGAAAGATGATATATTTTGTATGAATATGATGGAAATGGTTGATGTTTCAAGTAAAATGATGGTTGAGGAAGCATCCCCCAAGTCTGATCTAGGGATGAAAAGGTCAATTTTGCAAATAGAGGTCTCCAAATGGTCAAATGGTGAAATCATAAATATGCATATAATCTTCCTAATATTCACTATATATGTGTAAAAATGTAGCAGCAAAAAGAAATACAAACATATGAGAACTTGAAATATATAAAAAAAAGGTCTATCTATCAACTATTGTGAGAATGATTATAAAATAAGATAAACCTACAAGATCTACATGAAACAAACAAATATTTAGCTAGTTAAGTAGATCTCCAAATTAAATACATGAAAACGTCAAATGAAGAAGCCATCAAACATAAAATAAACAATAAACGCATAATGGAAACTAGTTAAATTCCTCAAACCTCATCCCATTGGGGGATTGGTGTTGCATTAATGTGGAATATCATCCCTTAGCCAACCCCTTAGTTGAAAAATCTTTTAAACATATTCCATTGATGAATATTGATGAAAATGGATATGAACTAAGTTAAAATGGATGCAAATGGATAAAAGTGAGTATAAAAGTGTGCAACATAACTTTTCTAAAATGGAAGTGGATCCTTTTCTCATAGAAATGAGGAGTATTTATAGGAGAAAATGGTGAATCAATAGTCAAGATTGATTTGATCAATCAATAGATGAGAAGCAATGAGAGGTGAAGGAATGGATCAAGGATTATCATCAATGGATGAGAATGTAAGTTGACAAGGATCAAGGATTTAATCAATGGCTCTCATTGATTCAAAGAAGAAGATTTCCTAAAAATTAAGAATTTTTTAGGAGTTTGTTGCAAGATATTCTCATTCAAATGGAGGAATAGTCTAAGGGAATATTCCCTTGCAAGTGGGAGGGTGAGAAAATTATCCATTTAGATAATTAAAACAATGTTTTAATTGTGCAAGATTCACGGAAATTAGGAGTTTCATTAAATATGTAGCTTTATTTAATAAAATGGCATTTAACTAAATAATAAATATTATTTAATTAAATGAGAAGACATAGGCAATTTAACTAAATAATTTGCATTACCTAATTAAATAAGATGAAAATTAGTATGAAGGGGGATGAACTAACCTAATAAAATTGATTATCTGTTTAATAGGAGAAAGTGATGGATTTAGTTAAATAATGAAAATTATTTAATTAAATGGTCAAAAAGAGGTGATTTAGGATAAAATAGTGTTAGTAATCAAATTCAATTGTATAGTATCAGTCCAGACAATTTTAAGCATCTACAACTACAATACATTAATATCAATAATACATGACATCTACAAAATCAATGTGCATACTTACAAAATGATCCAATGAACCATCTAGGTCTGCTCTACTCTTTATTGTGTCAAGTATTTCCTCATGGTCAAAAGCATGCACCTTCCACAAGTTCTTGTTCAAATGTCTACCATGATATTGTATCAAATGAACATTGGATGCCATGACAAGCTTTGAGTAATGAAAAATATTTTGAGGTGTATAAAAGTCCTCAAAGAGCCAAACATTAAAGTTCTTATGTGGGTACCTTCTAAGCCATGTTCTAGTAACAACCATCAAGCCTGTAGGGTATTCGATGTTATCTCAATCTATAACTGGGGCCTCCAATTTATTTTTGGCCTCATCACAACACAAGTAATAATTTATTTCCTCTTTATTGTCTTCATCTGCAATAACTGCATAAACATTCCCTACATTGATATGAGCAACAAATTATATGGAACTAGTCAACGTTAGGAATTTCAAAAACTATGCAAGTAGATATATTACCTAGTTGAACCAAATCTAATATTTGATCAAAGTCAACTAATGATTCCACCTATGTCAGTTTGAGTTCCATCAAGAGCCGATACATTTCAAGTGGGCTAAGAAAACTTAACCACCATTTGTCAACCCACTCCTTTGAATCACAGTCATTCCAAGCTCCCATTATAAATGAATAAAAAAATAATGCCATCTTCCATGTATGGATACTTCATGAACCCTCATTTGAGTTTTTAAAAGAGTGTAGCTCACTTGATCTTGTCAATGTACAAAAATCCTCATATGGTGCAATGTTAGTATCATCTATCAGCCAAAAAAATATACAAATTGAAGACTTACCTTCATTACTTGAACTCATCAAATAATTAAACCACTCAACAATTGATTTTGCATCTATCAACTTTGCATTGTTTTTATACTTTAACTCTTCCCATGCTATGGATCTTTTGATACATGCTTCTGCATCATCATGCTCCCCCTTTTTGTGCTCAGCCTCACAAAATTTCCACATATTTTGAACACCTGTAATATTATGCATCCTTCTTAGCCAACAAAACATCCACGAGTTCTTGAATTGTGATGCATAGTCATCTAACCATATTATATGTTGATTGTATGATATTCCCCTTCTAGAAAAATCATTCTAGAACAACTAAAAGAAGCCTTGCATGAACTCTGTAGAATGTGTGTGATCATCACTGATGTAAAAGTGGTACTCCTTGGATGGGCGATTGGCTAGATGCCTTTCCACATATTTTCTTGTGGAAAGGTCAGCTTCTCTCAAGGTAAATTGACAATAAAACTCAACATGACACTTTGGTAATCCAAGCTGGTAGGGGGGGAGGCTTTTCATAGGAAGTCATTTTGGAAATGATGTCCGAGCAAGTTGGGTTGTTCAATGGCCAATGATATGATGTTTAATTAATGCCTCTTGTTTATTGTGTCATTTATGTTGGCATTAGCAATGGCACTATGAGGAAAATCTTTGGGTGATCAGACTAGATACAATGAGCCTCCTTGTTGGCATATCATTACTCCTCATCATGTACACTAGAAGAAGAGTGGAAAGAGAGCAGAAAAATTTAGGTGGCACTCACACTTTTGCACAACATTTTAAGTGTGGTAAGCTTTGGCATATTAAGAACCATAAATAATAGAGGGTGTCACAGTTTCACTAGAAGTTTATTTTCATTTTCTTATCTTGCACTATGTTTTTGGGCATGGCAGAAAGATCCAAGTTTATAACAAAGATATATGCAGAGCCACTGGTGATTTTGGGTCTCAACACATCTATCCATATAGATTGTAAAGTTTGGAAAACTACTTTTAGGGTGATAACCAATTATAAGTTAAGGAGGATAATGCTCAAGATTAATCATCATATAGTGGTGGCGGTCAAAATGATACTGGGTAAGGGGCATTTATCAAACTAGGAGACTTTCTGGGTTAACACCCACATTGTCTCTCAGTTCCTAGCTTCTATGCTTGATACTCACACACCAAAAAGGAAATAGTCTATAAACTATTCAAGAAAGAGCTTTTAGCAGGGCTAGACAAGATCTTGCACATGACATTACTAGGTAGTGGTTCACCGCAGCCTTGTGATCTACCACTAATAAGAGTACCTAGTGAGGTGGTCAGATTTTATCCCCTATTGTTGAAGATAAAATGAATGGCTTTTCTCAGGCATCAGAAAATTATGACATATGGGGTAAGCTTCCTCAAGAAGGTGTTTATGCTCAAGCCTATGAATAATTTTTATTGGGTCCCTTCATTTGATCAATTTGAAAAAATGAATGGTTTGTAGGTGGTGGTGAGGTAGTTTAGGGTTAGTGGTCTGTGAATATAATTAACATACTATTTGGAATCCTCTGAATTTACATATGGCTCTTGTTTGGATCTGGTTTTGATGTTTTTTGGATAGCTTAGTGATGGTTTAGAGTCACATTCTAGATGGCTTTGTGATCCTTTTTTTGGTTAGGTGTCTTGTGTTTGGGACTAGGTCGATTCCTAGAAGTTGATGGGTCTATAAATTTTGCACTGGTGATGGATATCTTTGGCTCCTGCACTGCAAACATTTATAAGTATCTTTCATAATCAATATAATTTACCTTATGTTTTAGAAAAAATTTGTACTCCCTCAATACCTTCTTGTTATCCTCTATACTATCAACTACATGAATGAATACTATGTGCACAAATATAGAAACCTTTTTGGAGTTGTAATATTGTGATTGAACCTCACACTGTGGTTGTATATTGTAGTTCTCTAAAAATTTGATGACTGAAACAATGCTACCAAGTGGAAAGGTGTCCTTTCATAACTTGAATTGAAAGTCCAAACATTGAGCTCTATGGGCATGCCTTGCATACTTATACACTATAATGTCATGAAACATAGACATAAACTAATACATTGGAATCTTTTGAATAACCAAATCACACATTTTTGCTTATTTACCATATTTGTATTGTAGTCCATTTTTTTATACTTGTTGAACTCTACTAGTTTGTTTCCAACCACATGTATGCTTTCCATATGTTCAAATACTGGCATGCATTGCAACCCACCACAATGTTGATATGTGCCATCCAGGCATAATTTCTTATACAATATCTGACCTTCATCTCTTTCACATAAAATTGTTGATATGAAGTCTCTTGAAGATGTTGGTGGGACATGTATGCCATAATCTTGCAAAACATTATTAGTATGAAAATCTAAACATATAGACCGGTAAACATCAAAATGGTTAGAAAATTCAATATGTAATCTACAAAAATAAGTAGTGCATGTGTGATTTATTTTGACATAAAAATTTGTTAGAATTTCAAAATATCTTTGACAAATTTTTATTTGAGGATACATCTCTAGAAATTTACCAAAAATTTGTGTTTTAGTCGTATCCAAAAAATGCTTTGGATGTGGTTCATGATTTCGATTACTGATTCTCCTTCTTACCAAATCCCTTTGATTCAAATATACCCTTGTATAATTCTTCCAAAAGTATTCAATTAGTCATCTCAATGATTCAACAATTGGTTTATTTTTTTGTGGTAGTCTCCCCGAGAATACCTATAATTCATTGGCATCGGTATCCTTGATTATTTGGTGCATTCCAACAGATCTTGATAAAGATTTTCCATTAATTCTCAATACCTGACTTGTCTTTCTAATGAGATGATCTTTCCTTTTTTGATTATTCACTATTATTGATCTAATGACACATCATGTGACATTACTATCTTTTATGTGGGAGGTGTCACCCACCCTCTCATATGCACTCACTAGATTCTTTACAATAGATTTTTCACTTGAAGCCTTTGATGTTATTGTGACCAATGGATCAATATGGGTTAACCACACTTGATCCATGAGGAATCAAAGTGTGATTTAGCCACTAAACCTCGGTCCCAATAAAATAATTCAATGTAAATCAAAGTGGAAGCTGTTAAAACATAACATGTTAAACTACAAAATATTTTGAAATACCTACTCTAATCCATTGAAACTTATTCTATTGGGGGTTTGGTGCCATGTTGATGTGAAACAATGATCCTTTCCCAATCTCGTGGGTAAATGAGCTCATTTTGATCAATTCTATTGAAGAGAATCAATGAAACAAATGAAATATGTGTATGAAAACATGATTTAAAGGTAAACTACCATGATGCAAGCTAATTAAACATGATTTTATAATAAATGATGAAGATATACAAATTCTAAGATAATTCTAAGTGGATTCTAAGCTAAAATATTCAAACCCTAATTTATAAACAAGCTAAGATGGATGCATGGAAGCCATTAATGGAAGCTTAAAGCTAATATGAAACTAAAAATGAACTAAAATATGCTAAAAGTGAGTAAAGAATTAGTGTGAGTGTGAGTGATTTCAATGGAATAAGTTTTCTCTGAAAGATGGATCCATTTGTCTCCAAATAGTGTTCTATTTATAGGAGAGCAAATAAAAAATGAAGGGTAGAGATTGAAAAATCTAATCAATGGTCAAGGATGGAGGAAATAGGAGGCATGGGTCATGGATTCTCATCAACAGATGAGAATGCAAGATGAGATTTAATCAAGGGTTCCCATTTGTTCCAAACAAACACACTTTTGACCTACACACACAGGTCACAAGGTAACTTTCTCAAGAGGTCACAAGTTTAGCTTGCTCAAGAAGACAAATGATAATATTATGTTTACACGTGATTGGAGGAGAGAGAATATTCTTTGCAATATTCATATGGGTGAGGGAAAAGGTTATTTAGTTAATTAAAACTAAATTTAATTGTGAAAAAGAAATAATATTCCTTTGCAAGTGGGAGGAATTGGATTAATTAGATAATTATTAATTAAACAAGGTTTAATCATGCAATTTAGGAATATTAGAAGAATAAAGTGAAATGACATTTAATTAAATAAGTTAGGTTTATTTCATTAAATAATAAGACTTAGGGAATTAAATTAAATAGTTTGATTTACTTTATTTAATAAGATGAAATGTTAGCATGAAAGGGGGTGAATTAACCCTATTTGATGAATTAGGTTAATAGACGAAAATGAGGCAGTTAATTAAATAGCTAGGCTAATTTAATTGACTAAGTGAAAAGAGGATGGGTTTCAAGAGGAAATTATGTTAGTTAGCTAATATGATCCATCGAGACATTTTTAGGTGTCTATATTTTGCCCCTCTTCCAAGCAATGTACTCGTTGCATTGGTTCAAAGATTGATGTTGATTTCGATGATGATTTTGATGTTGATGACAATGAAGAAATGTATATCGATGATCTCTTTGAGATGTTGATAGCCAAGCTAAAGTTGATTGATCCGATTGATTGATTGATAAAATTATTGAGTATTCAAAACAATGAAAGGATTGTGTTAAATAACATGAGGATTAGTAGGGAATGATATATTCTGATGATGATTTATTTGATAGATTGATCAATATTTGGTAGAAAGGCTACGAACAAAGTTTGTTAGATGATTTTATATTGATATAAAAATGGTTGGTTTCCCTGTCGAGAGATTGATCAAAGAATAATTTTTTTTGATCGGGCTTATGATAGGTGAATTTCAAACTTATACTTGAAATGCTTGATATTTTAGGTTACTTTTGAATAAAAGAACTACAAATTTTTATATTGTTGAGTTGAAGATGATATAGATACTCCACTGTGCCCCAAGGGAAGAGGGATTGTTGGTAAAGAGGATGAAAAATAGTTCTTAGAAAGCTCAAATGTTGATTTAGACAAATTTCATGATGTATAGACAGTCATCGACTATGGGTAGCCTCATGTATATTTTGATGTAGATCACATAGATCTGATGCTTCGATAGAAATGTTAGTAAATATAGAAGAATAAGATGGATGAATTTGACCATTGATTTTGAGATTGATTCAGAAGTCCATCAATTCTATGATCCACTAAGACTTTATTATATATGTTGATGAGAAATGCATGATGATGATGATTTACTCAAATCTTGGGATTGGGATTTTCCATCATTCCTTATTGTTTGATATAACACATAGACATGATGCATCAAGGTATTGATAACCAAGATTACATTGTATCTAGTGTAATGGAATTTGATTCTACAAATAGATAGGATAGTTCTTGTTCACACCTTGACATACAGAAACCTTGTCAGAATGTAAGTTAGAAGCTTAGAATATATTGGACCAAAGAATACACAATAGTCAACAATGTACTCCAACTAACTTCCCTACACACAACTAAGCAAGTATGCGCCAAGATTATTTTACAAGAATACCAAAAATCACAGCAAATGAAAGATAATGATCAATGCCCCATTCCTTCTCTCCAAATCATTTTGATAGACATCATCGAGAGGTCCTCAGAAGGGGTCATTAAGATAAATCATAAGAAAATATCAAAGATAAACAGTCAATTTTATCTATATATCTTGCCCATTTAAATATAGCTAAGTTGATTTCTGATACTGAAGTTCATTGTAGGAAGGATACATCCTAGGACATGTTGACTAGAGGGTTGTTTGATGTTGGGATGATGATGAGATTTATGATAAGTTGTTGATACAAACTTCACTGGCGTATTTACCTATGATTTAGACTTGAGATTTTAACAT
This sequence comes from Sequoiadendron giganteum, assembly GCA_007115665.2. Lineage (NCBI taxonomy): Eukaryota > Viridiplantae > Streptophyta > Pinopsida > Cupressales > Cupressaceae > Sequoiadendron > Sequoiadendron giganteum. The sequence continues at coordinate 134,307,455 of CM021105.1, read as the reverse complement.
TTAGGTTCTCACTTTACGACTTATTATACTTTCTCTCTATTTTGTTTACCAAAGGTTGAAGGTGACACTTGATTTATTATGGGTGAAGGTTTATTGCGGGTGAAAGTGACATGGAATGGATGGTTTTGGACTTTTGGAATATTTCAATGTTTTTGGTATTTTGAAAATGTTTTGAGGCTATTTTTGGCCTTTTTAAAATTTTACGTGTATGTTTAGGTTTTTTATTATTTGAAGTTGTTTAGGGTTTTTTGAATGTTTCCCAATGTTTTTTGTGTTAATTTTTGAATTCTTTTTCTTTTCCAATATTTGGATGTTTTTAGGAGTTTTGGAATATTTGAATGTTTAGGGATTTTCAAGTTTCAACCAAGAACCTAACCTAAAAGACCTATCCTAGGGGCCTCGAGGGCTAATCAAAGATTAGCCTTGCCTACATTATACACACAGAGACCATGTAGTTTGACTGACTCAACTTATTAAAGAATGAGATATTAGCAGACAAAGTGATGTCAATTTATTATGATAGACTCCTAAAGACCGATCTAGGGTGTCTCGAGGGCTGATCAAAGATAAGCCTTGCCTATGTTCAAGCTCAAAGACAATGTAGTTCCATAAGGGTACTATTTTTTTTATTTTTGATGTTCGACCTTTTTAGGATTTTTTATGTTTTCTAGATGTTTTGGATTTTTCCTTTACAACTTTTTGAATGTTTTTAGGTTTTAGCTTTACAGGATTTTGATGTTTTTGGATTTTTTGATGAACATTTTATGAATTTTTTTGAATTTTTTGATGATATTTTGAGGTAAACAATACCTAGATCATGATGTCATTTTCACGTTATGAGGCATAAGACCTAGATCAAGAGTTATTTGAAAATAGGTGTGCAAGAACCTGCCCCCAGTGTCTAGCAATGTTTTATAGATTAATGGAAAAACCAAGATAGGTAATGTATATCTGAAGTGTTTGACAGAGTTCTATCATGCTAGATATGGGCTATGGGACTTCATGAGATAAAGTGGTAAAGAGCCTATCAAAATTTTCCATAAGTAGAGTTGAAGTATACGCCGAATCTTTGTCAAGATCAAGATAAAGTGGAATATTTGGATAAAGATGGATTGGATGGATGGAGGGAACATTGGATTTATCATGAGAAGGATGAGATGCTTTTGTCTAAGAAGGGTCATATAGACACTTGATTATACTCATGATGCCTATTTTCTAGGTTTTCATCATAGTACTTGCCCAAAGTGCCATTGTAGTGGTTTTCACTGGAGGACAATTTTTATCTTTACTATTTTCAATCCTTTTTCTTATTTTTTTGGATTTTTATCATTTTTTTTTTTTATTATTATTTTATGAAAATTTCTGAAAATGTTAGCCTCATGTTGAACCACCTGGTGGTACTGATGTGGAGGCCATTGTCATAACATGCCAATGATATCTTTCTTGAATAATTTTCTTTGCTAAGATACAAGCACTTGAATGCAACCTTGAAGAACTCTAACCTGCCTTGTGGATACTAGAATTAACCTTGTCTATGTGCGCACATTGCAATATGGTACCTTTAGAATCCTTATGATGAAGGGTAGCTTCCAACACACGGTCAATGTGAGAATTGGATATTATGAATGGAGTGTATGGTGATATCTATGAAGGAGTATGAAATGGATTGGTTGATAGTTTAGAACCTTTGACTCTCCAAACTTTGGAAGATGAGCAATGATGGGTGGGAACACAGGTTTTCATGGAATTGGGACCAACCACTAGATATACTTTGTTACTTGCTTGAGAATCTTGATTTTGTATTTGAGGACTCTTTTGATGGATACATTTACCTTTTTGATTTTTTCGCATAGTTTCTTTGACTAATTGAGTTTTAGAGGGATGATTTTATTTATTTTCCTTTAGTATCCATTTGTATTTTCTTTGTCCCTTTTGTGTTACTGCTTCATTTTCTTTGATGATCTTCACCTTGCTTTGATAAGAATTCTTCTTTTTACGTTGGTCCCAATTTGTGTACGAGGTGATGGGTGAATTCCAAATCATGATACAACTAGTTGTAGCATTGATAGTATTTTCATCATAAGGATCCTTCATTCCCCATATGTTGATGTTTTTTGTATACAAGATTGCCATCAACGTCATGAAGGTATTATCAATACCTAATCCTTTTCCTTGATAATGTATCCTCTAATCCATAGCCACTAAATATGACTTATCATAAACACATGATACTATTATGGGTTTCTATTGTTTAGGAATATGATTTTTTTGCTCTGGTTCTATGACATCCTTTTTTGTCGATACTGCTTCAAAAGATGTTGGTGTTGATTCAAAAGATGTCAATGATGCAAAATCTTGTTTAGGAATATGAATTGTTTTCTCTTATTTTGTTGATGTTGTTTCAAAAGATGTTGGTGCTGATTCAAAAGATGTTGATGATGCACAATCACTATAAGAATCAAGAATCTCAATCATTGTTTTCTCTTGTGTACGAATATCAAGAATGGGAGACTCTTATTTTGGATGAAGAATGTCTATATGTTTGTTAGAAAGAAACATCTTAGGGGTGATATCGGGGACATATTTGGAGTTTTAAATGGTTTTGAAGATGTCCCTTAGCTCTTGGTGAAAATCCTCTTTACATGATCCTTAGGTGGATGATATATCATTAGTAAAATACTCTTCACAACATTTTGTGGGTATGGGTGCAATAAGGGATATTTTCGGCTTGTTTGGAACTTCTTCAATATGCCCAATCATTGAGTCATATCTAGGAGAGATATCACAATCTAATATCCACTTGATGTCATTACGGTATAAAATAGTGCTAAACACTATTGATGGGTTTGGCCTTTGCTGTAAAATAGTATCTTTATATGTGTCTGATTCCTCATGTTGTGATGAATAAATATGTCCCATTGTGGTATCATGAGTTTTGTTTACATTTTTTGAGGTCGATGCATTTTCTGAATCTTTTGCTTTGGTATGATCAGGCATAGGGCTTGTGTAAATTTTAATATTTTCATCCCCAGTTTTATGATCGGCATGAATGTCTCCTTGTTCAATAAGATCTTTTATTATATGTTTGAATCTAAAAAAAATTTGTTTGTTATGATCTTTATATCGATGAAATTCACAAATATGATCATCTCTATAGCTACGAGGTTTGACTTGTGGCTCTTGATAGTTTAAAAAATCTAGGAGTGTGATAAGATTATATTGTATCAACCTCTTCAACACATCCTCCATAGGTTCCCCAAAGGAAGTGAATTATCATTTAGGAGCATTGTTTGTTCTTTGTTGTCCATGTTGAGTGTTTGTACCATTGATCATTATTTTATTGTTTGACAATGATGTGTATGGTTGTTGTGTAGTCATGGTTTGAGTTTTTTCTTGTCTAGGAGCAATTAAGACCACCTTTGCATCAACAACACCATCACTAGTAATATTTTTTTTCTTTTCCCAATAGCAGGGCTTGTCATTAAAAATAGTGGATGGGTGGTTGACTTTATACACTTTTGTGTTTCCCTGTGAGATTAGGGCTCTCTCTATGTTAAGGGCTCTAGGGACAAGCTCGTCGTAAGTGGTAATGCTTTGCATTTTTAAGTTGAAAGATAGATCTAGATCTAGATTTTCTATGTCTATTCCCACTTGTTTCTCATTGAGAATGGGCCACTTTCTCTTAATAGCTCTTTTTTTCCACTGTTGCAAGAAATTGGTGAAGGATTCTCCTTTGTTCTACTTGAGATTATACAACTCTTCTAAGCTTACGTCCATGTCAAGATTGAAGGAGAAGTGATCTATGAAATTTTCAATGATTTCTTGGAAACTTTTGATACCTGGAGGTAACTGTGAAAACCAATCCATGGTAGGACATGTGAAACTTCATGGGAAGAGGCGCATTAAGTAGGAATCATTATAGGCCACCTCCATGCACATGACATTGAACTACTTGACATGGTCCACAAGATTTCCTCTCCCTTTGTATTTATCAAATTTGGGGATTTAAAAGTTGGGAGGAAATGGTATCATTGTGATGTTTTGGTCAAATGGATAAGGATATAAATTTTGTGTATGGGACTTCTTTGTCTTTCCCATTCAAAGGTCTTGAATTTCTTGAGATAGTGCCTTAAATTGTGATGCTAGATCATTTGTTGGGTTTGGTGGAGGAACATATGTTGGGATAAAAGATGGGTTTTATGTGGTATTTTGATATGATGAGGTGTTGTATGGGATGTATGGTGGTGTAAGATATTGTAAAGCTGATTGTGGTGGAGGCATATATGTTCCCAATGTGTTTCTAGGTTGACAATTTTTTGTTGAGGGTTATAGTATAAACCCTCTTATTGTTGTTGTGTGAGCATTTGTTGTTGTTGGGAATATTGTTGAGAAAGAAATGCTTGTTGTTGTTGATTTTTATATTGCGTGGCTAAGGTGGCTTATTGGGATTGTTGTTGTTTTTAAGCTACTAAGGTGGATTTTTGTTGGTGTTGTGCTACTAAGGCTACTTTCTATTATTGTTGTTATTGTATGGCTTGTTTATAAGCCTATTGTTGTTGTTCTACTAGGGCTAATTGATGGGCTTGATGTTGGTGTTGTGATATTAAGGATGCTTTTTGGGCTTGATGTTGTTTTTGTGCTACTAAGGTTGCATTTTTTAGTTGTTGTTGTTGTTGTTGTTGTTCTGCTAAGACTGCTTGTTGTTGTTGTTGTAGGACTACTTATTGGTAAGCCTATTATGCTTGTTGTAAAGCTAAGGCATGTACTTGCAATATAGGATCAATCATTGGATGGTACATCTGTGATAGGTTTTCGGTTTTTATGTTTTGTCCAGGTTATAGATTGTTGATGAGAGGTTGGGGGTTCACTTGGTTCAACATTCCTTGCAAGATGGTGGATTGAAATAGAGGAATGTAAGTTTGATGTCTCATTTTATTTTTCATGGTGAGAGGGACCATGGGGAAAGATGATGATGCCATTAGATATTGTGATGGTAATGACATATTAAGAACTTGAGTCCATTGATTAAAAAGGTTATTTTGACCATTGTCTTGAGGATTTCCTTGTATTTGAGGTGGGATCAAGGTATTACCTTGGTTGATGGGATTTGTAATCAAGGTGTTTTTTTAATTTGGGTTGATGATATATGGGTTTTATGTGGATGGTGGATTGAGTTGAGTATCTTGGGTAACCACTTGTTTTGATGTGTTAATGGGGTTATTGGAACCACTTTCCAAGGGTTGAATTTTTGTGAGAGTGTTAACTTGCCCTTGTTGTCCCACTTGAGGCACTTGGTTCACATTACCTTGCATAACATTATGCATACTTGGGGTATTTGTGATGATGGATGAAGATGGTTGTGCTAAAAATTTCAATATGTTTGTGGCGTTATAGAATTTAAGTGGTTTTACAAAGGTTGGTATCCAACTTCTATCTTGGGGAAGGTTGGTGGTTAATGGAATGGTCATTTTCTGAATACCCAAAATTGTGTTTGGTCCTATACATTATGTTAGACCAAGGTTGGTTCCTAGACGAGTTGTAAGACTAGATGTTAAGGGTTGAATTGGAACAAGGGATGGATTTGTTTGAATAATAGATGAATTCAAGCCTTATGTCAATGATTGTGCAACAAAAGATGGGGAAATCAGAGCCGCATTTTCTAAGGCTTGGTGTTCCATGATTTCTTCTCTAGTAAGTCCAAATAGGTTGTTCATGATGTCTTCTATCTCATATTGTCCTAATGGAGATGAGGGTTGTTTTGATGGGGTAACATTACTTCTCAAATCAAATTATTGAGGATTTTGATCACTGATGGTAGATGCGACTTTGGTTTTCTCTATGATTCTCTTGTGTTGTGGTTTTCTTGTAACCATAGATTGTGGGTCAATGATGGGAGAGGTGTTTTGAGATTTGTAATGTTTGAACTCTCTAGTTGACTCAAATCTAGGTAGAAGGGATGCTCTAAGTCTTTTTGGAGCAATGATGATAATGGGATATGAAAAGGTGGATGATGTGAAAAGTGATCTTTGCAAACGTTTTGGGACAACTCTTTTGCCTTGAGTTTGATGTTTGGATGTTGGGATAAAGGATGTTTATGAACTTGGAAATATTTAGGGCATACTCATGACCTTCAAGATAAACTAGTTAAAATATGATAACTAACTTATTCCAATGCATGGAAAAGGATACATTTCACATACAATGTAGAAAAGTTAGGGTTTTGGTTTTGATTGATGTTCAAGTCAAACAGTGTTTGGTTTATTCGATATTTTTTTTCCAAAGTTTGGTGAGGTGAAGGACAAAATTTGATAGAGGGGTGAGTGAAAATTTTGACCTAATTTGGACCTAGCGTGAACCTTTGTTTTCCAAAACCGAGGTAGTGAGAAACATGCTATACCTCTAAAGTGATGAAACCCCAAGAACTCAATGATTTTGGTAAAATATGACTCAAATGATTTTAGAAATAGGAACCAATGCTTTTGATAATAAAACTCAATGATTTTGCAATGTTTTTCTTGTCTCAATTTTCTTGTTTTGGGGAGTAAAATTTTGAACATGCATCAGTGAGGGGTGTTCATTTTATTTAATCTTGGATTAATGAGATTATTTTTACCACATACACTTGGCTTGATTATTTTTTCAAACTAAATGTTTATGTCAAAAACATCACAATTTTCACAATGTCCATTTCGTAAAAATCATGAGGTTAAAGCCATAATTACCTATGTTGTCTTTGGAAAATATGGATTGAGATATAATTCCATACATTAAGAAATCTCTAAGGATAAAATCCTTAGGACAAGCAGTAATATCAAGGGTAATTCAAGAGGTATCCATATTTAAGACAAAGTGTTTGAAATTTTGAGGAAGATAGTGAATGTTTGTTTTTGTATCATTTTTGAACCAAGAAATGTATCAAACTAACTCACAATAATTTACAGTCCAAGGTTAAAAATGGCCATACTTGTTGAGTCCCCACTTGGATTTCTCCAAACACTAAACAATGTGAATAGTTAGAGATTTGGCGACACTGGCTCCCCTCCACAACACACACTTCTCAGGACCACCAAATCTCAAAATCCTTAAAATCCGAAGATCAAAAGGATTTTTTTCTATTTTTACAACTGAATAACAAGAATGTGGGGCAGCTTCAAAATGACTGTTCTTGCACCAAAAAGTATTAAGGATTTTGGATTCTAAACAATGGCTCATAATAAGGGATTTTGGTTCAAGAAATACTATGATTAACTCCCTCAAGAGGTCTCTCAACCCTTAAAACAAGGGTTTTTCACATCATAAACATACTAAGGGAGAGCTATCATGTACTACCTCCCATTGATCATAATTTTCATTGCAACCACATATTTATATAGTGATTCAAAAGAGGCTTTAGCTCGTTACCGCTTGGGTCATTCCCTCCTTTCAAAGCGGGGAGGAAGGCCCTTCTAAAGATAAAAATTAGAAAGGAAGTAAATTTGTAGTGTGATCATCCAAGTTCACATGAAACAAGGAGAGAACACACACTAAGCCTTCTCCCTACACTCGCAAGAGGTTCATTTTCAATCTGAAATGTGATTTTAAAAGTGTTAAGGAATGTTTCTATTTCTCAAGATTGTCAAGTGGCATGAGAGAATTGTATGCACATCCAATAAAAATATTGTAAATCAAATCACAACAAAAAATTGTAAATTTTAAACCCTAAAGCTAAGATGTCTTCATTTTATGCACTAAACAAAATGTTTAAGTTGTCTTGTTTAATTTTAAAGCCCAAAAGACAATGATGAGATGAGGGTTCAATTTAAGTCCTGTTTGAGCATTCATTTTAAACCCAATTAGAATTTAGATGTTGTAATATTGTAATTTTTAACACCTAATGGAAATTTAGTGGTCCTAAAACATAAAAGAAAGCAACATATGATGGGTTATTGGTATGTGCAGGATCATCATGGAAAAAATGGGCCCTTAAGTGGCAATGAAAATTCAGAAAATCAGAGTTGGGCAACTTGATGTAAAAATTTGAATAAGTTATCTATATTATTTCAAAAATATGTAAGAATAGAATCTATAGAAAATTGAATGTAGTTTCTAAACTACTAGGTTTACTTTTTTTTTTAAATCTATTTGGTGAAAATTTGAAATTTCAATGTAGTAGTACTCAAATTTCAAGGAAAAATAAGAAGCAGGTGTTTGTTTGACCACCCTAAATACAATAAAATGATAATAATTTTTTATAATATTTTAGATATAAGTAGAGGACTCATGTCCTAATGTGATGCATATTTTTTTGTAATTTGTTTCCAAGTAAATAATTAATTATGAATTTTTTATTATGACTTTTTAAAAATATAAAAACTCGTATGTCTAACCACCTTAACTTGGTCAAAACTTCATGAAATTCAATTTTGTTTTAATCCTATAGTATGTAAAGCATAGAATGTGACACATGTTTTGGATTCAAAAAATGTGATACCATTTGAAAGCTATAGATATTTTTCAATCAGCCTATCAATCAAGACTTTAGTCATAACTCAAATAGAAAATGAATAATAATTATTTATTAAATTCAAAGTAAAGAATAATTTATATTGGTGGAAAGTTGAGAATCTCCTTTAAAATCCCTTTTCTTTTCATCAATTTTGGGTTGTCAGCCACATGGGGCATCATATCACTTACATATCGCCACTTTTTGGCCCATCATGATCCTACACATACCCTTATAATTTCCCCAAAAGTGTTGAAAAAGTTATTACAATTATAAGATTTAAAGAAAATATTTTTTTTCTTCAAGTTCTCCATGCTCCTCTTCAAATGTACAATCCATGTGTTAGCATCCTATAATAATCTTAATAACTAATTCTTTACAGCCGTGATTCAGAGATTGGACATCTGATCTGAATAGCCATTTAAACCATCATGAAGGTACATTTAAATTTTCAACCTAGGGATGTGAACTTGTAATGGGTTAGCACAGTATGTGCACTAGGAACTTCAAAGTAGTCATCTTCATTCTACAACTAAGAAAGATTCAATACTGAAAGTAAATTGCATGGAAAGGAACAAAGTAAATGTTGAACAACACTCAAAAATTAAACTAATTTGAACATGCATGATAGGAATGGGAAGTTGAAAAACAAACAAGGAACTACTCTATCTACTTTAGCTATATTAATAGTCACAAAATGGAATTCTAGTGGCTGTAGGAATAGTGAGTACCAGATTCTAAAGTAAGTACTAAACAAAAACTAATAACTAATCTAACTAAACTAAGGGATGAATTACTCATGAAGTGGGCCCCCTTGGATTAGTATCCTCTAAAACTAATGTAAACTCAAATGCTCAATTTATAACTTCATCTTATTCATTTGGTAATCTAATTACAAAAGAGTAGCATGTCTAGAAATGCTTAGTATACGATCAGATACAACATCAATAATTAGAAACTCGGTAACCTTCCAAGCTCCCAAAGAAGGAGAATCTAAACCTTATTTATCCTACCCACTAAATAGGGAAGTCAACTCCCACTAACTGGGAGGATTCCATTTAGCGAAAGCTTAGAAAATAATGGAAGGGCGGCTACACTTGCAGGGAATCCAGTCAGACATGCAAGTCCAAACATAGACTCAACACTATAGTAACGTCCATAACTGATCAACATCATGTGAGACCAATATAAGGTAGTTACATGTGGCTGACATGGGGAATCTCCACCGTCATCCTTTAGTTGACCTTCTAATCCCTCCTCTGCATTGACTAGCTAATGGCTGCATTCCTCAAATTAGTATCCTCAAGTATGTCTGCATGACAATGCTAGTACGCATAATAATTGCACATTTATAACCACCTTAAAGAAAATTCATCAACCACATGCAAAATTAATATAGATATTCCACATAATAAGCTAATATTAAAATTAGAAAAAATGGAATTGAACCCAATGTCTATGGTTTGAGGGAAACTATATAGAAATATCAACATTTAATATAAAATTTCATGTCAACTTAAACAAATAAACTTTAGATTCTACCAAAATTTGGACCAAAAACTAGGGTCATCACTCCTTCCAACTTAATGCCTTGCTAGTCCTCCAGCAAGGGAAGAACTATTTTTCTGCCTGGTCAAAGCTCTGAAATTTGCAACTAATAGCTGGACAATATCAATGTCTATTGAGTGTGAGTCAGGGTCCCAGTAGAATCCTCCCATTCTTTCAAGTCTTTTCCATCTTTGCCTTTCTTCAATAATTTCATAATGGTAGAATCTTAAATTTGAAATAGGCCACAAAAGGATAGGTGGCTGAAAAGTCAAGGGAAGCCACTATCAGCCCTTTTCTCTCCCAAGCTGAATTTACCTTTCAATCCTCTTTATTTTTGCATGATAGTTTTGGATGGAATGAGTTTCAACTTGTTTCAGCTCATCAGTAAAAGTGTTCCATCTTTGTGATAGATATCCTTTCATGGTGTCCTCTTTTGTTGCTATCTTTACCTCATATTAACTATAAACTACCTCAATCCAAGGCATAATTATGTTACCATAACTAGGCCTAAAAAGTATTATGTTCCAATATTTGTAAATATCCTTGGGTTTTCTTGATTCTTCTCCAATGGCCAAAGGGATATTGGATTCCATCTTCCTATAAGCATTATATTTCTCTCCCCAGCTAATCTCATTTTGCACCCAAGACATGAATGCTCTTAGTTGGATATCTCCAACATACAGCAATGGGTTCCATTCTTGGTCTTGAGTTACAAAAAAATTAAGTAAATAAGACTCACATAACATATTCTTCATTTTAGGGGAGGAAATCTTATAAGCATTGAAAAAGTAAGTGGGGGTATCAATTGAGGGATTCAAACCTAAGATGTGTCTTGATAGCTGAAAAGAGAGATATTTTTCCTTCAGGTATAGAGCATAAACTCTTGGAGGTGTTGTGCATTCTAAAATATGTGGCACCAAGGTTGCAATGTTTCCCACCCTCTCTTTTAGAGAGGTAATCTCCTCATTCTTTTTTTCAATAATTTCATCCCTCTCTTGAATTTCCATTTTCAATCTTCACTTCTCATTTTTCCATTCTTCCTCTCACCTTTGTATCTCTTTCCATAAATTTAAAATTGTTGTATGCACTAAAAAATCGGAAGGATTGTGAATTCCTACCAAGGTTTTTGTTGATGGTTGCACCCCATATAGCACTATTTGCATAGATTCGGGTTGTCTTACTAGCTCAGGCTATGGAGGTACAATTTATTCTCCCACTTCTTGTTGCATGGCCTCTTGTTCTGGTTCCTATAGTTTCCATAGGAACTCCTGATCTGATTCTTGGTCTTGTTGCAGGAACTCCAGATTATCCTCATGCTCTCAAATTTCAACTTCCTCTACAATGGCAAAAAGATCCACTAGAGTCATTTTTGCTGCCTCTTTGAATACATCCTTTTCTTTGAGATTTTCCTACCCCGCTGGGGCTTCTATGCTCTCATGTGATGTCCTTCCATGTTTAGGGTTTTTCTGTGAAGGAATATCAACCAATGGTTTTGATTTCTTAAGAGGGCTCTAACATTTTCCTTTGGTTGTAGGATGAATAGTGTTAGCCTTTCTCTTCTTAGGACTCATCACCTCTCTTTCCATAGGTTGTGTTTTGGATTTTCCTTTTCCTTCCTCTTTCTTCTTTTGTGCCCTAGTTCTTACTAGGGTTTCAAGTGGAGCATCATCATCAGATTCCAATGAAGAACTTTATTTTTTAAAGTGCCTTTTTTCAGAGGAACTAATGTCTATGGCCCCTTTTTCTGTAGGAGAATTCATAATAGAGCCAACACCAGAGGTTGAAGCACCAAGGGTGGCTTAAGCCATGCTTAATCTCCTGCTAGACCTATGTGTCTGAGGTAAAGTCCTAGATTGCAGCTGCCCAAGTCTAAATTGATTAACATATACAAATTCCTCCTAGGTCATCTCGGGTGCTACATCATGCAAATATTTTTTAACCAACAATTTAATGAGGCAATGATGTGAGATAGAGTTGTCCCTACCTTTTTTTGTTTCAACCACCATGATGGAGAGAAGTTTGCATAAGACATTAGGCACATTCATCTTTCTTCCATGCCTCATGTGACTCAAAATTTTGAAATGCACTGAATGTAAGTTTGACAACCGACCTTCACAAGTGAGGTACTTGATAATGTAGACAGTTTCATGCTTCCATGGCTTGAGCAAAGAGGTTATTTTGGCACCTTGCTTGTCTATGTTGATTGGAGGGTCACCATGTATTGTGAATATGGCCCTTGCTAACCTGGCATCTCTAGAAATAGGGTAATGTTCACCATCAACAGGTAACCCTATAATTTTTTTCCACAACCTCTAGTCCTTTTACTATAGATTTTCCCTTTGAATTTTTTTGAGAAAAATCAAGTGTAATTCCTTCATTAAAACCGTCCAGCTTTAGGAAATAGTCCAACCAACCACAATTTATCAATTCAGGTAGGCACTATGCATCCTGCAATAAGGTATCATGAGTTGAACGCTCATTTTGAATTAGTTTGCCTCCCATTTTTTGCAATTACTAACACTCTACAAAATTCTTTTCCTGTAATTCCTATTTGAAAACAAATTCCTTTATGCAGCACTTGGTAGGCGATATTTTCCTGCACCAATGTCGATTGAATTTTCCTTCTCAATTCTTTTAACTTTTGCAATTCGAGATTATGATTGGGTTAATAATGGAAAAGATGAGGTAATAAAAGGAGTTATGATGAAAAGGAATGGCGGTGACAATTTAGTGTCACATCATAGATATGATTCGTCCCTCATTTCAAATTTTAAATTGGCTTAGCTAGATTTGTTGATGTAGAAAAGTCATGGACTGACATGTGGGCAATGTACCTGCATCTTTCCTTTCCCCCCCCCAACCTAAATTTGAACACGTGTCCACACATGTGAGATGGCAGTAGTGATTTGATAGGGGGTATGAAAATTATGTGAACATCCATACTAATCATACAACGATTAAATGAATGCACTAAAAAGATAATTAAGAGAGTAATTAATGTGCACATACCTGAATTTGTAGAGGATACATTGCAAAGATTGTGGAGAAAGTATCATTCACCTTTTTAGGAAATAAATTGAGCAATCAATAATGATGAAATGGAATGATGTGAGGTGGAATGAAGTGGTGGAAGAGAGAGAAAGGTGGTATGGATGGGAGGATGAGCGGATGGGTGAAGAAATGGAATTCTACAAAAGTAGAAGTCTTTATTATGAAAAGTGTGTACCTTAATTAGTTTGAAGGAGGGACGCTAGGTCCACCGCCTTCGGCTATAGGAAGCTTAGGTGTTGTAGGTTGGTTGAATTGATGTAGAACTCTTCTTTGGAAGCTAGCTTATGATACAATCTAAGATGATGACCATTGACTAGTAATTTGAATTTGACAAGATCAATGGCAGTGAGTTGAAAAACTCCATTCGGAAAGACCTCAGTAGCTTCATATGGTCCTAGCCACCTTGTCTAAAATTTTCCTACATTTTCCTGATATCATGAGTCATAAAGCAATGCCCAGTCACCTAGCTGAAATTTCTTCTCTTTGATAAATTTGTCATGTCATTTGATTCTTTGATTCTGCACAGCTTCAATGTGGTGCAAAGTTGTCTTCCTCATCTCATCTAAAGCACTCAGCTGCATGATTCTTTTTTTTTGTGCCTCTAAAATATTCATCCCTAAGTCTACTATATTTCTAAGAGTTTTATGTTTGAATTCAATAGGCATCATAGTTGTCTTCCCATACAGTAGCTCAAATGGAATGAAGCCTGTAGTAGTTTTCCAGGCGGTTCTATAGGCCCAAATTGCATCTGATAATCCATTTACTCAATATTTTCTATGAATAGCCACCGTTTTGGTTAGAATGGCTTTAATTTCTTTGTTGGTCACCTCAACTTGTCCATTGTCGTAAGGATGATAAGGAGTATATTTTTTGTTCCTTATGTTATATTCATTGACTAGTGATGTAACAATTGTTGAGGTAAACTATGCTCCTTGATTAGTTACTATTTCTCTTGGCATTCCATATCATGTGAAAATTTATTCATAAAGAAATTATACAACTTTGTTGTCTCTTGCATGCTTCATGGCCTTGACTTCTACCCATTTAGTTACATAATCAGTGAATACCAAGATATAAGACTTACCATTTAATGGGGGATCAATGGGTCCCACAAAATCCAATCCCCACTTGTCAAAAGGGAGTGACTACTACTTGGGGGTAGAGTGGCATCTCATTTGATTTAGTTGGCTGGCCCAATATTTGACACCTATCACATTTCCTTGTATATCTTCTTGAATCCTTGTGGAGTGTAGGCCAATAGTATCCTATGTTCAAAATCTTTATTGTTGTCCTTTTGGCTACAAAATTCCCTCCACAAGGTTCATCATGGCATGTATGTAGAATGTCATATGTCTCATATTCCCTCACACATATTCTCATAACATGATTTGGTCCACTATAAAACAAGCATCTATCAATCCATGTAAAAGGAAAATATTTTTCAATGAGCACTCTTCTCTCTTTTGGAGAGAAGTGACAAGGAACTCTCCCTATCACAAGGTAATTAGTTATGTCACCATACCAAGGTGTGTGCACACTAATGGATAACAGATGTTCACCAGGAAAGTAGTCATCTATGGCCTAATTGTCTTCTAATGTGGTCAGTCTAGAAAGAAAATCTGCAACAATATTGGCCTTCCATGGTTTGTCCATAATGGTTATGTCAAATTCCTGCATCAGCAATAACCATCTGGCTAACCTTCCTAAGATTAGGGGTTTATTCATGAGATATCTAATGGCTACATGATCGGTGTGCATAAATATTTGTTAGCATGT